>CM074726.1:195188916-195456416 GCA_037306005.1 Rhinophrynus dorsalis | reverse complement strand
TGAGTGACTAGAACACATGCTAGATCAGGGGTGTACAAGTTTGATCCTCAAGGATTAACAACAGGGTAGGATTTAAGGATTTCCAGGTGTGATAATCAGTGGATCAATCATTTTGATTGGCCAACCTGTGCTCAAACAGGGAAATTCTTAAATCCTGGTCAGTTGGTAGCTCTTGAGGACCGAACTTTGACACCTCTGTGCTAGATAGTGGGGTCTTGAGAGAGTGGTTCAGCCTGGAGCACAATAGACATGAACACTTTGACTGAACAAAGAAATAGTAGAGGCTAGGCTGGGATACATCATTAGCCATAGTCAGGACAGGTCAAGACAGGAGGTAGGCAAATCGAAGATCAGCTAAAAGGCCAGGTCAGGACAGTCGGTTGGCAATGGTCAGGAATCAGTCAAGGTTGTATAGAGTCTAGACAGCTGGGAATAGTGATGGTCAGAGAAAAGGCTGCTATAGGACACAAAACTGGAGACAACACGATAAGGTGCATATGCTGTAATGAGACATTACATTCTACACATGCTGTAGTGAGACACTACATTGGGCTTCAAACACAGCTCCTTGAAATAGGCCCATTTGGGTGTTTCTAAGTGATTATCAGTGTGTACAGATTTTGACAGATAGGAATCCCCTGGGTTGGACCTCTGCAGGTGAACCCAGATAACTTCAGGCTTGTACAAACAGGAATTATCTGGACAGGAAGGCTTGCAGGAAGACACAGGTAATAACAGACAGAAACTGTTTGGGCTGAGATCTCACAAAAGGCTTTTTGTCTTTAGGACATACTAATACTAAAAAACAAATCCTGAAAAAGAGAAGCTACAGTTCTCGAAAGCCAGTGAATCCACTGTATCAAAGAACTAGGTGACAAACAGGCACGACCTTAGGTCTCTTCCTCAGGCAAGACCTTAGGTCTCTTCCTTAGGAAGAGACCTAAGGTCTTGAAAGCTTGCATTTAAATCTGCTTAGTTAGCCAATAAAAGGTATCAAAAACTATATTTGCCTCCTGTATTTCTGTGGCTAACACGGTACCAACTCTCATCTGTTAAACATTCGAAGTGGCACCATACAGGATGCCAAAGTGAGAGGGAGAAACCATAAGGTCACTGCATCTGAGTACCAGAAATCTGTATGTACAAACATGCTTTCCATACAAGGAGTTCAAGAAAGAGCACATCCAGGAGGGAGACTTGGGGGGCATCTGTATTCTGCAATAGTGTCTGTTATTGCTAGAACTTTTGAGTCAAATAAAAGCGTAATTGGCCTAGAGAACTTTCTGCACTGGTAATAGCACATCTTAAAGGGATAGAAATGTTTCACATAAAAGCTGCTCCAATTAATCTTCATAGTATTTGTGCCATGGAGAATGTTATTTCAATACTGTCAGAGTTGTAGTACAAGAGTAATTGAATGATAAAGTATCCCCCTCCCGTCCCTTTTACCTAGTGTAAGCCGTCTCACCTCAGATGTGAAATCTGGTCTCTTGACCGGACAGGTCACAGCAAGGGACAATCTTCTTACTGTGACCATAAGGAAAACCCTGCCCCCCTTGACAGGTTTCCCTTATGATCACTGAAGATTGTCCCTCTCTGTGATCCATCCGGACAGTCTTGCTGCTCTGAGGTGAGCAGTGTTACATCAGTAAAAGGGGCGAGAGGGGGATACTTTATCATTCAATTACTCTTGAACTACAACTCTGACTGTATTTAAATAACATTTTTCATGGCCCAAATACTATGAAGATTAGACAGAGCTGCTTTTTTGTGAAACATTACTATCCATTTAAAAGGATAATTCATTAACACACGGACTCTTTATTCAGACCTATAGACCTTGGATTAGTTTATCCCTTCTGTTGGATGTATAACATTTGATTGAATCCTTATGATTTAGTAAACCCTTTTTACTGAAATATTTATCTGTTTTTTTTATGGATTTTGTCACGTTTTTATTTATTTACATATTTCTCATTTTTAATTGAATGTGCTTCATTACATATATCAGAATCTTCCTCACTACCTTTGTAATGTATTGATAAATCTTGATCTAGTTTTAACCCTTTGAGTGCCAGAGTGGTACGTAACAAGTTGCTTTGCAATACGTTGCGTACCCTCTGGCACCCAATGGGTTAATGACACCAGTACTCCATTAGTGCTTTCCCATAACATTAGTTTTCTCTGCATCCTTTATGGTGTTTAGTAATTTTTAAAGCAATTATCAGATTACTTATATATACTACTAATAGAGATTATATTTATATTTTTTTATCCTGTTTGAGTTATTTGATACTACACTTAGATCCTTCCTCCTCATTACACTGTTCTTTTTTTCTATTTTGTACCTATAAAATGCTAGTGAGCGCCTCATCTCCATTATAGAGTATATGTATATGAGTGTGTAACTGAGCAAAATCAACAATTCTATCAATATGAAAGAGGAACCATTATGGAACTTAATTTACGTCTTCCTTGGGAGACAAACACACCCAGGGGTGTCAGTAAGGAGGAGTTATGCAAATCTCCACTATACTGCCTGTCCCATTGTTGTAAGCACGGGGATGTGATTTGAAGCCCCCCTGCCCATTCCTTTGAAAATCTCTTCAAGGACTTCACCCTCCATCATATTACAGACCCTCTTCACCTAATTCTGTCTCTGTTCACCTATTTGACACACACTCGGTTTCACCTCATTCTGCCTCTGTTTACCTGTTCGACTCACACACCCCTTGGCATCATTGTCTCTCCTCCTCATCGCTGGACACGTAGGTCTTGCTCACTAAACGGACACCTCTCCTCCACTTCTCACCAATGTTTGCCATGCCTCCTGCCTGCCCTCCTTACCCTCACAATATGTCTCTGTGCTGACACATTTCAACCACTGACTCAGAGGAGAGACAATTGCCCCCTGGGCCGGTCATATGTCTGGACCAGTGGGCCACTGCCTCCCATAGTCACTTGTTACTATAAATGAGGCTATTCTAGTGATACCACTGAGCTTACAATTGAAATAGAGCTACAGAAATGATACCAGATAGCTACAATCCAAATGGAGCTACACTTGCAACATAACCCATTTTGATTGTAAGGTCTATGGTCTCACTAGTGTAGGTTTACCTATATTGTAAGCTCTGCAGTATCAGTAGTGTAGGTTTACCTATATTGTAAGCTCTGTAGTATATCTAGTGTAGGTTTACCTATATTGTAAGCTATGTAGTATCAGTAGTGTAGGTTTACCTATATTGTAAGCTCTGCAGTATCAGTAGTGTAGCCCCATTTCAATTGTAAGCTCTGTGGAATCACTTGTCTTACTTCTCAAAATTAATACCAATTTTAAAATTAACTAAAAGGGGGTGGACTTGGACAGTGGGCTTGAATGATAGTAGAAACGGGCCTTCCCTGCACTGACGTATGTCTAGCACACTAATTACACATACATAAATATATCACAACACACTACCCTACATTACCCAACATGCTGTCACGGTAATCAGGCAAAGAAGGACAGACAACAGTATAAAGTAAAACCACCTTTATTGATAAACACAGTCAATAGAATGTAGCCCAAACAACCCAAGAATACTGTATGGAGCCCCCAGGAATGCCTGGAGCTGCACACTGTGCTGTGAACTACATTACTGCAAGATACCGGAGAGTACTGTAAATAGATTCGGGTGGAGTACCGGGAGAGCCAGAGACCGAGAACAGAGGTCTCCACCCAGGGTATCATAACCGGAGGCAACAGGAAACGAGAGCAAGCCAGAGCCAAGAGACCCAGATACTATTGGTCAGGAAAGCTAGGTATTGAATGGAGCGAGTAGTCAGCCAGAACCACAGGTCAGACAATCCGGGGTCTACATGGAGCGAGTAGTCAGCCAGAACCACAGGTCCGACAATCCGGGGTCTACATGGAGCGAGATAGTCAGCCAGAGCCACAGGTCAGGACCGATGGGGGTAGTCAGACAAGCCGGGATCATACACAGAGTGGATTCGGAGACAGGCACGGGTCACAATGGAACTCAGGAACTACAGCAGAAACACCACGTAAGTGCAATGACTACTAGGCCCAAGAAGGTTATAAAGGAGTAGAAGAAGGCGAGACCCAATTTGGCAAAACAGAATAGGCCCATAAATAGGCGTCTGTGCCTGTTTCATGATGTCAGCAATGTGGAAGTAGCCGCAATCATGCTGGCCAACACAGCACAGAGGAAGGAAGCACAGGGTAACATAGAACTCTAAGGGAGACTGTGATAGTACCCCCCCCCTTTAACGACCTCTCCCCAGTGGAAGAGGACCAGCACTAGACACAATGTGGGAGTGGAACTCATGGGGAAGGGCTGGTGCATGTAGATCTTTCTTAGCCCCACAGGAACGGTCCTCAGGCCCATACCCTCTCCAATGCACCAGATATTGTACCTGGACTCTGACTCTGCGAGAGTCCAGGATACTCTGCACTTTGTATTCTACATGACCCCCTACTTGGATGGGTCTGGGACGGACATAAGCAGTAATATAACGATTACAGACCAATGGTTTGAGCAACGACACATAGGACACATTGGAAATGTGCATGTTAGTGGGGAGATCGAGGGCATAGGTCACAGGGTTAATCTTGGGAAGAACCTGAAAGGAACCCACAAATCGGGAAGCCAGCTTTTTACAAGGCACTTGGAGATGGAGATTGCGTGAGGACAACCATACTCTCTCTGCCACCTGAAACACTGGAGCCAGTAGATGCATACGGCCTGCTTGTCTCTTATAGCGCAATGTGGAACTCTGCAGGGATCCCTGAACCTGTACCCATGTGAAGCAGAGTGCCCTCAGTGCTCCTCCAGAGTAGGAAAATTTTGAGCCTCAAAGGACTCAGGCAGGAGAGAAGGTTGGAACCCATACTTAATCAGAAAGGGAGAGTTCTGAGAGGAGGAATTGACAGCACTATTTATGGCAAGCTCTGCCCACGGTAACAGGTTCGCCAATTATCATGATGGTCATAGATAAAACAATGGAGAAACTGTTCCAGTACGTGATTAGACCTCTCTGCAGCACTGTTAGACTGTGGATGTGAAGCCGAGGAGAACAAGAGCTGGATACTCATCTGTCCGCAAAAGGCTCTGCAACAAAGCGACACAAACTGGCTCTGACAATCTGAGACCACCACTTTGGGTATACCATGGAAACGGACTACCTCCTTGGCAAAGATCTTGGCCAACTCTTTGGAGGAGGGGAGTCCCCACAGTGGCACAAAATGGGCCATCTTGGAAAAACTATCCACAATCATGAGAATGACTGTGTAACCCTCTGAGGCAACTCCACCATAAAGTCAAAAGATAAGTGTGACCATGGACGTTCTCCATTAGGAATGGGTTGCAGGAGACCAACCAGAAGATATCTCAGAGCCTTGGTCCGCGCACAAGTGGAACATGCAACAACAAATGCGGAGCAATCTACCCTCAGACTGGGCCACCAAGAGTCTAGTCATAGATCATATTAGTTGGTCTCTCCCAACGTGCCCTGAGGCCTTTGAGGAATGGTACGTCTCCAGAAGTCTGGTACGGAGGGATTAAGGCACAAAACACCTCCCACCTTATCCACTGAGGTGGAAGCTTGAGCAGCCAAAATCTCCTCGCCCAGCGGAGATGTAATACTGGTACGTATAGTAGCCAAGATGCGGTTAGGAGGAATAATAGGAACTGGGAGAGACTCCTGCAACTCAGCCCCAAATTGTTGAGAAAGAAAGAAATTGTTGAGGTAGGAGACCACAAAATTAAACCTCGAGAGGAATACAGCCCATTTGGCCTGACGCGGAGACAACATCTTAGCCTCAGACAAGTATGTGAGGTTCTTGTGATCTGTCAGTATCAGGATAGGAACAGTAGTGCCCTCCAACAGATAACGCCATTCCTTCAAAGCAAGGATGATGGCGAGTAATTCACAATCGCCCACATCATATACCCTCTCAGCCTTAGACAATTCCTTAAGAAAAAAACACAAGGGAGCAATGGTTTCCAAGGACCTGCACTGGGACAGCAAAGCGCCTACTCCAGACTCTGAGGAGTCAACCTCCAGATTGAAGGGTAGGGTGTGATTCTGGTGGGACAGTATCGGGGCTTTTGCAAAACCGACTTCAAGTCCTCAAATACCTGTAAGACCTCTGGTACCCAGTCTGAAGGATTAGCACCCTTCTGAGTCATGTCCGTGAGAGGTTTGACTACTGTGGAGAAGTTTCGTATGAACTTCCTGTAGTAATTTGTGAAGCCCAGGAACCTCTGTAGCTCTACTAGAAGTGTCCACTGTAATACGGCAGACCGTTTTTGTGGATCCATGGCTAGGCCAGAGGATGAAATAATGTAACCTAAGAAAGTGACCTGAGATTTGTGGAATTCATTTTTTTCTAGTTTGCAGAACAACTTGTTCTCCCTTAGCAGTTGTAGAACCAGGGCTATGTCTGCTCTATGTGCCTCCAGGGTAGGAGAATGGATGAGTATATCATCCAAATATACCACAACACCGCTCTGTAGTAGGTCTCTCAAAACATCATTAAGAAATTCCTGGAAGACAGAGGGAGCGGCATCACCAAGTATTCATAGTGCTTGCTCTGTGTGTTAAACGCTGTTTTCCACTCATCGACTTCTTTTATTCGTACCAAATTGTACACGGCCCTCAAATCAAGTTTCATGAAAACAGTCGAGCCTTTGATACGATCAAATAGCTCCGTGATCAATGGAATCGGATAAGCGTTCTTTACCATCGGTTTATTCAGACCCCTGAAATCAATGCATGGTCTGAGCTCCCCATCTTTTTTCTTAATAAAAAAGAAGCCTGCACCCACAGGAAAGGAAGACTTTTGGATAATGCCCCTGGACAAGGCGTCAGCCACATAGTCCTCCATGGCCTTGTTCTCCTCCACTGACAAGGGATACACTCTTCCCCTAGGAGGTCTGGCCCCTGGTACCAGATCAACAGTACAATCGTAAGGCCTGTGAGGCGGTAACGTACTGGCCTCTTACTTATTAAATACCTCTTTGTAGGAATGGTACTCAGCAGGTAACGAGGTAGAGGTACACAATATCCTGGTAGGTTGCTAAAGGCAAGACATAGTACACTGTGAAGACCATGACAGAATATAGCAAGTCTGCCAATCAATTCTTGGGTTGTGAGTCTGTAACCAGGGAAAACCCAGAATGATGGCATGATGAGGAGACTGTATGACTTGGAACTTTTGTATCTCCACATGGAGTGCCCCTACCCTTAGAGACAAGGGGTGAGTCTCATGAGTAATGTGTGCCGGCTGTAGGGGTCTGCTGTCAATGGCTTAGTTCTGCAATGGAGCGGAGCAAGTCAGCAAAGGGATAGTCTAGTACTGCCAGAGCCACCACTGAAGACTCGGCCCAAGATAGTTCTACATCAAGAATAGGTTTGTCCTGAAGCCTCTGTGGGGACTGTGAAATTCCACCCAGGGTCTGTCCCCTATATGACCCTGGGTGCGAGCGATTCCCGGCCGGATAGGGCAAACACGCAACATATGACCTGGCTCCCCACATTATAAGCAAAGGCCCCTCCTCCAATAAATACTTGCATTTGTTTCACTGCAGACCCCCTGTAAGTACTATCTATCCGTCCATCTGTCTGTCTGCCATTCACCTATCTATACATCCATCTGTCAGGTAGAGATCTATATCTGTATCTCCCTCTCTCACTCCCACTCTGTCACACACACACACATACACATAAATACCTGCACACAACCACTCTTATACACACACACACAAACACACACAAACACACTCATACAGTCTTTGTTGCACAGTACATTTTGTGCACACACAATGTCTCTACTCAATCAAACACACACACAATAGCTTTTTTGTGAGTCTGTGATTAAGCTTACAGGCGAAATGCGTGTCATAATTTGAGTGCTGAGAAAGTTTTCTCAGCTTTTGATTGATACTGTTGATATTATGGGCTAATATTCTTTGAGAAGCCCAAATGTATTTACCCTAAAATTTACTCATTATTTTGCTTTTATGCTGAGGGAATTTGCTTATTACAAGCAAAATTAATTAAATAGCTACAAAGTAATTCTTGACGTCACACACTTCTTAAAGAGAAGTTTGTATTTTGCTGAATGCTGCCACATATTACTTTTCCTTTTGAAAATAATGTGAAACTGCTGATCCACCTTGATGTTTGTCACAAAACGCTGGTATCAGCTGGTAATAAAATATCTAGTAACAATATGTAATAGGATTGCTGTGAATGGTAACAGCAGCTGGTAATGTAACAGTCGATAATATATTTCAGTGTCTGTGAATATGTTAACTTTCCTTTTGCTCTCAGCCTCAAACGCTGAAAATATCCTGTAACAATATGGTTTTTATTGCTGTAGATCTCAATTACAACGGATAATATAACAGCCGAAAACAATAGTTTTGAGTGACTGTGAACATCCCATTTTCTTCCTGATACTCCAATTTGCATACAGTAATCTTCTTTGAAGCTTTCATATCAAATATCATCAACCCATTGAGTTTCAGCTTTGGGGCGGTTGATGTGATCTATTTAGACTTTACCAAGGCATTTGAAACGGTCCCACACAAGAGGTTACTGTACAAATTGAATGAAATAGGCTTAGGGGCAAACGTTTGTGGTGGATTGGAAATTGGCTGAAAGATAGAATGCAAAGAGTGGTAGTAAATGGCAAGTTCTCCAAATGGATAAACGTGATAAGTGGCGTACCTCAGGGATCTGTCCTGGGTCCTCTTCTTTTTAATTAGTTTATTAATGACCTCCCAGAGGGCATAGGGAGCCATGTATCAGTGTTTGCCGATGACACAAAATTAAGTAAGGTAATAAAGTCTGAACTGGATGTGTCTTCATTACAAAAGGATTTGGACAAATTGAGTAACTGGGCAAGCAAATGGCAAATGAGATTCAATATAGACAAGTGTAAAGTTATGCATTTTGGGTATAATAATAAAAATGCAACACAGAGTTTAAATGGTGTTTCTATGGGGAAATCTACTAATGAAAAGGATTTGGGAGTAATAGTAGACAATAGACTTAGCAGTAGCGTGCAGTGCCAGCTGGCAGCTGCAAAGGCCAATAAGATATCGGCATGTATTAAAAGGGGTATTGAATCAAGGGAGGAAGATATAATTATGCCTCTTTACAGGTCCATGGTTAGACCCCACCTAGAATATGCTGTTCAGTTCTGGGCGCCCTTTCTGAAAAAGGACATTATGGAACTAGAGAGTGCAGAGGAGGGCTACAAAACTAGTAAGGGGAATGGAAAGTTTTAGTTATGAAGAAAGGCTAGAATAGTAAGACTTGTACACACTAGAAAAACGCCATCTTAGAGGGGATATGATAACACTATATAAATATGTTCAGGGCCCATACAAAGGGCTCTCCAAAGACCTGTTCATTAACAGAACAGTACACAGGACAAGGGGCCACCCGCTTAGACTTGAGGAAAGGAGATTTAATCTACAACAGCGGAAAGGGTTTCTTTACACTAAGGACAATAAAGGTATGGGATTCACTGCCTGAGGAGGTGGCGCTATCAAATACATTAGATGTCTTTAAAAAGGGCCTGGATACTTATTTAAAAGAGCAGAACATAGAGGGCTATGTACGTTAGTATTGGGATTAATATTTAGTTAGGGCTTGTTGATCCAGGGAGAAATCTGATTGCCATTTGGAATCAAGAAGGAATTCCACCACCCCCCCCCATTCAAGGCAGAATTTGAAATTGCTATATTGAGGGTTTTTTTGCCTTCTTTTGGATCAACGATGGTAAACAGGAATAGGAAAAGGGTTGAACTAGATGGATGCAAGTCTTTTTTCAACCTAAATTACTATGTTAAATGCATTGCATACCCCTCTGGCACTTAAAGGGTTAATTAGATTAGGAGGTGGCAACCCAGTATGTTCCCTGGCAACACTTGAATAGGGTGCAGATTTGCAGGTATGTTCTATTTTTATTCGTCCATTTGTTTTTATTTCTTGTTTAAATAAATGCTATTTTTCTTGGGTATGCTTACCAAAGAATGGACTGGAATTGTGTGTATATATATATATATATATATATATATATATATATATATATATATATATATATATATGTACAGTAAATATTTTTGTAAATATTTTTATTTTATCTTTCACGTGACAACACAGAAGAAGTGACACTCTGCTGCAATGTAAAGTAGTGAGTGTACAGCCTGTATAACAGTGTAAATTTGCTGTCCCCCTGAAAATAACTCAGCACGCAGCCATTAATGTCTAAACCTTGGCAACAAAAGTGAGTACACCCCTAAGTGGAAATGTCTAAATTGAGTCCAATTAGCCATTTTCCCTCCCTGGTGTCATGTGACTCGTTAGTGTTACAAGGTCTCAGGTGTGAATGGGGAGCAGGTGTGTTAAATTTGGGGTTATAGCTCTCACAGGAGGCAAATATAGTTTTTGATACCTTTTATTGGCTAACTAAGCAGATTTAAATGCAAGCTTTCAATACCTCAGGTCTCTTCCTCAGGCATGTTATACAGATAAATATGAAAACATCTCTCTTAAATACAAGTACACATCACATTGTTTAGCATGGAAATCAGATAAGAGAACTCAATCCAGATCCAGATACTCTGATCAGTCAATGGTAAATTGCACTCTTCCTCTGAGGCTTTAGAGGTATTTACGATGCTCTTGGGTCTGTTGGAAAGGTCAATCAACTAAGTGATAATGTGACAAAAACTCTTTGTCCCTATTTAAACCACTACAAATTGCATTAAATTTTAACATTAATTTTACCTCCCATACCTTTCTGTCCCTCTGAGTGTGGAACAGTCCTATCAGTACAGTTAACTTAATGTCCCTGACACTGTGCCCATTTTGACAAAAATGTTCTCTCACTGGTGTCACGGACAACATACCAATTCCAATCACCCAGTTACACCATAAGATCAATGGTACCTTCACCTGTAAATTATCCAATGTAATATACCTCATCATGTGTGCAAAATGCCCAACAGCTCTGTATGTGGGAGAAACTGGACAAGCACTACATAGGAGATTTAATTCCCACAGATCCAGTGTTAATAACAAAAAGACAGAGACACCAGTGGGAGAACATTTTTGTCAAAATGGGCACAGTATCAGGGATATTAAGTTAACTGTATTGATGGGACGGTTCCGCACTCAGAGGGACAGAAAGGTATGGGAGGTAAAATTAATGTTAAAATTTAATGCAATTTGTAGTGGTTTAAATAGGGACAAAGAGTTTTTGTCACATTATCACTTAGTTGATTGACCTTTCCAACAGACCCAAGAGCATCGTAAATACCTCTAAAGCCTCAGAGGAAGAGTGCAATTTACCACTGACTGATCAGAGTATCTGGATCTGGATTGAGTTCTCTTATCTGATTTCCATGCTAAAAAATGCAATGTGTACTTGTATTTAAGAGAGATGTTTTTATATTTTTCTGTATAACATGCCTGAGGAAGAGACCTAAGGTCTTGAAAGTTTGCATTCTAAATCTGCTTAGTTAGCCAATAAAAGGTATCAAAAACTATATTTGCCTTCTGTATTTCTGCAGCTAACAAGGTACCAACTCTCATCTGTTATAGGTCTCACACTCTCTCATACTGGTCACTGGAAGTTCAACATGGCACCTCATGGCAAAGAACTCTCTGAGGATCTGAAAAAAAGAATTGTTGCTCTACATATAGATGGCCTAGGCTATAAGAAGATTGCCAAGACCATGACACTGAGCTGCAGCACGGTGGGCAAGACCATACAGCGGTTTCACAGGACAGGTTCCACTCAGGACAGGCCTCGCCATGGTCGGCCAAAGAAGTTGAGTGCACGTGCTCAGTGTCATATCCAGAGGTTGTCTTTGGGAAATAGATGTATGAGTGCTGCCAGCATTGCTGCAGAGGTTGAAGGGGTGGGGGGTCAGCCTGTCAGTTCTCAGACCATATGCCGCAAACTGCATCAAATTGGTCTGCATGGCTGTCGTTCTAGAAGGAAGCATCTTCTAAAGATGATGCACAAGAAAGCCTGCATACAGTTTGCTGAAGACAAGCAGACTAAGGACGTGGATTACTGGAACCATGTCCTGTGGTCCGATGAGACCAAGATAAACTTATTTGGTTCAGTTGGTGTCAAGCGTGTGTGTCAGCAACCAGGTGAGAAGTACAAAGACAAGTGTGTCTTGCCTACAGTCAAGCATGGTGGTGGGAGTGTCATGGTCTGGGCCTGCATGTGTGCTGCTGGCACTGGGTAGCTACAGTTCATTGAGGGAACCATGAATGCCAACCTGTACTGTGACATACTGAAGCAAAGCAGGATTCCCTACCTTTGGAGGAGTATTCCAACATGATAACGACCCCAAACACACCTTCAAGACGACCACTGCCTTGCTAAAGAAGCTGGGGGACTGGCCAAGCATGTCTCCAGACCTAAACCCTATTGAGCATCTGTGGGGAATCCTCAAATGGAAGGTGGGGGAGTGCGAGGTCTCTAACATCCACCAGCTCCGTGATGTCATCATGGAGGAGTGGAAGAGGACTCCAATGGCAACCTGTGAAGTGCTGGTGAACTCCATGCCCAAGAGGGTTAAGGCAGTGCTGGAAAATAATGGTGGCCAAACAAAATATTGACACTTTGGGCCCAATTTGGACATTTCCACTTAGGGGTGTACTCACTTTTGTTGCCAAGGTTTAGACATTAATGGCTGTGTGATGAGTTATTTTGAGAGGGACAGCAAATTTACACTGTTATACAGGCTGTACACTCACTACTTTACATTGTAGCAGAGTGTCATTTCTTCAGTGTTGTCACATGAAAGATAAAATAAAAATATTTACAAAAATGTGAGGGGTGTACTCACTTATGTGAGATACTATATATATATATATATATATATATATATATATATATATATATATGCACCTGATTTCACATACTGGCACACTCTCTCACACTAAGACAGTCACACACAGTCACTCTCACACACATACGCACACACAGTCCCTATCGCATAATCAACTTTGTGCACACACTCTCTCACAAAGTTTTACACATTCAGTAACTGCCTCACACACACAGTCAGACAAATTTACAACTTCAAATACTAACACACACACACATATACACACACACTCTTTCACTCTCCATATTGCTGGCTACATACAGATATACACACAAGCTTTCACCTTCTGGTACACTCTTTCACACAGAGCCAGACACATACACATTCACTGTGACACACATATGCACACGCAGTGCCTGTAGCATAGGCAACTTTGTGCACACACACTCTCACACATTGTCACTACTGCACACATACAGTTAGACACATACATTTAAAGCCTCACACACAATCACACAGACACAAACACAAATACACACACATATGGATGCACTCTCTATGTTTTACAAATACACACAGTGGCACACATTACCTCTCTCTGTTTTTCTCTTTCATACAAACACACACACACACATACACAGATACACACACAGTCACAACACTCTCATCTGAGATCCCCCAGGAAGTGATAGACTCAGGAGATGTATTTCATCTCCAGCCCATGAATTGGAGAACATTTCCACACCCTTCACACACAAAGGAGGTTGGAAGCTGGTGTTCGTGACTAAAACTGATGGGGAAGGGGATTCTGGAAATTCCTAGGGGCCACTCCTCCCTGAACTTGCCTTTATAAAGGGGACTGTGAGTAACACAGAGCGGAGGAGACAGGACCACAAGAGAAGATGTTGCAGCTTCTACTAATCACTCTAGGAGTCAGCCATGTTGCCTGTGCGGTGAGTACAACTGGAACAGAAATAACACGTACATTCATATCAAGAGGGATTTTACACACTAGGGAGGACACATTGCAGAGCAAGGCACTGGACACCTCACTAGTATCCAAGGGGTTAACAGATCCATTAGGAGCATGTTACTTAGGTAAGTCTCTCTGTTCAAGATATTCCTATAGGTTTAGTTCCCATTACCAATAAATACATATTAATTATAGTAGCAGTGAGAGGGGACCTGTCTGGTTTTCTTAGAATTCAAAGACAATTATAAATATATATGCATGTTATAGGTTATGTTGTGAATACAGGGCATGTTGTAACTCTGTATTGTGCCTCTGAATACAGGGCATGTTGTAACTCTGTATTGTGCCTCTGAATACAGGGCATGTTGTAACTCTGTATTGTGCCTCTGAATACAGGGCATGTTGTAACTCTGTATTGTGCCTCTGAATACAGGGCATGTTGTAACTCTGCATACAAAATGTGAGAGGCTTCTGAGGATGAACAAAAGCACAATGGCCTGTTCTACGACTACTCACTGCTCACAAGCAATATGTTTTAGCTCCCTAGTGTCATTACAGAGGAGAAATTTCCACATAAATATTAGACTAATCCTTCCCAAAAGGGCGGTCCAATTAAAAAATTATGGGCAAGTACCATGTGCACTGGAACACCATCTAGCCCCCGATGTGGACTCCTTGCTCTCAGTGCCTAGGGAATCCAGCTGCACCATCCTGACATGGCCCAACAAGGCCGAAACGTACGTCGGGGGTTAGCTGGTGTGCAGATGGGACTTGCCCGTCATTTTGGAACTGGACCGCCCTTTTGGGAAGGATTAGTCTAATATGTATGTGGAAATTTCTCCTCTGTAATGGCACTAGAGAGCTAAAATGTGATGCTTCTGAGCGGTGACTAGCCATAGGACAGGCCATTGCGCTGTTGTACGTCCTCAGAAACCTCTCACATTTTGTATGCACATGTTTTAACTCTGTATTGTGCCTCTGGATAAAATCAACTTGAATCAATGTAAATAATTATTTAATTTGTCACAGTGACGGACTAGCCCCAAAATACCATTGACAGTAGTGCACTTTGGTACTAGGAATGACTGATACATAAACATGCAATTGTCATACACTTTAGTCTTTTGAAAGACTAACTCAAAAACATGTAATTGACAAAAGCACACTGTAATCTTAGGATGGACTGGCCCATGTCATACGCATTAGTACACTCTGGTCCTACAAAGTACTGGCCCATAAACATGTCACTGTCATTAGTACACCTTGGTCCTAGGAAGGAATGACCCATAAACATGTGACTGACATTAGTACACTTTGGTCCTAGGAAGGACTGACCCATAAACATGTCACTGTCATTAGTACACCTTGGTCATAGGAAGGACTGACCCATAAACATGTCACTGACATTAGTACACTTTGGTCCTAGGAAGGACTGACCCATAAACATGTCACTGTCATTAGTACACTATGGTCCTAGGAAGGACTGACCCATAAACATGTGACTGATAGTGTTGAGCGAGCATGCTCGGCCGATGCTCGGATCGGCACGAGCATCGCTCTGCTCGGCACATGGCGGTACTCGTACGAGTACCGCATGTGCTCGCCCGCCATGTTCGTGTCTCCTCCCCGCACGTTTTGCGCCTGCTGCGCAGCCAATAAACGTGCAGGGAGGCTCTGACATCGGTGTAATGCCAGCAGCCATGTTGGCTGCTGGCATTACACTGATTGGCTGGCCAGAACCCGTGGTCGGGTGCTGTATAGCACCTGACCAGCGAGTTCGGCTCAGTCTGAGCCAGGGAGAGCTGAGGATAGGAAGGGAAAGGCAGTGTAGGGAGGAAAAAAACAAAAATTGTGAAAAAAAAAGAACCAAAAGTCCTTTTTAGGACTACTGTGTGTGGGGGCAGCAGGTTATTTGGTGTGGGGGGAAAAAAACAAAAAAAAAAAAAAAATATATATATATTCTGTGTAGTGTGCAAAGTTGCAGATTAGAGCACATTCTGTTTAGTGTGCACAGTTGCAGATTAGAGCACATTCTGTTTAGTGTGCAAAGTTGCAGATTAGAGCACATTCTGTTTAGTGTGCAAAGTTGCAGATTAGAGCACATTCTGTTTAGTGTGCAAAGTTGCAGATTAGAGCACATTCTGTTAAGTCTTCAAACTAAAATATCAAAGTCACGTATTCCATTCAGTGTGCGTCGCCGCAGTTTAGCAGCACATTCTGTGTACTGTGCAGAGTTGCAGAATAGGAAGAAATACTGTTAAGTCTTCAAACTAAAATTTAAAAGTCACATATTCCATTCAGTGTGCTTCGCCGCAGTGTAGCAGCACATTCTGTGTACTGTGCACAGTTGCAGAATAGGAAGAAATACTGTTAAGTCTTCAAACTAAAATATCAAAGTCACATATTCCATTCAGTGTGCTTCGCCGCAGTTTAGCAGCACATTCTGTGTACTGTGCAGAGTTGCAGAATAGGAAGAAATACTGTTAAGTCTTCAAACTAAAATTTAAAAGTCACATATTCCATTCAGTGTGCTTCGCCGCAGTGTAGCAGCACATTCTGTGTACTGTGCAGAGTTGCAGAATAGGAAGAAATACTGTTAAGTCTTCAAACTAAAATATCAAAGTCACATATTCCATTCAGTGTGCTTCGCCGCAGTTTAGCAGCACATTCTGTGTACTGTGCAGAGTTGCAGAATAGGAAGAAATACTGTTAAGTCTTCAAACTAAAATTTAAAAGTCACATATTCCATTCAGTGTGCTTCGCCGCAGTGTAGCAGCACATTCTGTGTACTGTGCACAGTTGCAGAATAGGAAGAAATACTGTTAAGTCTTCAAACTAAAATATCAAAGTCACATATTCCATTCAGTGTGTTTCAACGCCGTTTAACAGCCTATTCTGTGTACTCTGTACAGTTCCAGAATTATAAGAAATACTGTTAAGTTTTCAAACTCAAATATTAAAGTCACTTATTCCATTCAGTGTGTTTCAACGCCGTTTAACAGCCTATTCTGTGTACTCTGCACAGTTGCAGAATAGGAAGAAATACTGTTAAGTTTTCAAACTCAAATATTAAAGTCACATATTCCATTCAGTGTCTTTCACCGCCGTTTAACAGCCTATTCTGTGTACTCTGTACAGTTCCAGAATTATAAGAAATACTGTTAAGTTTTCAAACTCAAATATTAAAGTCACATATTCCATTCAGTGTCTTTCACCGCCGTTTAACAGCCTATTCTGTGTACTCTGTACAGTTCCAGAATTATAAGAAATACTGTTAAGTTTTCAAACTCAAATATTAAAGTCACATATTCCATTCAGTGTCTTTCACCGCCGTTTAACAGCCTATTCTGTGTACTCTGTACAGTTCCAGAATTATAAGAAATACTGTTAAGTTTTCAAACTCAAATATTAAAGTCACATATTCCATTCAGTGTCTTTCACCGCCGTTTAACAGCCTATTCTGTGTACTCTGCACAGTTGCAGAATAGGAAGAAATACTGTTAAGTTTTCAAACTCAAATATTAAAGTCACATATTCCATTCAGTGTCTTTCACCGCCGTTTAACAGCCTATTCTGTGTACTCTGCACAGTTGCAGAATAGGAAGAAATACTGTTAAGTTTTCAAACTCAAATATTAAAGTCACATATTCCATTCAGTGTCTTTCACCGCCGTTTAACAGCCTATTCTGTGTACTCTGCACAGTTGCAGAATAGGAAGAAATACTGTTAAGTTTTCAAACTCAAATATTAAAGTCACATATTCCATTCAGTGTCTTTCACCGCCGTTTAACAGCCTATTCTGTGTACTCTGCACAGTTGCAGAATAGGAAGAAATACTGTTAAGTTTTCAAACTCAAATATTAAAGTCACATATTCCATTCAGTGTCTTTCACCGCCGTTGAACAGCCTATTCTGTGTACTCTGCACAGTTGCAGAATAGGAAGAAATACTGTTAAGTTTTCAAACTCAAATATTAAAGTCACATATTCCATTCAGTGTGTTTCAACGCCGTTTAACAGCCTATTCTGTGTACTCTGCACAGTTGCAGAATAGGAAGAAATACTGTTAAGTTTTCAAACTCATATATATTAAAGTCATATATATCGTGTAAGATGAAGAAGGCGGGTAAAAAGGGACGGGGAAGTGGACGTGATCCTGAAAGTTCAGGGCGCGGGTCAGGACGCGGAGAAACTGTGCCTGGTGCCAGAGCACAAGAAAGAAAGACATCCACCATACCTAGCTTCATGTCTGATTTCACAGGGCGTCGCAGGACATCACTCTCGAGGTCCGACCAGTGCGAACAGGTGGTCGGTTGGATGACAGCTGATACTGCTTCCAGTCGGTTAAGCACCACCCTGTCTTCCACCAAGTCCACTCTCAGTAGCCAAGAGTCTGGTCAACATAATCCTCACTCTGATCATCCTTCCTCCCACCATACACGGTCTGGTCAAAGAAGTGATCCCACACTGGGATATAGTGATGAGCTCGTCTCATCACCAATCCTTCATTTGACCCTCTCTCCAAGCACGCTTGCAGAGGAACATGACATCTTGTGCCCTGATTCACAACCTCTAGAGGCTACCCAATCACAAGAAGATGACAGATGTGAACGGCATTTAAGGTCAAAGGAAGTAGTGGATGATGATGATGATGATGAGACACAGTTGCCATTAAATCAACCACTATTTCCGTCTCAAGACCTTGTTGAGGAGAATGTTATACAGTTGTCAATGACTGAGTATGTGGTGGGATCAAGACTTGAGGAGGATGATCAGAGTGAGGAAGTGGAGGAGGACTTGGTGGACGATGAGGTGACTGACCCCACCTGGGAAGGTGTAGAGCCGAGCGATGACAGCAGTCCTGAGGGTGAGCCATCTGCAGCACCGCAACAGGCTGGAAGAGGCAGTGGTGTGGCAACAGAAAGAAGGCGGACCGCACCAAACCGGCCCGCAAATGTTCCACGGAGCACCCCCTTGCGTAAATCTACCTTGCCAAGGGGTAGGTGTTCCGCGGTATGGCGTTTTTTTAAGGAAAGTGCGGACGACAAAAGATTTGTAGTTTGCAACCTGTGCCACACCAGAATGAGCCGAGGCATGAACACTAGAAACCTCACCACCACCAGCATGATCCGACACATGGCATCCAAGCACCGTAGTAAGTGGGAGGAACGCCTGGATCGCCCATCTGTGTCTGCAGGCCACACCACTGCCTCCTCTTCCCCTGTTTTCGGTGCCGGCCAATCGCCTGTCGAAGGCGCAGGCCCGCATACCTCCCGCCCTGCACCTGTAGCATCTGAAGCACCATCAGCGACCACATCCACTTCCCTGTCCCAGCACAGCGTCCAAATGTCGTTACCCCAGGCATTTGAGCGCAAGAGAAAGTACCCAGCCACCCACCCACAGGCCATAGCACTAACCTCACACCTTTCCAAATTACTGGCCATCGAAATGCTGCCATTTAGGCTTGTGGACACTGAGTCCTTCCGCAGCCTGATGGCAGCAGCTGTCCCTCGGTACGCGGTCCCCAGCCGCCACTACTTTTCCCGGTGTGCCATCCCCGCATTACACTACCATGTGTCCCGTAACATCACCCGTGCCCTGACCAACGCAGTTACTGGGAAGGTCCACTTAACGACTGACACATGGACAAGTGTTTGTGGCCAGGGACGCTACATTTCCCTGACGGCACACTGGGTGAATGTCGTGGAGGCTGGGAGCGACTCGGACCCTGGGATGGCACGGGTGCTACCCACGCCGAGGATTGCGGGCCCTACCTCCATCAGGGTTTCCACCAGCACCTATGTTATTGGCTCCTCCTCCTCCGTTTCCACCTCCGAATTCTCTACACACACCGCCACTCCCCCATCAGCCAGTAGCTGGAAGCAGTGTAGCACTGCAGTGGGGAAGCGTCAACAGGCCGTGCTGAAGCTGATCTGCCTTGGGGACAAACAGCACACGGCCTCAGAGCTGTTGCAGGGGATTAGTCACCAGACCGAGCAGTGGCTCTCGCCACTCAACCTGCAACCAGGCATGGTTGTGTGTGATAATGGGCGTAACTTGGTGGCGGCTTTGGAGCTCGGCAAGCTCACACACGTACCATGCCTAGCGCATGTATTTAATTTAGTGGTGCAGCGATTTCTAAAAACCTACCCCAATGTGCATGATCTCTTGACCAAGGTGCGCCGCGTGTGTGCACATTTCCGTAAGTCATCTACAGCTTCGGCCGGCCTGTTGAAGCTGCAGCAGCGCTTACAATTGCCAGCTCACCGGCTGCTGTGTGACGTGAGCACGCGCTGGAACTCCACCTTCCACATGTTGGCCCGGCTTTGTGAGCAGCAGAGGGCAGTAGTGGAGTACCAGCTGTTACACGGTCGTCGCCTCTCCATTCAACTTCCTGTAATCAGAAGTGAGGAGTGGGAATGGATGTCAGACCTCTGCGAGGTTTTACGCAATTTTGAGGAATCGACACAGATGGTGAGCGGCGATAACGCTATTATCAGTGTAACCATCCCACTTCTGTGTCTACTGAAACGCTCGCTGCTCACAATTAAAACCGACGCTTTGCATGTGGAAGAGGTGGAAATGGGGGAGGAAGAGCTTACACAAGGTGATAGCCAGAGCACGCTCACTTCGTCTTCTCAGCGACAATTGGAGGAGGCGGAGGAGGAGGAGGAGGAGGAGGAGGAGGAGGAAGACACGGTTGCCTCCGCTACAGAGGGTAGCCATGGAACTTTAGTTCCATCTCTTCAGCGTGGGTGGGCAGAAGAGGAGGAAGAGGATGAGGATATTGAGAGTCAGCCTCCTGGTGAGGACAGCGAAATCTTGACTGTTGGTACTCTGGCACACATGGCTGACTTTATGTTAGGCTGCCTTTCCCGTGACCCACGCGTTGTACGCATTTTAGACAACACGGATTACTGGGTGTTCACCCTTCTGGACCCCCGCTACAAAGAGAATTTCTCATCTCTCATTCCTCCGGTGGAGAGGACAAGCAAAATGGTGCAATACCAGAAGGTTCTTGTTGAAAAATTGCTCCAAAATTTTCCATCTGACAACGCTGGCGGCAGAGTACGTGCTACCTTGGCCAACCGAGAAGGGGAGAAAAGGGGAGCACACAGCAGTTCCGACAAAGGCAGGGCAACACTCTCCAAGGCGTGGGACACCTTCATGACACCCCGCCAGCACCCTCACCCTGATGCGCAGCCTAGTGTCACAAGGAGGGAAAAGTTTTGGAAGATGGTGAAGGAGTACGTAGCAGACCGTGTCAGCGTCCTCAATGATCCCTCTGTGCCTTACAACTACTGGGTGTCCAAGCTGGACACGTGGTATGAACTGTCACTCTACGCCTTGGAGGTGCTGGCCTGCCCTGCCGCCAGCGTTCTGTCTGAGCGGGTATTTAGTGCTGCTGGTGGCATCATAACAGATAAGCGTATCCGCCTTTCCACCGACAATGCTGATAGGTTGACACTTATAAAAATGAACAAGGCCTGGATTTCCCCTGACTTCTCCACTCCACTGGAGGAAAGCCCCGGGGGAACATAAACTCACTTTATATATGTTATTTACAATGATGGGAATACTCTGTATTCCCATTCACCCCTTCCACCCAAAAAACGGGTATATGGTTGACTCTTAATCTTCTCATCCTCCTCCTCCTCTTCCATATGCCCTGTGCTATAATTTTTATATAGGGCCAGCTCACCAGCGGGCCCTGTGATATAATTTTTATATAGGGCCAGCTCACCAGCGGGCCCTGTTTGCCAATTTTTATATAGGTCAGCTCACCAGCGGGCCTTCTCATATAATGTTTTATAGCGTCAGCTCACTAGCGGGCCTTCGCATATAATGTTTAGGATGGTCAGCTCTGCAGCAGACCCTCACCCATAATGTTTTAGATGGTCAGCTCAGCGCACGTTTCCATCTTAATCATGGCCTCAGTTCTGAAAATCAAGGAAATTTTTGGGAGAATTTGCCTCTGCGCACGTTTCCCTCTTAATCATGGCCTCAGTTCTGAAAATCAAGGAAATTTTTGGGAGAATTTGCAGATGATATACAAGTAAATATACAGCAAATATTGTTTGGTAACAATTTTTCGCCTAAAGTCGTTTTTATTTTCCTTTTTGTGTGTTTTATGGTCAGTCTGTAAAAATGGCGTACTACGGGCGAAAGATCGTTCCCAGCAGCGATGTTGGAGTCCAAGGTGCATCCAGACATCCTCCCTATGCTGTCCCTGAACCATTTCTGTAGTGTTTCCATCTTTTTCTGCCCTTTTCCTATGGACCAGGCACCCTCCCCTCATCAGAGCAGGGGGTGCCTGGTTTAATGCTCGAGTCCTCCCATTGACTTCAATGGGGCTCGGATGCTCGGCCGAGCACTCGAGCCTCAGGGGGTGCTCGGTCAGAGCACCCGAACATCCGAGCATTGAGGTGCTCGCTCATCACTAGTGACTGACATTAGTACACTTTGGTCCTAGGAAGGACTGACCCATAAACATGTCACTGTCATTAGTACACCTTGGTCATAGGAAGGAATGACCCATAAACATGTCACTGACATTAGTACACTTTGGTCCTAGGAAGGACTGATCCATAAACATGTCACTGTCATTAGTACACTATGGTCCTAGGAAGGACTGACCCATAAACATGTCACTGTCATTAGTACACTTTGGTCCTAGGAAGGACTGACCCATAAACATGTCTCTGTCATTAGTACACTTTGGTCCTAGGAAGGACTGACCCATAAACATGTCACTGTCATTAGTGCACTTTGGTCCTAGGAAGGACTGACCCATAAACATGTCACTGTCATTAGTACACTTTGGTCCTAGGAAGGACTGACCCATAAACATGTCACTGTCATTAGTACACTTTGGTCTTAGGAAGGACTGATCCATAAACATGTCACTGTCATTAGTACACTTTAGTCCTAGGAAGGACTGACCCATAAACATGTCACTGTCATTAGTGCACTTTGGTCCTAGGAAGGACTGACCCATAAACATGTCACTGTCATTAGTACACTTTGTTCCTAGGAAGGACTGACCCATAAACATGTCACTGTCATTAGTACACTTTGGTCCTAGGAAGGACTGACCCATAAACGTGTCACTGTCATTAGTACACTTTGGTCTTAGGAAGGACTGATCCATAAACATGTCACTGCCATTAGTACACTTTGGTCCTAGGAAGGACTGACCCATAAACATGTCAATGCCATTAGTATACTTTGGTCCTAGGAAGGACTGACCCATAAACATGTCACTGCCATTAGTACACTTTGGTCCTAGGAAGGACTGACCCATAAACGTGTCACTGTCATTAGTTCACTTTGGTTCAAGAACTGAATGGCCCATCAACAAGTTACTGTTATTACTACACATTTGTCCTAGGAAGCACTGACCCACTATATTGTGTCACAGGTTTTGTGATTGTTCTATGTTGTTCTCTCTGTTTATTGTTAATAGAAATTGACCCTTTGTCATGATGATTTAAAGCATACAAACATATTTTCTTATTCAATTTCTCCCTCCCCTACAGGCAGTGAACTCCACTGGATACCTTAATGGGCAGGGAATCTGTCAGTGCTCCGTGATCCTTCCAGACACCAGTTTCCCTACAGACCGAATGGAGATCCTGGAGACCGAAAACACAAAGCTGAGTATCAGTGTCCAAAAGGAGATCACCAAGGTACAGAGAGGGGGGACGGTGGCACTTACTAATATATGGGTACCTACATGTGGACTTATTTACTAGAGACAAACACATTCTGCAAACATACTACAAGTGATAGGAACCAGTTTGGAAAACCAACATCAGGTGGATACCTCTAATTATTTTACTTGTTCTTGTTGATTTTAAAGGGACCTACCTAGGTAAGTCCTTCTATTACACACAGTAATCATATAAAGCTCCATATAATAAGATAAAAGTAATAAAGAAGACTAACTAAGAAAGCAGTGCCCATATACCCTTCTTCTGTGGTAGGTCACTTAAAACTGAATGTAGTAGGTGGTGATGGGGGTAAAGTGGAGGGAGGATGAGGACAACAAAAACAAAAAAACAACCATAACAGGCTATCAAGATCACACTGAGGCAAACTTGTATAGGAGTGATAGTTCCCCTTTAAAGAAGTAAACTTACTTTATGTAAAATGTGTTTTATAGCTATTTTTCACTGCATATTAAAACTAAAGTAATCCCACTGCTGGAATATTTTTAATGTAAAAATTATTACACCCCAATCACTTGTTTTACATTAAACTGCATTTTCTATTGTGATCACCAGGTGGTGCTATTCCTAAAACTCACTATAAAACTTAGCCCTGCAACATGTACATTTTTTTTTTATTAAAAATTTGCTTCTAGTTTAAATCAATGGGAATTTGGGAATTTACATTTGTACCCTTTTATTCGATTAGTTTGCCTCTAAGAATTGTTCTTCTCTTGGCTTTGTAGATATGCTCCAGACAGTCCTACATGATCCTCTAACAATGAAGTAGTCAAGTATAGTAAATGATAGGAGAACTAAGACTTGTCCTACAACCCTTTACAGATACAAACTTACCAGGCCACACTGACTGGGTACCTGCAGAAGCTCACAAATCTAACCAAGAGGGTGGAGGTGATGGAGAATGGAGCTAATTCCTACACAGAGCTGGACTTTGAGCTCTTGAAGTTGGAGATCAAGGAGATGGAGTCTTTGGTGGTGCAACTCAAATCTACCATCAGTGGTTCCAATGTTCTAGTGGAGACTCTCTATAGGGAGGTACGAAATCTATGACATTTCATCGTACTCACAAGCAAGATATCGTTTAATTCTCATTATTGTTGTTTGATATTTGTTATTTATACTGACATTGACTATTTGTTTTCCTTACACTTGCATAGTATTATGTATAATGATGACTTACTGAAAACACAACCTTGTTCCTTCAAGTTCAGCAGAAACCATGAGCAAATCTTCCTTTACTCCACCAAGGAATATCTTCAGTTTAGGATCTTTCTTTGTGTATTTTTACTATTATATATCATGTGAACCTTATGCCTGAGATATGCTAAGCCTCGACTTCTTATATAAATGACTTTCTCTCTAATATCTGGCAGATTCAAAACATCTCCATCATGGTGAACCAACTGGAGTCATTTGATAAGAACAATGTCCTAGCAGTAAGTCGTGAGATTGCTTCCCTGCGAAAACGGCTGGAGGATTGTCAGCAGGTCGAAACTAATCAGGTTGACTTTGGTAAGCCAACTCTTATTTATTGACCTTCTGTCTGGAGCACTACTGACCAGGTAGATGTGAACTCTGCAAAGATGATTCCATTTTATACATGACATACCCAGGGTCAGCAGTAAGGAGGAGTTATTCAAATCTCTTCTATAGAGCATCTCCAATACGCCATACACCAAACGCTATACACAATATGCCAAATGCTATGCATAATGTGCCAAACCCTATACGCAATACACCAAATTCTATAAGACAAACACTATATGCCAAGCGATATACAAAATACACCAAATGCTATACAGAATGTTCTAAATGCTACACACCATAACCCAAACGCCATATGTTATACAATATACACCAAACGCTATATACGCAATACACCTCATGCAAAACGCTATTTGCAATACGACAAATGCTATCCGCCAATCTCTTTACAACAAACACTATACACCAAAACACTATGCGCCAAACGCTGTATGCCAAACACAATGCTCTATAAGCATCACTCCAAACACATACTCCAGACGATATACGCAATACGCTAAATTATATATACAATATGCCAAATGCTATACGCAATGCGCCAATTGCTATAAGCAAAAGGTCAAAGGCTATTGTCAAGTGATATACACAATACCTCAAAGGCTATTCACAATACGCCAAACGCCATATGCTATACACATATGCAATAGGTTATATAGCAAACGCCATACATATGCAATAGGGCAAATGCAAAATACTATATACAATATGACAATTGCTATACTCCAAACTCTATACAACAAACGGCATACGGCATAACTCTACACGCCAAACGCTGCTCACCAAATGCAATACATAGTTACATAGTTACATAGTAATTTAGGTTGAAAAAAGACTTGCGTCCATCCAGTTCAACCCTTTTCCTATTCCTGTTTACCATCTCTGACCCAAAAGAAGGCATCTGACTCCAAATGGCAATCAGATTTCTCCCTGGATCAACAAGCCCTAACTAAATAATAATCCCAATACTAACGTGCATAGCCCTCTGTATTATGCTCTTTTAAATAAGTATCCAGGCCCCTTTTAAAGGCATCTAATGTATTTGATAGCACCACCTCCTCCGGAAGTGCATTCCATACCTTTATTGTCCTTACTGTAAAGAAACCCTTCCGCTGTTGTAGACTAAATCTCCTTTCCTCGAGTCTAAGCGGGTGGCCCCTTGTCCTGTGTACTGTTCTGTTAATGAACAGGTCTTTTGAAAGCCCTTTATATGGGCCTTGAACATATTTAAATAGAGTTATCATATCCCCTCTAAGACGCCGTTTCTCTAGTGTGTACAAGTTTAACTTTTCTAGCCTCTCTTCATAACTAAAACATTCCATTCCCCTTACTAGTTTTGTAGCCCTCCTCTGCACTCTCTCTAGTTCCATAATGTCCTTCTTTAGAAAGGGCGCCCAGAATTGAACAGCATATTCTAGGTGGGGTCTTACCATGGACCTGTAAAGAGGCATAATTATATCTTCCTCCCTTGAGTCAATACCCCTTTTAATACATGCCAATATCTTATTGGCCTTTGCAGCTTCCAGCTGGCACTGCGTGCTACTGCAAAGTCTATTGTCTACCATTACTCCTAAATCCTTTTCATTAGTAGATTTCCCCAGAGAAACACCATTTAAACTATATGTTGCATTTTTATTATTATACCCAAAATGCATAACTTTACACTTGTCTATATTGAATCTCATTTGCCATTTGCCTGCCCAGTTACTCAATTTGTCCAAGTCCTCTTGTAATGAAGACACATCCAGTTCAGACTTTATTACCTTACTTAATTTTGTGTCATCGGCAAACGAATACGCTGTACTCTTAACGGTATACTCAATACTCTAAATGCATACTCCAGACTCTATACGCAATATGCTAAATTATATTTACAATACGCCAAATGCTATAAGACAAACGCTATACAGTATGTCAACTATATACATAGTACATCAAATGATATACACAAAATGTGATACACTATACCCCAAACGCTAAATACACAATACGGCAAATGCAAAACGATATATTTGCAATACGACAAATGCTATATGACAAACGCTTTACACAAAGTGCTGTATGCCAAATGCAAAACGCTGTACGCCAAACACTGTATTCGATACTCCAGATGCCATATGCAATGCGTCAAACGATATACACAATATGCCAAATGCTATATGCCAAACATAATACTCCATTCACAATACACCTTATGCTATATGCCAAACACCATACGCTATATGCAATATGCCAAATGGTATACAAAATACACCAAACGCTAGACACAATACACCACATGCAAAACGTTATATGCAAACGCCAAACTATATGCCAAATGCAAAACGCTGTACGCCAAACACTGATTCAATACTCCAGACGCCATATGCAATACGTCAAACGATATACACAATATGCCAAATGCTATATGCCAAACATAATACTCCATTCACAATACACCTTATGCTATATGCCAAACACCATATGCTATTTGCAATATGCCAAACACTAGACACAATACACCAAATGCAAAACGCTATATGCAATACGCCAAACTATATACACAATATGCCAAATGCTATAAGCAATGATCTGTACTTCAAACACAATACCCTATACGCCAAATGCTACACGCAAAGCGCTATACACAACACGCCAAATTCAGTAATGTGTATGTTAAAAGCTATACGCCAAATGGTATACACCAAACACTATTTGCAAAACACAATTCGCCTTATGCTGTATTCTACAATACGCAATACGCAATACGCTGAACACCAAATGCAACATGCTGCATGCTAAATGCTATACTCAAGACGCCAAATGCTATAAGCCAAACACAATACACTGAACATTATATACCAAATGAAATACAGCAAATACTATTCACATTACACCAAAAGCTATATGCAAAATGCCAAACGTTATAAGCAAGATGCAATATGCCAAATGCTATACACAATATACCATTCTCTATATGCACGTGGCTTTAGCCAAAAGCTATATGCAATAGAAAAAATTCTATTTTCAGGAAGAAAAATGCTGTATGCACAGTGCTGTTAGACAATAAGCAGTACGCAATACACACAAAACATATAAGCTCACACACAAACACACGATTTCTCACACACGCACTCGCTCTCACACGTTGTTGTCCATGTCGCATGCTGTTGCGCAAACATGCACACATTCACACTCACACATATGCCCACTCATGCAAACACACACTTTTTTTTTTTTTAAACAAAATTCTTTTTATTATTTTAAGGAAAAAATAAAATTCATAAATACATTAAATAAATAAAAATAATAAAAAAATTAAACTATATTACAAAAATAAATTACATGCAAACATACACACATGCGCACACACACACATACATTTACTGATGGAGAGTTGCGTAACGCAGTGCCTGAAAGGGCTAAGCACTGAAACTCATTTAATTAACCCCACGAGCAACACAGTGCTAATATTACTGGTATATGTATATAATTTCATTTTAACAAATGACAAAGATATTTCATGTAAAATGTGGAAACCTTACAGCAGGCTTTGGGTCCATTTTATAAAAACTAAAGACAAAATAGAATATTGAAACACACATGTATATACACAGAAGTATATGAGAGGTCAATACAAGGATCTCTGTGGTGAGCTATTTATTCCAAGGCCTGATCAGGGGACCAGGGGACACCCCTTGAGATTAGAGGAAAGGAGGTTTAGACTTCAGCAGAGGAAGGGTTTTTTTACCGTAAGGTCTGTTAAATTGTGGAATTCATTGCCCAGGGAGGTGGTTAGGGCAGATACAATAGATACATTTAAGAGAAGATTAGATACATTTCTTTCAAAAGGGAACATACAGAGTTATACTGTTTATCAGTAGGCGGATCAGGAAGGTCTGATAAAGACTAAATTAATTGGTAGCAGTAAAGCTATAAAATTCTCAGTTACTGGGGTATGACGAGAAGGTTGAACTTGATGGACTTGTGTCTTTATTCAACCTAATTTACTATGTTACTATGTTACAAACACACACACACACACACACAAACACACACACACAAAGACACACTTATACACACAAGGATATTAAAACAAACCCTTTCACATAATTGTACATATTAGTAGAAACTCCTTGCACAAATTGTCTTTCATTTTTTACACTAATCTTTTTCTTCTAGGAACCTGTACACATGGAGGGATTGTGAACATCAGTAAACCATTTGTAATCCAACAGAACTGGTTGGGATACTCATATAAATATGGAGGATGGGGCAAAGATTCATATTTAGGTGCCAATCAGAGTGTGTATTGGGTGGCCCCTGGGAACTCATACCTAATTTACACCCTGCGCTTCCACCAAACGTATGAAGATCTCCTACTGAACAAGAGACCAACAGATAAGAACTTACCCACCTATATAATGGGTGGAGGGATGATCATGTATAACAACTCCGTTTACTACAATTGTTACTACTCCAACCAACTTTGCAAGTTCAATGTAGAGAACAATACAATAGAACGTAAGACTCTCACAGATGCCGCTTCCAATAACCGGTTCTCTTATTCCTCCTCTATCTATCAAGACATTGACATGGCCAGTGATGAAGAAGCTCTTTGGGTCATTTACTCAACAGAACAGAATGCTGGGAACATTGTCATCAGCAAACTCAATACCTCATTGGGAGTGGAGAAGACTTGGCTCACTAACCAGTACAAGCTTAGTGTTAGCAACTCATTTATGGTTTGTGGTGTTCTATATGCAACTAGAGCTATCAACACAAGGAGAGAGGAGATCTTCTACATGTTTGATACCAAGACAGAAAATGAAGGACAACTGAGCATTCCACTGGATAAGATAATGGAGAGTATACAGAGTCTTTCCTATAACCCTAATGACCAAAAGCTTTACATGTACAATGATGGTTTTCTTGTCTCCTATAATGTAGTCTTCAAGAAATTATCAAGCTAGGCCTATGTCACACTTGCTGTTTAATTTAATAATTTTCTTTATAGAACAATTGACTGTAGTCATTGTGCAACATGCAACAAAATGTAGATCTCTTATAGGATGACAGTTCACCAATAGATTGTGTGAATAAGCCTAATTTTTACATATATGGGCTATGCAAAAATAAAATATAGAAAAAGTTTGTAATTTATTATTCATTTACTGTAATATTGTCCAATAACCGTAACCTGTATTAGTAACTTGTTCCATATAACCATTACCTGTAATTCCTATTACTCAGCAAAATCATATTGCTCTTCCTATTGCTTCATATAACCTCTCCCTATATATCACCCTATTGTTCCATATAACTCTTCCCTCTAACTCCTCCTATTGCTCTATATAACTCCTCCCTCTAATGCCTCCTATTGCGCCATTTAACTCCTCCCACTAACTCCTCCTATTCTTCCATATAACTCCTCCCTATAACTCCTCCTATTGCTCCATATAACTCCTCACTATAACTCCTCCCTATAACTCCTCCTACTGTTCCATATAACGCCTCCCTATAACTCCTCCTATTGCTCCATATAACTCCTCCCTATAACTCCTCCTATTGTTCCATATAACTCCTCCCTCTAACTCCTCCTATTGCTCCATATAACTCCTCCTATTGCTCCATATAACTTCTCCTATTGCTCCAAATAACCTCTCACTATAACTCCCCCTATTGTTCCATAGAACTCCTCCTATTGTTCCATATAACTGCTCCCTATATCTCCTCTTATTGCTCCATATATCTCCTCCCTATATCTCCTCCTATCGCTCCATATAATTCCTCCCTATAACTCCTCCTATTGCTCCATATAACTCCTCCCTATAACCTCTCCTATTGTTCCATATAACTCCTCCCTATAACTCCTCCTATTGCTCCATATAACTCCTCCTATTGCTCCATATAACTCCTCCTATAACTCCTCCTATTGTTCCAAATAACCTCTCACTATAACTCCCCCTATTGTTCCATTTAACTCCTCCCTATAACTCCTCCTATTGTACCATATAACTCCTCCCTATAACTCCTCCTATTGTTCCATATAACTCCTCCCTATAACTCCTCCTATTGTTCCATATAACTCCTCCCTATAACTCCTCCTATTGTTCCAAATAATCTCTCACTATAACTCCTCCTGTTGCTCCATATGACTCCTCCCTATGACTCCTCCTATTGCTCCATATAACTGCTCCCTATAACTCCTCCTATTGTTCCAAATAATCTCTCACTATAACTCCTCCTATTGCTCCATATAACTCCTCCTATTGCTCCACATAACTCCTCCTCCTATTGTTCCAAATAACCTCTCACTATAACTCCCCCTATTGTACCATATATCTCCTCCCTATAACTCCTCCTATTGTTCCATATAACTCCTCCTATTGCTCCATATAACACCTCCTATTGTTCCAAATAATCTCTCACTATAACTCCTCCTATTGCTCCATATAACTCCTCCCTATAACTCCTCCTATTGCTCCATATAACTCCTCCCTATAACTCCTCCTATTGTTCCAAATAATCTCTCACTATAACTCCTCCTATTGCTCTATAGAATGCCTCCCTTTAACGCCTCCTATTTTTCCATACAACTCATCCTATTGCTCTATGTAGGTCCTCCCTATATCTCCTTCCATTGTTCCATATAACTCCTCCCTATATCTCCTCCTATTGTTCCATATAACTCCTCCCTATAACTCCTCCTATTGTTCCATATAACTCCTCCCTATAACTTCTCCTATTGTTCCATATAACTCCTCCCTATATCTCCTTCCATTGTTCCATATATCTCCTCCCTATATCTCCTCCTATTGTTCCATATAACTCCTCCCTATAACTCCTCCTATTGTTCCATATAACTCCTCCTATTGCTCCATATAACTGCTCACTATAACTCCTCCTGTCTATATAACTCCTCCTCCACTGAAGCTGATGTGTCAGAGCAGGCGATCTGTCAGTTCTCTGGGTGTGTGGGTGTGTGTGTGTGTGTGTATGTGTGTGACTGGACAAGGTAGCAGTATCGTGAAATGGACTTTATAACATATTATTAGTGTAATGCACAACACACACTCCATGTGACCAGTGGATGTCACCGCTCTTCATCAGATGCCGCAAGTGATCTCAGACCAGTTGTCACTTTAATAAAATGCTTTATTATGGAGAGAGCAATGCTTTGCACCACGCTTAACCCTTTAAGGGCCAGTGAGGTAAGGAAATATTACGAAGCAATGAGCTGCAGACCCCTGAGGTCCTTTAAAGCAGTAACACTCAAGCAGGGTGCCATGGTACTGTGACAATCCAGCTACTCCAGCTCAGCGTGCCCCACTTTACCTACTAGCACTTCAACAAAATTGTAAATCTGAGTTTCTAAAGTGTATCTATTATAATGTGTAATATGGTCTTTGTTGTCATTGAGACCAGAAATTAATATATAAATATGTATTTTCCCTTCATTTTGTCCTTGGAAAATTACCTATAGATTGCTAGGGGTGCCCTGAAAATGTCACACTGTATGATAGGGGAAAAGATTAAGAACCACTGCCTTAAAGAGGTTAATCTCAATAGTGTGCACATACACTGCCCCCTAGTGTCACTGGAGAGAATTAGGTTTGTAAAATACTGCTATGGGCCATATGTGCAGAACACAAGTAGTGGAATTCTGTGGAAAACAGATTGCATTATAGGGGACAACTAAAAATGACAATGGATTTAACCACTTGAAAGCATGCAACATCTCTGTCATTCCAGATTTAAAAGCCCATTTAATTCAAAAGGATTTTAGGGAAAGTTTTTGTCCCCAGTGGTGCAGAAGGTGCCATAGAATTCTTCCTTCTGTTTTGAAAATCAGGAATTATGTGATACTGCCCCCTAGTGGAGTCCCTATTTTTTACTAATGCAATATAATATAATCCTTGGGCTGGATCTGATTTCAGGTGATAACTTTATCACTTGTTTTGTTTTATCACTTGTTTTGTTTGCGCTTACACACGGGCAACAATGTGTTCGGTTTGCTAGTTACAGTATAACAGGGCAAACTCTGAATACATAAAGTTCATTCTGTAACTGGCATTACTCTTGTGTGGAAAATACCAAAGTATTCGGACCCATTATGAACAGAGGTGACCACAGAGATTCACCACAAGAGGAATAATAGAGAGGCTTCATTACATGATCCTGATTAGTTAGAGTGATCTCTGCATAAAACAGTCTTTTTTTCTTTTATTTGCAAGATTGTAGATATAGTGCGTCTATGTCCGTGATCAGCCAGCACCGTATTGTATGTGTAGACACTATACTTTCCTTTTCTTGTCCCTCCTTAGTGACTTCGTAACATCATCTGACAATCTCACCCATGTATTGTATATAAAATAGTTTTTTATATGATTAAGTGTTTTTATAATGGCCCCAGTTCTTTCCAAAACTTTGTCCAATAAATACTTGCACTTGTTTCATGCTGACCCCCTGTAAGTATTATCTAATCATCCGTTTGTCTGCCGTTTGCCTATCTATACAGCCATCTATCAGGTAGATATCTATATCTGTATCTCCCTCTCTCTCTCCCACTCTATCACGCACACACAAACACATAAATACCTAAACACAATCACTCTTGTACACACACAAGAATACACACACAGTCGTTGTCGCACAGTAGACTTTGTGCACACACACTGTTTCACTTAAGGGATAGTAATGTTTCATAATAAAAACAGCTCTAATTAATCATCATAGTAATTGGACTTTGGAGAGTGTTATTTCAGTTCTGTCAGAGTTGTAGTACAAGAGTAATTGAATGATAAAGTATCCCCCTCCCGCCCCTTTTACTGATGTAACATTGCTCAGCCAGATCAGAAGGGAGGTGCCCAGGTAGACTGCAGAGAGGGACAATCTTCAATTAAGATAAGGGAAAAACCTGAAAAACTTGTCAACGGGGGCAGGGATTTCATTGTTCTCATAGGAAGAAGATTGTCCCCTTCTGTTATCTGTCTGGTCTATGGACTGCATTCCACATCTGAGAAGAGATGGCTTACACTAGGTAAAAGGGGCAGGGATTTCATTGTTCTCATAGGAAGAAGATTGTCCCCTGCTGTTATCTGTCTGGTCTATGGACTGCATTCCACATCTGAGAAGAGATTGCTTACACTAGGTAAAAGGGGCGGGGAGGGGAACTTTGCTTGAGAATATCTCTCAAACCATAAAGGTCTGAGAGATAAGACATATCATTCTTCGTGTTTTTTTAATGCCTACAAAATAAAATAAAGTTGAAACGAAGTATTACTATCCCTTTAGTTTCTTTCACATGTTAGGTTACTCACTACCTCACACCTAGTCACACAGACATACTCAATCACACACACAAACACATAACAGCTTTTTTGTGCACCTGTGATCAAGCTTACAGGCGAAACGCGCGTCAGATAATTTGAGTGCTGAGAAAGTTTTCTCAGCTTTTGATTGAGAAGCCCAAATGTATTTACCCTAAAATTCCTTCTTTGTTTTGGCTTATGTTGAAGGAATTTGCTTATTACAAGTAAAATTACTGAAATAGCTACAAAGTAATTCCTGACGTCACACACTTCTTAAATGGAAGTGTGTATTTTGCCGAATACTGCCACATACTACTTTTCCTTCTGAAAATAATGTGAAAGTGCTGGTCCACCTTGATGTCTGTCCTAAAACACTGGTATCAGCTGGTAATAACATATCTAATAACAATATGTGATATGATTGCTGTGAATGGTAATGTAACAGTCAACAATATATTTTTGTGACTGTGAATATTCTAAATTTCCTTTTGATCTCAGCCTCAAACACTAAAAGCAGCTGCAACAAAATATCTGATAACAATATGGTTTTTATTGCTGTAGATCTCAATAACAACGGATAATATAACAGCCAAAAACAATAGTTTTCAGTGACTGTGAACATCCCGTTTTCTTCCTGATGCTCCAATTTGCATAAACTAATCTTCTTTGAAGCTTTCATAGCAAATATCATTAACCCTTTAAGTTCCAGAGGGGTGGCATCCCAGTATGTTTCCCGGTAACACTTAGATAGGATACAGATTTGTAGGTATATTCTATATTTATATGTCAATTTGTTTTGATTTCTTTTTTTAATAAATTTAATATTTTAATCACTTGTTTTTCCCTGGCAACCTAACGGTGTATTGAGATTTCTAACCCGGTCAGGATAGGAGTGCTGAAGCAGCAGGGATATCTAGTTCTCTTTTTTCTGATATTTAAATTAACCCAGTAAGCACCTTCCAAAGTGAGTTTTCTCTTTTTGGACATTATAGGTTTAATTAGTAGCTGTATGTGAAGGGTTTACAGAATTTACAACAGCTATTAAATGTATATTTTTCTTGGGTATGTTTACCAAAGAGTGGGCTGGAATTGTGTGTTTATATACATACATACATACATTCTAGCAAAAAGATATGGTGTTACCCATAGTGTAGGCTACATACATATACCGTGTATAAATATAAATATATATATATATATCAAATGCAGATTTGGGCACTCCTTACAAAACAAAAAAATATATACCAACTGCCTGGGTGCTACTGGTATAAATAATATAAAAAAACAAATGGTAACATACCATGGAACCAGTGCACTCACAGGACTTGTGAAAAAATAATTTTTATTCTGTCAACGTTTCAACCCCCTGGAGGGCCTTGATAAAGGCCCTCCAGGGGGTCGAAACGTTGACAGAATAAAATTTATTTTTTCACAAGTCCTGTGAGTGCACTGGTTCCATGGTATGTTACCATTTCTTTTTTTAAATTATATATATATATATATATATATATATATATATATATATATATATATATATATATTTACACACACACACACACACACACCTGATTTCACATACTGGCACACTCTCTCATACAGAGACAGACACACATTCAGTCATGCCTCACAGATACAGTCAGACACATTTACAGTTTCAGATACTAACACACACACACACACACACTCTTTCTGTCTCTCTCCATATTGCTGGCTACATAGAGATATACACACAAGCTTTCACATACTGGTACACTCTTTCACAAAGAGCCAGGCACACTCACTCTCACACACATATGCACACACAGTGCCTGTAGCATAGCCAACCTTGTACACACACACTCTGACACATTTAGCCACTACCTCATACATAGTCAGACACAAACATTTAAAGCCTCTCTCACACAAACACACACATACACACACATATGGATGCAATCTCTATGTTTTACACATACACACAGTGGCACACATTACCTCTCTCTGTCTTTCTCTTTCATATAAACACACACACATACACAGATACACACACAGATACACACACAGTCACAACACTCTCATATGAGATCCCCCAGGAAGTGATAGACTCAGGAGATGTATTTCATCTCCAGCCCATGAATTGGAGAACATTTCCACACCCTTCACACACAAAGGAGGTTGGAAGCTGGTGTTCGTGACTAAAACTGATGGGGAAGGGGATTCTGGAAATTCCTAGGGGCCACTCCTCCCTGAACTTGCCTTTATAAAGGGGACTGTGAGTAACACAGAGCGGAGGAGACAGGACCACAAGACAAGATGTTGCAGCTTCTACTAATCGCTCTAGGAGTCAGCCATGTTGCCTGTGCGGTGAGTACAACTGGAACAGAAATAACACGTACATTCATATCAAGAGGGATTTTACACACTAGGGAGGACACATTGCAGAGCAAGGCACTGGACACCTCACTAGCATCCAAGGGGTTAACAGATCCATTAGGAGCATGTTACTGGGAGGAGTTATATGGAGACATAGGAGGAGTTATAGAAAGGAGTTATAGGGAGCAATAGGAGGAGTTATAGGGAGGAGTTATATGGAGCAATAGGAGGAGTTATAGGGAGGAGTTATATGGAACAATAGGAGGAGTTATAGGGAGGAGTTATATGGAACAATAGGAGGAGTTATAGGGAGGGGTTATATGGAGCAATAGGAGGAGTTATAGGGAGGAGTTATATGGAGCAATGGGAGGAGTTATAGGGAGGAGTTATATAGAGCAATAGGAGGAGTTATAGGAGGAGTTATATGGAACAATAGGAGGAATTATAGGAAGGAGTTATAGGGAGGACTTATATGGAGTTATAGGGAGGGGTTAAAGGTAAGAGTTATATGGAGCAATAGGAGGAGTTATAGGAATGAGTTATAGGGAGGAGTTATATGAAACAACAGGAGGAGTTATAGAGAGGAGCTATATGGAGCAATAGGAGGAGTTATAGGAGGAGTTATATGGAACAATAGGAGGAGTTATAGGGAGGAGTTATATGGAACAATTGGAGGAGTTATAGGGAGGAGTTATATGGAACAATAGGTGGAGTTATAGGGAGGAGTTATATGGAACAATAGGATGGATTGTAGGGAGGCGCTATATCAAACATAGGAGAAGTTATATGGAACAATAGGAGGAACTCTTATTTAAAAAATTCTGATAACAAAATTATAAATCAAGACAATTTACATGAAATGTTACAATATTTACAATTTGTACAATTTGTACAACTTAAAATGTTTTGTTAGAGAGAAACAACAATATTATACCAATAAGTTGTACCTTTCTCTTTCATTTGTATTTGTCTTAATTCACTTATTATTAGAGCCGTTACCTCCTCTTTTTTCAAAATAATCTGTTTAACAGATAACAAACACCTTGCATGCCACAAATAATATATTACAACTGTGATAATCAAATATAAAGTGGTCGCATTGAGAAGCAGAAAAATTACCATACACTAATTCTGCATACTTTTGCTTTCCTAAACAATACATTTTAAGAACATTTGCGATATCTTTCCAAAGAAGCTATGAAAAAGGGCATTCAATCAAACAATGGTCCAAGGTCTCCAGACTGTTTGTACATGTCTCTCTTGGACAATATCTTTCATCAATGTACTTACATTTTAAAGGGATAGTAATACTTCGTTTTAACTTTATTTTATTTTGTAGGCATTAAAAAAACATGAAGAATCATATAAGTCTTATCTCTCAAACCTTTATGGTTTATGTGATATTCACAAACAAAGTGTCCCCCCCCTGTTCAACCAGATCAGAAGGAGAGATGCCCAGGTAGACTGCAGAGAGGGACAATCTTCAATTAAGATAAAGGAAAAAGCTGAAAAACTTGTCAAGGGGGGAAGGGCTTTCATTGTTCTCATAGGAAGAAGATTGTCCCCTTCTGTTATCTATCTGGTCTATGGACTGCATTCCACATCTGAGAAGAGATGGCTTACACTAGGTAAAAGGGGCGGGAGGGGAACTTTGCTTGTGAATATCTCTCAAACCATAAAGGATTGAGAGATAAGACTTATATTGTTCTTCATGTTTTTTTAATGCCTACAAAATAAAATAAAGTTAAAACGAAGTATTACTATCCCTTTAAATTAGTGCACACACAAATCTTGCAATGAAAACCTAACCACATGAGGTCTGTAATTTTATATGGAATTCTATCGCTAGTTACCTTGTCTAAGGCGCTCTTAATCCATGTTATAGGACAATCTCTCAGAATTAGTTGTACACTAAAGCACCTTTTCAGAATTATTGTATACAGATTCTTCCTTTCTAATGAAATAAATTGCTGATGGGTAATATTTCATTTCAACAACAGTTTATCTCATCGTCTGGCATGCATAAAAAATTGAGGATATTGATGTGATACTTTTAACATTTTCTCCACTTATCCAGATTCCTAAAAAATCGTCTCTTTGCTCTCTAAATAGCACTGACCAAATCATTATTTTATTGGACTTCAAAAACATAAGTTTTTTGTGAAGAACAATAGGCTGAAAACAATTCTGGACATATCATAGCTAACCCTCCCTCTTTTCTGGAAAGATAGGCGATATTTCTCTTTATTATATTTACTCTATTGCCCATAAAAACTGAAAAAATAAACTTGTCAGTTTTGTGACTAAAGTTTCTGGAAGAGGAAAAACAAAACATACATAAGTAAATAAAGGGATTAAAAAATGCTTAATTATAGACATTTTTTTCCAATAAGACCATTTCCAGTTTTTCCATTATTTTTTTATCTTAACTGAACAAATTTCTATTTGTTTTTTCCAATTTAATTCTGCCTGGTTTTCTTTTTCACTAAAGGTTACCCCAAGAATCTTTATTTTTTTTTCTTTACTTGAAACTTGATTGGAAAGCATTTTTGCTTCTCACCAATCCATAAAGCTTCACTTTTATCGTTATTAACTAATAAATTATAGACCTCTGAAAAAGAAGTCAGCTCATTTTGTAACTCTTCATAATCTTGATCAGATTTTAGAAAAACTGTTGCATGTACAAAATTTTAAGAGCTAATCTCCACACAGGCTTAAACCCATAAAACGTTGGTTCGGTTGTATTTTCCTAAGTAAAGGATCCAAACTAAAAATATAAAGCAATGCACTCAGTGGGCAGCCTTGCCTAACTCCTGCTTCTATACTGAAAGGTTGACCTATATTACCATTAATTAAAGGAATACAGTTTGATCCGTTATTTAAAATACCAAGCCATTTTACAAAAACACTTGGTATTCCAAACAGAAATTCATGATCAACTCTATCAAAAGCTTTAGTTTGATCCAACCTTACAAGATATAAACTGCATTTTTCTGTTTTGGCCTGTTGGATTATCTCTCTTATTAGTATAAGAGCATCATGTATGCTACGACTCTTTATGCCACATAATTGCTATAGACTTACCAAATAATTTGCCACATCACTTAAAGTGTTAGTAATATCTGAAAAAAACATTTTTGCATTTAGAAGAGCTTAAAAAGCTGATCTAAATGCAAAAAAACGTATCTCTCAAACCGCTATGGTTTAAGAGATACGGGCATTTAAAGTTTGATTTCTCAACTGACAGCTGTAAAGCTGTCAGCAGGAGATTTGTGTCGGTCGACACGGTGGCGCTTGAGAAGTGCCACGATCTCGTTACTTACAAGGAATCCCTTCATTGGAATGGTCTAAAACCATCTCTGAAATAAAGAAGTTTAGCCAAAATTTTATGATCTGTATTCAATAGGGACAGAGAACGCCGATTTTTTAGCTCTGTTAAATCTCCTTTTTTATGCTAAAAGAACCAGAATTGACTGATACTGTGAAGGTATTAATTTTCCTGTTTGAAACATTTCATTATATACCTGTGTCAAATCGATAATAGATCTATGAAGGTCTTATAAAACTCAGTAGTTAACCCATCTTTCCCTGGACTTTTTTTTACTTGAAAGAGAAAAGATACTTCTCTGAACTTCTTCCTCGGTAATTGGATGTATTAATTATTTTGCTTTTTCACTAATCTAATTTTGGATTATCTACTGCTTTTAAATATTCTTGGATCTTTTTATTTTCATATAGTTTGTAATAATACTTCATTACTATCTCCATTGTTGCCTTTTGAGTTGTTTTTAAACTACCATTTTCATCTTTAAACCCAGTTATAATTTTTTTTCCTATCCGTTCTTTACATGCCTCAAATGGGTCAGGGGAAACAGAACCCCAGCTATCAAATTTATTTTCTGCAGACAATGACTTAATTCTATCATACTGAAGGCTTTTTATTTCTTTTTACATTTTTTATATACTCTGCATCTACTATATCTCCATTATTAATTCTAGAATAAATTCTACTTAATTTTAATCTTAAAGCCAGGTATTTTTTGTAATTTAGGTTACCTTTTCTTTTCATTATTGATCTAAAGAAAACCTTAATATCTGATTTAAGTGTTTCCCACCAGTCACTCACTTTATCATTCAGACATTGTGTGGTTCTCCTATCATTATAAAAGGATATAAAATCATTTCATATTTGGTTATTATCCAATATAGTGGCATTTAATTTCCAAAGTCCCTTACTGTATAGGATAGATTCTAAGGTATTTATTATGATTTTAATAAGCAAATAAAATAATTCTACTGGAACTAGAGAAAATTTCTCAGTTGCAACTTTTTTGACATATATTCTAGCTTTACAACTAGACCATGGACCTTTGTTGTAAATATAACCATGATCCTTAGGGAAATCATATTTAAAACAAGCAATAAGCCTCGCTTGAACAACCATTGTTTTAAAAAAATTCTCGTCATAATGCAATATATCATGCTTACTATTGCGATCTTGATTACTGGTGACACAATTAAAATCTCCACCAAACAGAATAATTTTTTATGTAAAACAATATAGTTTTATTATTTCAAATAACGTTTTTCTACCTGCTTTGACCTGTGGATCATAGACATTAATTACCCTATAACTGAAACCATCAATAGTCGCATCAATTATTAGACATCTACCAGCGATAACTTCAATTGTTTTTTCCACTTTAACATTACATTGTTCAAATAAAATACCTATACCATCATACCTATCAATACCAAAAGACCATAACGATGTTCCCCCTAACCATTCTTTCTTTGCACAAAAAACCTCTGTATTATCCTGAAATCTGGTTTCCTGTAACAAAATTACATTCATTTTCTCATGTTTGAGAAACTGACAAATCAATGAGCGTCTCTGTTTAGTCTTTAAACTGTTGACATTCAGTGACCCTATACGCAAGGACCCCATAATGTCAGATATTATTTATAGTCATTTTCTTTTCTTACTAACATTATCTACAATTGAGCCCCATCTTTTAAAGGATGCAGATACAATGTCTCTGTCGTCATTGCTTCCTTCCATTTGATGATCCAAGGACACATTTCTTGTGCTGCTTCTCTGCATCCTTTCTTGATCCATTGTCTCTCCCCAGCTCTCACTCAGAACCTCATATCTCCCAGCAGTTACCAACAAAGGGTCACCCATGTTTATTTTCTTTTCTCTTTTTTTCCTGGTGGTATCTCCACTTGACCAGATCTGCGTGATTTGCCTTTCCGTTGCACCATCTGAAATCCATCAAATTCCTTATGATCACTGGAATCGTGTGGGGGCCCAGATGGGCCAATGCTTTCTTTATTTTGTTGGGTCTCCATTTCCTGATCTCTTGCATTAGCTCCATCAGCATTCCCAAGCTGTTTATTTTGGCAGACTGTTGGTAAAGAATCTTTTCCAACACTGGCCTCCATGGCCTCCTCCGCAGATTCCAAACAGTTGTGTGCAGCCCATGGGCAAGTCCTGAAAGTGTGCCAGTATCAAAACACAAATTGCACAAAAAATCTTCTTTACACTTAGTCCTGGAATGGCCCAATTTGTTACACAAGGAACACTTTACTTTAAAATACAAAAATCTAAGCGCTATTACACCAGTAATCAGACAAATATAACCTGATAAGTGATTAGGAGTTCTCAGAACGTTTTCCACAAAGCGGTGCTGCTTATTCCTTGTAGACCTCCGGCAAAAAGTCCCCAAACATGTACAAAAAAAAAAACACAAATGGGAAAAGCGCAAACAGTCTAAGTGTAGAATATTCTTTTTTTCTCTTTATCTTTTCAACACCTTCACCATGTATGGACCTGTTAACGTTCACCTCCTTCACCGTGGGCATCACCAGATATACCAAATATTAAAGGTGTAGATGTTCAACTCACCTTCTGCTGAGGCAGTCCAGCCTCAGGGTATGATCACATTCACTGGATAACCCCCAGTGACGTTATCTCTGTTCGTCTCAATAATTCCAGCTTTCAGCCTCCTCCGATATCCCAACTGGCACAATATGGATCACTTCTGGCACAATATGGAAAAAATCCTCTATCTAGGACCCACCATATTCTTTACCTACACGGGGGTACTTTTATATCCTATATCTTCCATGGACTTTTTTCCATATTGTGCCAGTTGGGATATCGGAGGAGGGTGAAAGCTGGAATTATTGAGATGAACAGAGGAGCCGGTGTTGATACAGATACCGTCACTGGGGGTTATCCAGTGAATGTGATCATACCCTGAGGCTGGACTGCCTCAGCAGACGGTGAGTTGAACATCTACACTTTTAATATTTGGTATATCTGGTGATCCCCACGGTGAAGGAGGTGAACATTAACAGGTCCATACACAGTGAAGGTGTTGAAAAGACAAAAAGAAAAAAGAATAATCTACACTTAGACTGTGAACACTTTACTTTATCATAACTGTATGACAAATGTCTGATAGAGCCACATTTATAACAAACCTTGGGTTGTCCTGGGTAGTAAGATACCCCTCTTTTAGAGCCTATGAAGAAGACATGAGGCAAATGCTTATTTATTCCCATTCTCTTCCACAATTTTACTTTTTTTCCTCCAGCCTCCATTCCATATACCATCTTCATCATACACTTTACCAGGTTCCCCCAAAACGTCACATTGTCTATTCAGCCAAAACATAATATATCAGCCAAGGTAACAACTTCAGACTGGAACAATAAAGTCACTGTAACATTCATAGGTCTGGTTATTCTATTAGTTGGATTTTATTCTGTATTGGGTGGACTTTTGTGTGATTTAATGTGTCCCAAAAACAATCCAATTGCTGTGGAAATTTAAAACTGACATCAAATATCCTGGATCCAGGGAAATGTATTAGTGCATTAATTTCTTTAGCACTAAACCCCATAAAGTTTATTAATAAATCACGGCCAATAACCCTTCTGTCAGGAATATCTGCTTCTGGTCCAGTAAACTTTAATCTCACAGCATTTCGTCTTTGTTTACTTGGTCCTATGGGAGTTACAATCTTACAGAAGGTTTTTACAGGAACTTTAATACCAGCACTTGGCTCCTTTTCCACTTGCTACAAATCCAGTTCCACAGCTTGTGGATGTTCCTTGCTGACAGGCAGGTTAGCTGTGTCAGACACACTGGTCTGATTATCTTCACCTGCAGTGCTCACAGTCTGTGCTGGAGTAACGGAAACTACCTGTCTGTTTGGGATTGTGTCAGTGACCTCTTCATTACTTACAAGTAAGTTTAGATTAGGAGATTTTCCCAAACATTCATCTTCTTGTTGGTGTAATTCAGCTTCCAAACTCCTTCCAGGAGACACATCAGACACAAGACTGGATTTTGCAGGCTGTAAGCTGGCACTTTGTATAACTCCTGATTCCTTCTCATGCACCTTTCTTTGGTGAATTTTCCCCAGGATTTTCTCCAGATTTCTGCTGTGAATATCACCTTCTTTGCCAACACTGGGGTTCATTTTACTTGCACCAGAGGTTTATTTATATGTATTTGGGGTGTCTTTATTTGTACTGGGGGGTCTCCTCACATATGTGTACACTGGAGACTGATGCTTCCATTTTTTTCTTCAGGTGTTCTGATTTTTTCTGCTCAGGTGGAATCTTTAACTTTGAATTTCATAATTTTCCTGCTTTAACCCTTAGCATTTCCCCTTCCCGGATTTGATCCTTTAATGTCTGGATCACTTCTGAATTCTCCACAATATTCATTCTCATCACATCCCTTTGATCACTAACATGAGATATCGTGTCCTGTATACTGCCTTGCTGGACTACATTTCCCTTGTTACTTAATGTGTAATAACTCCTGGTATCTATCCTTCAGTTCATACAGTATTTTATATATTGCATCCCTGTTCTCATAAGCAGCTTTCAAATCTGCCCCCCAAACCTGGATATCACTCTCTTCAGGACACAAACCAGACATTTTACTCACATGTTGTACTCCTTGGCCTGTGAGTACAGACAAGCCTGGGGCTGGATTAGACTGCTTCCCCAGATCAGAACTCTCTACTAGGCATGAGGCCATCCTTGCCTCCCCCTTCAGGAGCTCCCTCACATAGGAGTTATAGGGGGAGTTATATGGAGCAATAGAAGGAGTATTACTGAGGAGTTATACAGAGAAATAGGAGGAGTTATATGGATCAATAGGAGGAGTTATAGGGAGGAGTTATATGGATCAATAGGAGGAGATATAGGGAGGTTTTTTTATTGAGCAATATGAAGGGTTGTAGTATGGAATGATATGTAGAAATCAGAGGAATTATTAGAAGGGTTTATACAGAGCAATAGAAACAGTTATAGGGACAGGAAATATGTAGCAAATGGAGGAATTATATTGAGGGTGTGCACGGAATAAAAGGATTTACAGGGAAGAGGTATATGTTGCAAATGGAGATGTGGTAGGGAGGAGTTATTTGGATCAATAAGAAAATAAAGGGTTCAGCTGAACAATAGGAGTTATACAGTGTAGCTATAGGGAACAATGGGAGGAGTTATATGGAGCAATAGGAGGAGTTATAGGTAGGCGTTATATGGAGCAACAGCAGGAGTAATAGGGAGGAGTTTTATGGAGCAACAGGAGGAGTTATACTGAGAAGTTTTATGGAGCAATAGGAGGAGTTATAGGGAGGAGTTATATGGAGCAATAGGAGGAGTTATAGGGAGGAGTTATATGGAGATATAGGTTTTGTTATAGGGAGGAGTTATGTGGAGCAATAGGAGGAGTTATAGGGAGGAGTTATATGGAAGAATAGGAGGAGTTATATGGAGCAATAGGAGGAGTTATAGGGAAGAGTTATATGGAAGAATAGGAGGAGTTATAGGGAGGAGTTATATGGAAGAATAGGAGGGGTTATACTGAACAATAGGAGGAGTTGTAGAGAGGTGTTATATGGAACGACAGAAGGAAATATCGAAAGGCTCTTTATTGAATAATAGGAGGCGTTACAGGGAAAAATAGGAGGCGTTATAGGGAGGAATTATAGGGAAGGTTTATATGGAGTAATAGGCGGAGTTATATGGAACAGTAGGAGGAGTTATAGGGAAGAGTTATATGGAGCAATGGGAGGAGCTATATGGAACAGTAGGAGGAGTTATAGGGAAGGGTTATATGGAGCAATATGAGCAGTCATAGGAAAGAATTACAGGTCACTGTTATATTGGACAAATATAATACATTATTTTAATATGACAATAAACTATAAACTTTATTGAACTGATTTAATTTGAGTATAATGCATATACACAAAAGTAAGGTTTATTCACAAAATCTCTTGGTGGAACAGCATGTCATTGTACAGGAACTCTACAGATATTCCACTCTATGTTGTGCAAAATTGCAAATGTACAAATGTACCAGTTTAGCGCTACTGATATTAGTCTGATGCCAGCGGCTACACTACAGGGTATGAATTACAGCTTTTTATAGTTGTGATGCATACCTGAAGACAATCTCCACCATCACTAAAATTAATGCCAGAACACCCCGTACAATTGCCCCAAACATGTACTGGGAAATGGTATACACTCACTGCATTTGCTCTACACCTTACTTAGTATATTGACTTAAACAAGATGTAGATGAAAGGCCCCCAAACTCCCAACGACTGACTCATTGTCCTCTCCTTAAAGCATGGAGCATTAACGGTAGGAAAGTCAGTGTACATAGCTTTGACACAGGTGTGGGACTGAAACCTGATTCCAGCTCATGATTCAGAGTACATTCACCCTATTATATTTATGGAAATTCTGATGTCATCTGACAACACTAGGTAGTCACCTCTTCTCTTAAAATATCAACTGTAAAAGAAAATCTGATTTATGCCTAGTTTGATTTCTTGAAAACTAAATCATAGGAGACCAGGAAGCCATCATTATACATGTAGAGCTTGTGGTCATTAGGGTTATAGGAAAGACTCTGTACATTCGTCATCATCTTGTCCAGTGGGATGCTCAGTTGTCCTTCATTGCCTGTCTTGGTGTCGTACATGTAGAAGATCTCCTCTCTCTTTGTATTGATAGTTCTAGTGGCATACAGGACCCCACAAACCATAAATGAGTTGCTAACGCCAAGCTTGTACTGGTTTGTGAGCCAAGTCTTCTCCACTCCCAATGAGGTATTGAGTTTGCTGATGACAATGTTCCCAGCATTCTGTCCTGAGGAGTAGATGACCCAAAGTCCTTCTTCATCACTGGCCATGTCAATGTCTTGATAGGGAGAGGAGGAATAAGAGAACCGGTTGCTGTAATAGGCATCTGTGAGAGTCTTACGTTCCAGTGTATTGGTCTCTATATTGAACTTGCAGAGGTTTCTGGAGTAGTAGCAATTGTAGTACATGGCGTTGTTATACATGATCATCCCTCCACCCATTCCATAGGCATTGTAACCATAGGTTGCTAAGTTCTTATCTGTTGGTATCTTGTTCAGCAGGAGGTCTTCATAACTTTGGTGGAAGCGCAGGGTGGTCATCAGCTCTGAGTTCATAGGGGCCACCCAATACACACTCCGATTGGCACCCAAATATGAATCTTTGCCCCATCCTCCATATTTATATGAGTATCCCAACCAGTTCTGTTGGACTACAAATGGTTTACTGATGTTTGCAATCCCTCCATGTGTACAGGTTCCTATAGAAAAAAAATAGCATTAAAATAAATATTCAGCTGTCTAAGTATGACATTTTAAGTACCTGCAAGCCCATGTAAAAGAACTGCATGTCCATAAAAGAACTACAGCCCATACAAAGGGCTCTCCAAAGACCTGTTCATTAACAGAACAGTACACAGGACAAGGGGCCACCCACTTAGACTTGAGGAAAGGAGATTTCATCTACAACAGCGGAAGGGATTCTTTACTGTAAGGACAATAAAGGTATGGAATTCACTGCCTGAGGAGGTGGTGCTATCGAATACATTAGATGCCTTTAAAAGGGACCTGGATACTTATTTAAAAGAGCATAACATAGAGGGCTATGTACGTTAGTATTGGGATTAATATTTAGTTGGGGCTTGGTGATCCAGGGAGAAGTCTGATTGTCATTTGGAATCAAGAAGGAATTTTTTTCCCCCCATTCAAGGCAGAATTTTAAATTGCTATATTGAGGGGGGGGGGTTTGCCTTCTTTTGGGTCAACGATGGTAAACAGGAATAGGAAAAGGGTTGAACTAGATGGACGCAAGTCTTTTTTCAACCTAAATTACTATGTTATGTTACTATGTTACTGCTAGAATAAAAGTGTTATTGTATGAGTTGCTACTTTGTAATATTTGTGTGTAGGTGTGTGTATGTGTACGTATGTGTGTATGAGTGTGTGTATGTGTTTGTTTATGTATATGACTGTGTGTATGTGTGCACTGACTTACCATAATTGACTGGATTAGGTTGGTCACAGTTCTCCAACTGTTTCCTTAGGGAAGTGATCTCCTGTCTTGCCGCTAGAACATTGTTCTTATCATATGATTCCAGCTGGGTCGCCTTGGCAGAGATGTTACGGATCTGAAACATAATAAACAGAAAGTCGTTTATATAAGATTTCAAGGATTATCATTTCTTGGTTCTAAGGTCTTTGTAGTGATGATGGTGTCCTAAGATGAACCAGAACCATTCTTGGGCAAACAAAATGTGATGTGAGCCTCTCTGTATTCAAAGGGTTAAAACCCCATTTAAATCAGTGGTCATCCTATGGTGCCCCAAAATAATGGAGTTCTAGGAGGAGCAAAAGAGATCTGTCCTGGGTTCCTGCTGAATTTGGCTGAACAATCTCTTGTTTTTGACTCACAATTATACTTCACAATTGTAAGGAAACAAAATGTGAAATATGGTTATAACATAGTAGCATAGTAACGTAGTTGATGAGGCTGTGAAAAAACATGGGTCCATCAAGTCCAGCCCCTGCCTTATCACCCTTGTTGATCCAGAAGAATGCAAAAAAAACCCTCCAGAAAACTAAACAAAATAGTGTTCTAACCATTTCCAGTTAAAGGGATAGTAATACTTCATTTTATCTTTATTTTATTTTGTAGGCATTACAAAAACATGAAGAATGATATAAGTCTTATCTCTCAAACCCTTATGGTTTAAGAGATATTCACAAGCAAAGTATCCCCCCCCCCCCGTTCAGCCAGATCAGAAGGGAGGTGCCCAGGTAGACTGCAGAGAGGGACAATCTTCAATTGAGATAAGGGAAAAAACTGAAAAACTTGTCAAGGGGGGAAGGGCTTTCATTGTTCTCATACGAAGAAGAGTGTCCCCTGCTGTTATCTGTCTGGTCTATAGACTGCATTCCACATCTGAGAAGAGATGGCTTACACTAGGAAAAAGGGGCGGGAGGGGAAACTTTGCTTGTGAATATCTCTTAAACCATAAAGGTTTGAGAGATAAGACTTATATCGTTCTTCATGTTCTTCTCATGCCTACAAAATAAAATAAAGATAAAACGAAGTATTACTATCCCTTTAAGCTCCAAGTGGGTAAAATCATTCCTAAGTAAGTTGGATATTTCCCTGGATCAACAGCCTATCTGTTTTGAAACCAGCTGCCATCATTCTTAATGTTGTTCTGAGCTAAAAAGGTATCCATTACTTTTTTGAACACAACTACAGTACCTGCAAACACAACATCCTGATGTAAGGAATTCCATAACTTTACTGTAGAATCATCCCTGCCATTGTTTGAGTCAAAAGTGCCTTTTCCCTAGTCTTAATGGATGACCTCTTGTTTTTGCTCCACTGTTTGAGTAAATAGTAGGGATGGGGAAAACTTTTCGCCAAAACTGAAATCGTCAAAAAATGTCTCGCAAAAAAGTGCCGATTTTCAGCTTTTTCCCGCTTTTTTCGCCTAGCTCATTCCATTGAAATCAATGGGAACATAGAAGTTACACACAACACATAGCAAATAATATTTTATTTCCCAAAGGCATAGAATAAAAGGGACATGAGGGTGCCTGTGTTGCTGTGGTGTTGGGAAAGAATCAGTTGAACAGGGAATGATTTTTGGGGGGGGTTGCTTATTGGGATTGGGGGGCAGTTAATAAAAAATAAATCCTAAATAAAATAACCCCCCCCCCCATAAGACATGGTATAAAAGGGGTCTGAGGAGAGTGTCTGTGTTAGTGAATGAATGAATCAGTTGAAGAGGGAATTTGTTTTGGGGGATTTCTTGACTGGTATTAATAAATAAATAAATCAATAAAATAAAATAAGAAATTTGTATGTAAAGTGATAGAGACAGGAACCTCCTGAAATAAGCTGCTGTAGAGGATGATTTTATAGATTTGTTGTTAGAGGCCCAAGCCCTGAGGAAACATTGATTTTGATCTGTAGGACTTAGGCTTGTCAGAAACAAACCCCCACAAATAGTTTATTTTTTTGTAGGACTATGCTTGTTTGTTTGTTTTTTCAAAGAACAAGCCCTGAGAAAAAAATAGAAATGCCATACTGACCTGGTGCCAGCAGGTCATATTGGCCAGTGGCCACTGGCTATTGTCAAATGTCCTCCTGAGTCCATAATTGTGGAATTTGCAGTTTCTGTTCTTGCTGCTGCTGATGAGATGATTAAGCAGCAGGATGATTAGGCAGCTGAAAGGGAATGGGATCAACAATAACAGTAACATGGAAGATGGATGATGAATGTTCCACTTGCCACGACTATCTCCAGTGATGCTTCTGAGGCAGTAGCAGCACAGTAAGCAGCCCCCAGTCTATGTGGAGAAAAGAAGTTGGCCAATAATTCTTCTTCACCTGCCCCTCCTCCAAAATCATGGGTGAGTTGTTATTAGAAGATAAATTTTTCCCATGAGAACAGGAAATGTGGCTTCCATCAGCAACTGCAATGTGCACAGTGTGTGTGTGGTAAATAACATCTGGGGGCACAACTGTATCCAAACACTATGACACCCAAAACCAAATACTGCCGCTGTCACTGTACCCCTTGTCCAGACACCGCTAAGGACACATGACAACTTGCTGACAGTTTAATAGTAATGATGAACACTCCCTGCCTCCATCTTAGCATATTCTGCGGGATGGAATCTCCTCAGATGCCGCTTGGTGCCCTGGTATTGATTCTCCTCCACTACACTGGCATGTGTGGTCAGTGCACCACACAGTGTGCAATGGGTGAAGACAAACTGCCATATCCTAACATCAACAGAGTGGCTATCATTTGGCGGGGGAGGTAACGATGAACGAGGTGGATTGGAAGAAGATGTAGTTGTTATCATTGGACTCCAATTGGCAGTCAGATAGTTACCCGGATCAAAATCAACATCTTTGATCTCCGCCTCTTGTTGCCTTTCTGGAGAGTCAGGGGGTACAGCAACAGCGGTGCTATATTTCTGTTATAGGTGTTTCACTTTAACATGTTTGACATAAATGTCATGGTGTCTGTGTTTCATGTATCAGGGAGGTTGTGCCAAGGTGTGTTCCCTCCTTTCCCCTTCTCACTAACTTGTCACAAATTTTGCACTGTACCGTTGTTGATGATGATGACTGCACTGTGCCTGCCGGAAGAGAAAAATAGTCCCACACCCATGACTTTCAGGGATGAGGGATAGGGAACAGGTGGAGAAGAATGGCCTCTTTCTTCTTCTCCTTCACATTCACCTTCACTTTCTGTAGCAGAGGATAATGTTGCTGCTGTTGCTGATACTGCCTCAGAATCAGCACTGGAACTAGGATCAGGAGTATTGCTGCCGCTGGCAAGTGGAACCTGTACTAGTCCTGCATTACTTGTTGACCCCATTCCCACTGTGTCCACGGTGGTCTGTGGCAAACTAGCTTGCTCCTCAGCACCCTGATGCCCTTGCATCTCAGCAGCAGCAGGAATTAGAGCAGTTGCAAATTCCAAAAGCTCACTGCTAGTGGTGGTGGTGGTGCCCATCCTCATCCCTGTCTCCCATTCAGTTTATGATAAAAAGGCCATCAATGTCTCTTCCACCCCAGTTCCTCTACCAACATCTTAACCAATAGTCTCGCTCCCTACGTGCTGCTGCTGCTCTATTACAGACATCTCACTGCTGCTTGGAGGAGGTGACGAGCAATGTGACAGAGGGTCCCCTAATGTTACACTTGCCATTTCCTTTCGATCTGAACAAGGCAGACTAGCACTAGGAGAAGTAGCAGCAGGTACAGGCAGATGATCTGTTCTCCTGATGGTGGTGGTAGTATTAATTCTGAGCCTGCTCTCCCCCAACACCAGTTCTGGCCACTTCAGGATCATGTTCCACTTGGACACTGTAGTGAAGGGAAGGGGAGGAGGACTCCCAGAGCCAGAGGAATGTTGTGGGATCCCTTGACCACTATTCTCTGGATGCTCTGAAATGCTTCCCCTACAACTTCCCTAACACTAGTCCCACCAGCTGCTTCACCATCACTGTTACTACTACTAACACCAACCACAACAAGTTCAGCCCCTGAGTTTTCCTCCTTACAGTCACTAGTAATATGGTGATTACCCCTCCATCACTCCTAACACTAACAAGCTGCTGGACCTTCTTAGTAGTAGTACTAGCACTGGTGGGACTGCTTGGGGATGGCAAGTGTGACTTAGGGTCCCCTGCTGTCACACTTGGCATCATCTTCTCATCCCCCTCCCCACCTGAGTATTACAAGACACACTAGCAGCTTCAGCACTTTTGGCAGCAGCTTCAACACTGGCAGCAGGCACAGCACTGGTGGCACCGGCAACAGAGACAGCACGCCTGACAGCAGGCACAGTATTGGTGGCCGCAGGTTCAGCACTGGCAGCAGGCACAGCACTGGTTTCAACAGGGGCAGCAATGGTGGCAGCAGTGACAGAACGTCTAGCAGCAGGCACAATCAGCTGACTTGTCCTGCTCTCACTAGTACTACCCTTTTCTCCCTCCCTTCCCATTTCCTTTTCTCCCTCACTTTCCATTCCCTTTTCTCCCTCCCTTCCCATTAAATACCCCAATATCTCCTAGGGTGATTTAGGGGGACTGGACAGCATGGGTTCAGTAGAGCTCATTTCGTCCTCCTCCTCAGACTCAGTGGACACATAAGGGTCCTTCCAGCTCCTCCATTAATTATTTTTAAACCTGCTCATAGTGATAGAAGTCACTATGAGCCTCTCCTGCCTCAATTTTTCCAAAGCATCACAGCGGAATAGCACAGCACGTCTACCTCGCTCTGTAGCTGCTTCTTTTGTGTTTGATTTCCGCAAATATAACACATTTTTATAGCGAAAAAGTGAAAACCACGTAAATCAATGGGCAGAAACTTTCTAGCCATTGAAAAAATGGTGAGAATTTTTGGCCAATGGACGAAAAATGCAAACATTTTAATCACTAGTTTTAAAGAGGATCTTCCCTGTGAAAAAGTGGACAACAACGTGGTTTTCGCAGAATTTCCTGCGGGAACACGGCGAGAGATTTCGCCTACCCCTAGTAAATAGTTCCTTAGAGATTTATTTGTATTGATCTTGAATATATATGTAAATCGTAATCCTCTCACCCCTTAGACGTCTCTTCTCTAATGTAAACAAACCCAGTTTGGCTAATCTCTCTTTATAACTCAGATCCTCCAATCCCTTTATCAGTTTTGTTGCACGTCTCTGCACTTTTTCCAGTTCAATAATCTCTTTTTTTATGAACTGGTGCCCAAAATTGTACTCCATATTCTATATGAGACCTAACCAAGGATTTATACAGAGTTAGGATAATATTCCCATCCCTTGCTTCTACACCTCTTTTTATGCAGGCTAGTACTCTATTTGCTCTTGCAGCAGCTGAGTGACTCTGCACACTGCTGTGAACTCTATTGTCTATCAGTACGCCTAAATCTTTCTCTAATGAGGATTCCCCAAGTTTCCCATTTAGAGTATATGTAGCAAATTTGTTTCTACAGCCCAAATGCATAACCTTACATTTATCTACATTAAATGTCATCTGCCACTTTTCTGCCCATTCACTCAGTTTATCTAAATCCTTCTGCAGAGAAAAAACACCCAGCTCTGTATGTATTTCCTTACATAGCTTAGTGTCATCAGCAAAGATTGAGATGCTACTTTCAGTTACCACTTCTAGATCATTATTAAACAAATTAAATAGCCTTGGGCCCAGGACTGAACCTCGTGTTAATCCTCTTACAACTCAGAATATCATAAATGAATGACATGCAATTAGATAAAATATATTTTACTAGCAATGTGGAACGGCGTTGCCCGTCATGTTATGTGGGGAATTAACGCCACATACAGATGTGAGACATAGTTGTGCAAGATAATATATAAACTGTACCACCCCCACACACATAAAGCAAGATAAGACATGAATTGTATCCCGCACACACACACACACACTCTGCACGTAGTACATACAGTCCACCTCCCACTGCAAGGGATAACACACACAGTCCATCCCCCCTATTGAAGGTAGCACATACCGAGAAATGTCCAACTGCATAGTAATATCCTATATAATAATTTGCTAAAAGTTTGTAACGACTCAGACATGCGCAGTACAGACTGCCAGTGACGAGGCTGATACAGAGTGGGGCGCTCCGAATTAAGACCGAAGTGCACAGAGAGTGACCATGGTCTGAGTTTGGAGCTCCCCGCTCTGTATCAGCTGCGTCACCGGAAGTCTGTACTAAGCATGACTGCACCGCGACCGGCCTGCTCTGTGGCCCGTATATACGGGCTCTTTAACTAGTATATATATATATATATATATATCTTTCAAATAACCCCACTGCAGGGCAATACACTCGGTGTACACTGCAGGGTAATTAATTGTGTCACCTCCACAGCTGGGTAATATAGTGTGCCCCCCCCCATAGTGGTAATACAGAAAGCACCAACGAAACTCCTGACATACTCTGCATTACCTGCAGCGCTGGCAATGTGAATGTTGTCGTCAAGGCATGGACAGCAAATAATTACTTAACCCCTTGAGTGGCAGAGTGGTATGCAAAGGGTTAAGTAATTATTTTCTGTGCATACATTGCCGACGCCATTCACATTGCCAGTGCGGCATGTAATGTGGAGTATGTCAGAAGTTGGAGTGGCGACTTGTAAAATGTACTGGAAGATTATTTTTTATTATTGGACAGTGAAAAGGTTGACACTCACAGGGCCGCCTCTGCTGTAGATGTTTTAACCCTTTGAGCGTCAGAGGTGTTCACAACAGTAGGCGTCTTGGAGTGAAAAGGTTAATGGCATTGTACATTTTCCGTGTCAGTAAGCCCTTGGAAGTTTGCTTCATGTTTGAACATTATTTAGGTTTGGGTAGCGATGCGGGCGTTGTGATATGTAGAGAGGCGCAGATTTGCAGCTGTACCTCCGTACCTGCTACTTCTCGATTGCGGATATAGTGTGTTAGACGGTGTGAGAAAGCTGGATCAATTGTTATGAGTAAAGCACAGGACCTATGGTTGCGGGGCCACCGTTATGCAAAACAACAATGCATATTCCGTGGCACTAAAAGGGTTAATCTTGAGATGGATCTGAGCATGAAGTGACAGCAGGGTCCGAGGCAGCAATCTGATGCAAGCTGTAGTAACGGGGAGCACCGGATGTGAGGCAGGCAACTGGATTAACCCTTTCAGTGGCACAGGGGTTCGCCGTGCAATGCGTTGCATAGCCCTCTGTCACTAAAAGGGTTAAAGTTGAAGACTCAAGCGTAAAGCCGGGGCACCAATTGGAAGGGAAGCATTACAGTGAGATGGCAGAGCACACAGCCTGCACGTGTCCAACCTGATTTCGCCATAACAGGCAAGCTGAGAAATACCATCGGACTTGAGTACTGGCAGCAGACCCTAGGCACATATCCTTGCGCCATTGTAGGAGGTCTGTGGGTGAAGGTGCTTCACTTCCAAGGGCATCCTCTATGACATACGATGGGGCAGCAGGAGGGAGGCAGGCAGGCCAGTTTAGTACAGACTGGAGTGATGGTAGTGGTGATGCAAGCTGAGAGGTTAGCAAACCTGCTGTGTGAGTGGGGCATGTGTGTGTGTGTGTGTGTGTTGCTGTTTGAGTGGGGCATGCGTGTGTGTTGCTGTGTGAGTGGGGCATATGTGTGTGTCTGTGGTGTAGGAGCAAGTGGCAGCCATTTTTTTTTTTTTTTTTGCTCAGTTGGATAGTGGTGGGCGGGCTGGATAGTGGGAGTGGGCCAAGTCCCTTCATGATTTTCATAGGACTAGCAGTGGCCGAAGGCCACTGCAAGTCCTATGAAACGCACGCCCCCATTGAATCACCCAATGGGAGCAGTAACTCCTCCTTACTGCCACCCCTGGGTGTGTTTGCCAGGCACAGAGAAGTCTTTTTTTATATATATAGATAGGAGGGCTCAATAAGGTCTTGTAGTTCTCTTACCTCCACATTAAGTGTCTCCAGTAGAACACTGGAATCTCTGATGGAAGCTTCGAGTACTCCCACTAAAGACACCACCTGCTCGATCTCTAACTTCAACAGCTGCAACTCCAGTTCAGTGTAAGAACCATCTCCATTCTCTATCACCTCTACCCTCTTAGTCAGGTCTGTGAGTTTCAGCAGGTACCCGGTCAGTGTGGTCTGGTAAGTTTGTATCTGTAGATGATTGTACAACAAATGTTTATGTGGACCTATCACTTTGAATTAGGATTTCCTATTAAATAAACATGAAAGGTTTACTTTACATTATGTTGTTATTTCTTTTCTGAGATGCAATTATTTCATTATCTTTTTAAAGCGACATTATCACCTTTCCAAGTCTGAAAGGATGTGCATAATTATTCATCAATTTATTACACCCCTCTGGTGGAAACAGGTTATAGCAGCCTAAAACAGCAGAGAGAGAACATTTTCTGGACTGGTCAGTGAGTAATTCTACAGCTTCATCCGACCAAGTCAGAGAACAAATCTGACAAGACTAAATTTCCCAACTACTAAACTAAACATCTCTAAAACCATTAACCTGTTTGTAAGACACAAAGTACAATATACAAGCAGTTTAAAAAGATACATTTAAAGAGACTAAAAGCTGTGTAGGTAATAGTCCCACATTAATTATCCCATTTATTACTAGAGGTGATTGTTTCACTGTGAGAGGATCAGCTAGGAGATTTTGGACCTTATAATTTACAAAATAATAGAGAAGCAATTCTGTAGTCAACAAAGGACACCATATGGAAATAAAATAATAAAACTCCCAAAGTCCCACAATGATTTAAATGGGGCTTTTAATGTCTTGAATAGTAGAGAGGTCTCCAACACATTGCTTTGAATTGCACTGGAGACATCTCAAGCAATCAATGGGTTAAAAGCCTAATTATAACCAAGGAAATGCTTTCTTTCTCCCCTATAGCACAATTGGTTTGTTCCAAATTTGCACCTCTTCCTCTTTCTGTATATTCAATACTTTATGCCTAGAGGAGAGAGAATCTGGTTTGAATCTTATTGTTGTATCATCTTGGGAGTCACGTTACTGCCCTTAGACACCAAAATTATACAGTGATCTATGCAAGTCCACTGTGTATAATGACATGGGGGGGGATGGGTTCTGTTTCCATGTGTTGGATTGGATATCTCTATCACCTGTAGAAGGGGGGAAATTGTAAGGGTAAATCCACAATTTGCAGCTTTTACAATGAAAATTGACATGCACTGAAAATTGATGAACTATCCATTATCTCATATCTATCTATCTCATATCTATCTATCTATCTATCTATCTATCTATCTATCTATCTATCTAATACCTATCAATTCCATATCTATCTATCTATCTATCTATCTATCTATCTATCTATCTATCTATCTCATATCTATCAATCATCTATCTCATATCTATCATCTATCTATCTCATATCTATCTATCTATCTATCTATCTATCTATCTATCTATCTATCTATCTCATATCTATCTATCTATCTATCTATCTATCATCTATCTATCTCATATCTATCTATCTATCTATCTATCTATCTATCTATCTATCTATCTCATATCTATCTATTTATCTATCTATCTATCTATTTATCTATCTCATATCTATCTATCTATCTATCTATCTATCTATCTATCTCATATCTATCTATTTATCTATCTATCTATCTATTTATCTATCTCATATCTATCTATCTATCTATCTATCTATCTATCTATCTATCTATCTATCTCATATCTATCTATTTATCTATCTATCTATCTATTTATCTATCTCATATCTATCTATCTATCTATCTATCTATCTATCTATCTATCTCATATCTATCTATTTATCTATCTATCTATCTATCTATTTATCTATCTCATATCTATCTATCTATCTATCTATCTATCTATCTATCTATCTCCTATCTATCTATCTATCTATCTATCTATCTATCTATCTATTTATCTCATATATATCTATATCTATCTATCTATCTATCTATCTATCTATCTATCTATCTATCTATCTATCTATCTATCTCATATCTATTGATTGCTTTATATCTGAAGTTTGCTGTATATAGTGATCTGTGTTGATCTGCCTCATAACAAACATTGGTGTTCACTAGACTTGAAGAGGTTGTAAAGATCAATTGTTTTTAGCAAAGTGTAAACTGAAACAGCTAGAAGTAGACTACAACAGAGATGAAATGCAATTAACCCCTTCCCGACAATGGACTTACCTGGTACATCCCGCAAAAACTGTCACTTAGTGACAATGAACGTACCAGATACTTCCCGGAAATCCGGGTCCCCGCTCGGCTGCACACCATTCGGGGACTCCGGAATCATTTGCCAAAAACAAAAAAAACAAAAACGTTAGCCGGGCGTTAAGTGACGGCCGCGTGAGCCTGTCAGTAAGGGGTTAAAGCATATGTATATAGATATGCCTAATGGCTGTAGAAATAACCCGTACCAAGGTAACTGTTTCTACTATACACATCAAAAGACACGTGTAATTTCCCTTAAAATCAATGAGAAATTTTAAAATTAAAAAGGAAAATATTTCTGTTAGGTTCCAAGGCTGGTTCATAACAAACTGGTTCCCTTTATACCCAGTATGTCTAGAGAACTTAAAGTAAAATATACAGGAAAAAAAAAAAAACACCGAAAAAGCGCTCCTCAACAATCTCTGTCAAATCAGAATAAGATAAATAAAAATGGAAAAAGTTAAATAAAAAGATAAAAAATATATATATGATATATATAAAAAAAAAATATATATATATATATTTGTATTATCTCACCAGGACTAGTTTGTAGGCTGCTCAAATCAGGGCGTTTTGGTTCCACCCATCATGTATAATATACAACAGGAAGAAAAGAAAAAGAAAGATCAAGCGCCAGCTAGCTAATGTCCTAGGGACAATCAATATTCTCAATTAAACAATAAAAGTCTCAGAAAAATACATCAGTAAGTTCTTATATTGCCTTGTTAGTGTTGTGGCACTTGGAGAAATTCGTCAGCACGCAGTATGGTTCTTAACTGTGGGGACACACAAAGCAGAAGATCGATTCTAAGAGTAGATCTGTATACAGGTGAGTTTGTAATCACAAGCCCCCATACAGGTAAAACTCACCAAATATAGGACTTGAAAGTATGTCTAGAAAGCCCGACCCAGCTTGTGCCAATATTCTTTTAATCCCCTGATGAAGTGGACAACAGAGCCACGAAACGCGTAGGGAAATTAATTTAATAAATTTTAAGTTTTTATCTACCTATCCTCGTGGAGTATTCAAGTTGGACTCTTTGTGGGTTGTGGCCAGGTCGGGTCCCTCATACATGCACATTATATGTATCTGGTGAGTTTGGTCCTATAGGGGACAATTTTGAATATCTTTCCACACAGATTCGCTCTCAGATATGGTGTATTGTATATTTCTGTTTTGAAGAGACCTAAGGGATCCCACTTGGTACCACTGACGTTGGGCATATTGGAGAATATTGGCACAAGCTGGGTCGGGCTTTCTAGACATACTTTCAAGTCCTATATTTGGTGAGTTTTACCTGTAAGGGGGCTTGTGATTACAAACTCACCTGCATACAGATCTACTCTTAGAATCGATCTTCTGCTTTGTGTGTCCCCACAGTTAAGAACCATACTGCGTGCTGACGAATTTCTCCAAGTGCCACAACACTAACAAGGCAATATAAGAACTTACTGATGTATTTTTCTGAGACTTTTATTGTTTAATTGAGAATATTGATTGTCCCTAGGACATTAGCTAGCTGGCGCTTGATCTTTCTTTTTCTTTTCTGTCTAGAGAACTTGTTCATCTTTAGTGAGAAGGACCAAGTTTAGGAACCCGTTCTTTACTAAGCTGCACCCCCTCCCCCTCCATACCTTGGTGTTTTCCTGTTGGAAGATGGTACCTATCTTTATATTTTCTGCCTCCAGAATCTCCATTTGATCTGTAGGGAAGGTGATATCTTGGAGGATCACAGAGCAGCGACAGTCCTCCTGCCCAACAAAAGACACAGTGGGGAGCACTATCTGTAGAAAAAGGAAAAATTTAAGATAAAAAAATGTCAATTTGCACTAAATCACAGTGATCCAGTGTCAATTTCCTATTACTGATAGAGAGAATAAAATGGAAAAATCACAAAAGCTGTGATACATGTTTATCAGTCTGTCCAGAAGACCAAAGTACAATGACAGTGACATGTTTATGGGTCAGTCCTTCCTAGGACCAAAGTACAATGACAGTGACAAGTTTATGGGTCAGTCCTTCCTAGGAACATAGTGAACTAATGGCAGTGACATGTTTATGGGTCAGTCCTTCCTAGGAACAAAGTGAACTAATGACAGTGACATGTTTATGCGTCAGTCCTTCCTAGAACCAAAGTGTACTAATGGCAGTGACATGTTTATGGGTCAGTGCATCCTAGGACCAAAGTGTACTAATGACAGTGACCTGTTTATGGGTCAATCCTTCCTAGGACCAAAGTGTGCTAATAACAGTGACATGTTTATGGGTCAGTCCTTCCTAGAACCAAAGTGTACTAATGACAGTGACATGGTTATGGGTCAGTGCATCCTAGAACCAAAGTGTACTAATGGCAATGACATGTTTATGGCTCAGTCCTTCCTAGGACCAAAGTGTACTAATGACAGTGACATGTTTATGGGTCAGTCCTTCCTAGGACCAAAATATTACAATGACAGTGACATGTTTATGGTTCAGTCCTTCCTAGGACCAAAGTACAATGACAGTGACATGTATATGGGTCAGTACTTCCTAGGACCAAACTGTACTAATGCCACTGACATGTTTATGGGTCTGTCCTTCCTAGGAACAAAGTGTACTAATGACAGTGACCTGTTTATGGGTCAGTCCTTCCTAGGATCAAAGTGTACTAATGACAGTGATATGTTTATGGGTCAGTCCTACCTAGGAATAAAGTGTACTAATGACAGTGACATTTTTATGGGTCAGTCCTTCCTAGGACCAAAGTGTACTAATGACAGTGACATTTTTATGGGTCAGTCCTTCCTAGGACCAAAGTGTACTAATGGCAGTGACATGTTTATGGGTCAGTCCTTCTTAGGACCAAAGTGTACTAATGTCAGTGACGTGTTTATGGGTCAGTCCTTCCTAGGACCAAAGTGTACTAATGACAGTGACATGTTTATGGGTCAGTCCTTCCTAGGACCAAAGTGTACTAATGACAGTGACATGTTTATGGGTCAGTCCTTCCTAGGACCAAAGTGTACTAATGACAGTGACATGTTTATGGGTCAGTCCTTCTTAGGAACAAAGTGTACTAATGACAGTGACATGTTTATGGAGCAATTCTTGCTAGTACAAAAAATATACTAATGGTACTGATATGTTTTTGGGTTAGTCCTGTTCCCCTTTTGGTTATCCAGGGCTCCCAATGCAGCGCTGCCTCAGCAGGTCTATGGTCAGGTAAACAGGGAACAACCCTGCTAATAAAACCCTATCCTGGTGATAGCTTCCTTTTCACCATTTGAGTGCCAGAGAGGTGTCCAATGCAATGCTTTGCAATTCATTGAGCATCCCTTGGGAAATCAAAGGGTTAAAGCGGAACTTTCAGATAATAGCTAGTCGCCGTGCCTTCATTAAATGCATGGCGACTAGCTTGAAAATAGATGTCTTACCATAAAAAAATACTTGTGTGTAAAGGAATCCGTCCGGTTTCGGGACTGACGGGCAGGTTAGTGCGGCCTGTGATCCTGCGCTGCCAGTCCCTTCCGGTGACCATATGGTGCAAAGCAGTCTACTCTATGGAGAACGGGACTGACGGCGCAGGAGCAAAGACAAGATGTCTGCGTTGTAGCCTGGGTTCAGGTTTCCAAACGGGACGGATTCCTTTAGACACATCTATTTTTTTATGGTAAGACATCTATTTTCAAGCTAGTCGCCATGCATTTAATGAATACATGGTGACTTGCTATTATCTGAAAGTTCTGCTTTAACATGGGATAATTGTCTACATTGAGCACAATTAGCAATTAATATTAAGAAAAACATCCAAAATTCCCTTCTTATTGCTCCATATAACCCCTCGTTATAACTCCTCCTATTATTCCCTATAACTCCTCCTATTGTTTCATATAATTCCTCCCTATAACTCCTCCTATTAATCCGTATAATTCCTCCCTCTTCTTAATATTCCATATAACTCCTTCTGTTTATCCATATAACTCCTCCCTATAATGCCTCTTATTGTTGTGTATAACTCCTCCCTATAACTACTATTTCACCATATAACTCCTCCCTATAACTTCTCCTATTGTTCCATATGAATCCTCCCTATAACTCCTCCTATTGTTCCATATAACTCCTCCCTATAAATCCTCCTATTGCTCCATATAACTTCTCCTATTGTTTCATATAACTCCTCCTATTTCTCCATATAACTCCTCCCTATAACTCCTCCTATTGCTCCATATAACTCCTCCCTATAGCTCCTCCTGTTGTTCCATATAATTCCTCCCTATAAGTCCTCCTATTGCTCCATAAAACTCCTCCCTATAACTTCTCTTATTGTTCGATATAACTCCTCCCTATAACCTCTACTATTTCACCATATATCTCCTGCCTATAACTCCTCCTATTAATCCATATAATTCCTCCCTATAACTCCTCTTATTGTTCCATAGTACTCCTCCTATTGTTCCATATAACTCCTCCCTATAACTCCTCCTATTGTTCCATATAACTCCTCCCTATAACTCCTCCTATTGTTCCATATATCTCCTCCCTATAACTCCTCCTATTGCTTCATGTAACTCCTCCCTATAACTTCTACTATTGTTCCATATAACTCCTCCCTATAACTCCTCCTATTGTTCCATATAACTCCTCCCTATAACTCCTCCTATTGTTCCATATAACTCCTCCCTATAACTCCTCCTATTGATCCATATAACTCCTTCCTATAACTCCTCCTATTGCTTCATGTAACTCCTCCCTATAACTCCTCCTATTTCACCATATAACTCCTCCCTATAACTCCTCCTATTGCTCCATGTAACTCCTCCCTATAACTCCTCCTATTGCTCCATATAACTCCTCCCTATAACTTCTCCTATTGCTCCATATAACTCCTTCCTATAACTCATCGTATTGTTCCATATAACTCCTCCCTATAACTCCTCTTATTACTCCATGTAACGCCTCCCTATAACTCCTCCTATTTCACCATATAACTCCTCCCTATAACTCCTCCTATTGCTCCATGTAACTCCTCCCTATAACCCCTCCTATTGTTCCATATGACTCCTCCCTATAACTCCTCTTATTCTTCCGTATGACTCCTCCCTACTCCTCCTATTACTCCCTATAAATCCTCCTATTGCTCCATATAACCCCTCCCTATAACTCCTCCTATTGTTCCATACAACTCCTCCCTATAACTCCTCCTATTACTCCTTATAACTCCTCCCTATAACTCCTCCTATTGTTCCATATAACTCCTCCCTATAACTCCTCCTATTACTCCCTATAACTCCTCCCTATAACTCCTATTGTTCCATATAACGCCTACCAATAACTCCTCCTATTGCTCCATATAACTCTTCCTAGTGATCCATATAATTTCTCCCTATAGCTCCTCCTACTGTTCCATGTAACTCCTCCATATAACTCCTTCCTAAAACTCCTCCTATTGCTCCATATAACTCCTCCCTATAACTCCTCCTACTAGTTCATTTAACCCCTCCCTATAACTCCTCACATTGGTCCATATGACTCCACCCTATAACTCCTCCTATTGTTACATATAAATGCTGCTATTGTTCCCTGTAACCCCCCATATAACGCCTACTATTTGTCTATATAACTCCTCCTATTAAAGGAATAGTAATGTTTCATAATAAAAGCAGCTCCAATTAATCATCATAGTATTTGGACTTTGGAGAGTGTTATTTCAATTGTCAGAGTTGTAGTTCAAGAGTAATTCAATGACAAAGTATCCCCCTCCCGCCCCTTTTACTGATGTAACACTGCTCAGCCAGAGCAGAAGGGAGGTGCCCAGGTAGATTGCAGAGAGGGACAATCTTCAATTAAGATAAGGGAAAAACCTAAAAAACTTGTGAAGGGGGGCAGGGCTTTCATTGTTCTCATAGGAAGAAGATTGTCCCCTTCTGTTATCTGTTTGGTCTATGGACTGGATTCCATATCTGAGAAGAGATGGCTTACACTAGGTAAAAGGGGGGCAGGGCTTTCATTGTTCTCATAGGAAGAAGATTGTCCCCTTCTGTTATCTGTCTGGTCTATGGACTGCATTCCACATCTGAGAAGAGATGGCTTACACTAGGTAAAAGGGGCGGGAGGGGAAACTTTGCTTGTGAATACCTCTCAAACCATAAAGCTTTGAGAGATAAGACTTATATCGTTCTTCATGTTTTTTTAATGCCTACAAAATAAATTAAAGATAAAACAAAGTATTACTATCCCTTTAATCATGTAATTCCTTTGTATAACTCCTCCTATTGCTCCATATAACTCCTCCCTATAACCCCTGCTATTGTTCCATATAACCCCTCCTATTACTCTATATAACTGCTCCTATTGGTCCATATAACAGCTCCCTATAATCCATTCCATTGCTCCATATAACGCCTTAACATAAGTCATCCTTCTGATCCATATGCCTCTTACTGTAACTTCTCTATTGCTCCGTATAACACCTCCCTTCACCACCTCTCATTGCTCCATACAACCTTCATTTCTCCTCATATTATTCAATTTAACTCCCTCTCTGTACCTCCTCCTATCGCTGTATATAACCCCTTCCTTATAACTCCTCTCTTGCTCCATACAAGTCTTCCCTTTAAGTCCTTCTACTGCTCCATATAACTCATTGATTCAAGTCCTCCTTGCTCCATATCATCTATTTCTCCACTTAATGCTTCTAAGAAGACCTTAGTAGAGATCAGTCTCACTGTGTACTCACCCCATGTGCAACATGGCTGACTGTCAGAGCGATCAGTAGAAGCTGCAACATCTTGTCTTGTGGTCCTGTCATCTCTGCTCTGTGTCACACACAGTCCTCTTTATAAAGGCAAGTTTAAGGAGGAGTGGCCCCTAGGAATTTCCAAAATCCTCTTCCCCATCATTTTTACTCTCTCTTCCTCATCTAACCACATACTCTGACCTCCACCCTACACTGTTACTGGAAGAGTGTTCATGACTTAGGGGAAGGAATGTCCTCTGTTGTCTTAGAGAGGAATTAACGTGACTGTTAGTACAAAGAGAAATATGTCACCTGAGTCCTTTGTGCTGGGGATCTCAGATCTACCTAACATCTATGTACACATATATTTATACTGAAAATTCTCCACCTTAAAGAGATAAAACTTAATATGTAATAAATAAATATATATATATATATATATATATATATATATATATATATATATATATACAGGGCTCAAAATTTCCACTCGCCACTAGCCAATGGCGAGTGAAAATTTAGCCCTGGCGAGTAGAAATTCAGCCCTGGTGGGTATGTTATGACTTGCAGTGGCGAGTAACTTTTCAGGTCTGGCTAGTATCAAAGGACTTAAAATTATAAGCCCTGATAAATATATATATATATATATATATATATATATATATATATATACATACAGGGCGACTGAAACTTTAGCTCTGGCGAGTAGAAATTCAGCCCTTGTGGGTATGTTATGGCTTGCAGTGGCGAGTAACTTTTCAGGCCTAGATAGTAACAAAGGACTTCAAATTTTAAGCCCTGTATATATATATATATATATATATATATATATATATATATATATATATATATATATACAGTACTGTGCAAACATTTTAGGCAGGTGTGAAAAATGCTGTAAAATAAGAATACTTTCAAAAATAGACATGTTAATAGTGTATTTTTATCAATTAACAAAATGCATAATTAAAATCAATAAAAAAATGAAATTAAAATCAATATTTGGTGTGATCACCCTTTGCCTTCAAAACAGCATCAGTTGTAGGTACACTTCCACAAAGTCAGGGATGTTGTAGGCATATAGTCAGGTGTATGATTAAACAATTATACTAAACAGGAGCTAATGATCATCAATTTAATAAGTGGGTTGAAACACAATCATTAACTAAAACATAAACAGCTGTGTAAGAGGAATAAAACTGGGTGAGGAACAGCAATTATCAGCTAACAAGGTGAGGTTGCTGAAGACAGTTTAATGTTAAAAGTCACACACCATGGCAAGACTGAGCACAGCAACAAGACACATGTTAGTTATACTGCATCAGCAAGGTCACTCCCAGGCAGAAATTTCAAGACAGGGGCTTCCAGATATTCTGTCCAAGCTCTTTTGAAGTAACACAAAGAAACAGGCAACTTTGAGGACCGTAGACGCAATGGTCTGCCAAGGAAACTTAGTGCAGCAGATGAAAGACATATCATTCTTGCTTCCCTTCGCAATCGGATGATGTCCAGCAGTGCCATCAGATCAGAATTGACAGAAAACAGTGGGACCCTGATACACCCATCTACTGTACGGAGAAGACTGGTCAGAAGTGGTCTTCATGGAAGACTTGCAGCCAAAAAGCCATACGTCTGACTTGGAAACAAAGCCAAGCAACTCAACAACACAGGAACTGTGGTGCAGAAAAATGGCAGCAGGTGCTCTGGACTGATGAGTCAAAATTTGAAATATTTGGCTGCAGCAGAAGGCAGTTTGTTCGTCGAAGGTCTGGAGAGCGGTACAAGAATGAGTGTCTGCAGGCAACAGTGAAGCATGGTAGAGGTTCCTTGCAAGCTTGGGGCTGCATTTCTACAAATGAAGTTGGGGATTTGGTCAGAATTAATGGTATCTTCAATGCTGAGAAGTACAGGCAGATACGTACCCATCATGTAATACCATCAAGGAGGCATCTGATTGGCCCCAAATTTATTCTGCAGCATGAAAATGGCCCCAAATATACAGCCAAAATCGTTAAGCAATATCTTCAGGGTAAAGAAGAACAAGGAGTCCTGGAAGTCATCATATGGCCCCTAGAGAGCCCTGATCTCAGCATCTGTCTAGGATTACATGAAGAGAGAGAAGCAACCGAGGCCTAAATCCACAGAGGAACTGTGGTTAGTTCTACAAGATGTTTGAAACAACCTACCTGCCAAATTTGCTTAACACACTGTGTGCAGTTAGAAGAATTTACGCTGTTTTTAAGGCAAAGGGTGGTCACACCAAATATTGATTTGATTTAGATTTTTCTTCTGTTCACTTACTTCACATTTTGTTGATTGATAAAAATAAACTATTAACATGTCTATTGTTGAAAGCATTCTTACTTCAGAGCATTTTTTCACACCTGTCTAAAACTTTTGCACATTAATGTATGTTGTAGAGTTTATTCTCTTGAGTAAAACAAGAGAACTCCCACTGCTGTGATGTGTTTTGTTCAAGAGTTATTGTAGCTCGAATGTGATATTTTTTGGAGCAATATCTCAATGTCCTGAAATTGTACAGTGGTGCTGTTGCTACATCATCCTATGTAGTTTTTTGCTCAACTGTCAAGAGCTGTCCATAAGATGGTGTACCAACAGCACCACTGTAACATTTCAGGACATTGAGATATTACTCCAAAAATTATAGAATTTGAGATGCAATAACTCTTCTTCCTTTACTCTACCCCTTGTTTGGTGCCATGTTCTATACAAGGTGGAAAGGAACAACTTTACTACATTCCCCTGAACACGCAGTAGGGTCAGTGTTCAGGGATTGTTTTAAGTCTTAAAGGAGAAGTAACAGCTCCTAATAATCACCACCCCCTGATTTGCTTATTATGGCCAAAAAATCCTAATGGTTCCTATGATTTTCGCCCTTGCTTGTTTGTTCAAGAGCTAACATCTTTAATCAGTCCTGGATGTCATTTCCCTGGAGGAGGACATGACAGTTGCTAGCAGGACCTCAGGACTAAAACTCCGCCCAATGCACGTTTGTCTTAGCAATGCATTGCATGCACCCTGTTCCTCAAAGGCTTTAGTAGGATCATGACCTCTGCTGGTTTCAGTTTGAACAAACTGCCAGAAACTGTCATGTCCTGCTCCATGGACCTGACATCCTGCCAGTAACTGTCATGTCCTCCTCCATGGACCTGTCTTCCTGCCAGTAACTGTTATGTCCTCCTCCATGGACCTGACATCCTGCCAGTAACTGTCATGTTCTCCTCCATGGACCTGACATCCTGCCAGTAACTGTCCTGTTCTCCTCCATGGACCTGACATCCTGCCAGTAACTGTCAAGTTTGTCTCCATGGACCTGACATCATACCAGTAACTGTCATGTCTGCCTCCATGGACCTCAAGTATCAAAACTTGTAGATAGAAAGCCCTAAAGGAGCAACCTCATCAAAACGTGTAGTTAGAAAGCCCTAAAGGGGCAACCTCATGCCTCCATGGACCTGACATCTAGGAGAAAGGGAAAAGAGGAACAATCTTAGGGCAAAGTAACCATGCCACAAAGGATGGTGAGAGTGAGGTGATTCGTGCAGCTGAGCTTAATACCTATATTGCATGGGAAAAGATGGGAAGCCGGGAGGCCGGTTTGTAGGACATTGCAATAGTCTAAGCAGGATAGAATGAGGGCATGCACAAGAGTTTGAGTAGTTTTTTGAGATAGGAAGTGGCAGATTTTGGGTTCTAGGTTCCTGCCAGGGAGTTAATGTGAGGGGGATAAGGAAAGGGAGTAATCAAATATGGCCCAAACGCAGCGTGCTGAGCTAAATGCCAGTTCCATCAACTTCAATGATGAAGCTGGGTGTTGGGCGAGATCATGGAGAGAAAATGAAAAGTTCAGTTTGGACATGGTTATCTTCAGATAACGGTGGGCCATCCAGGGGGATATGACCAAGAGGCAGTCTGAAATTTTAATAGAATTTGAGGTTAAAGATCAGGAGTGGACATATAAATTGGGTATCGTCAGCATACAGATGATACTTGAAGCCAAATGAATTAATATGTCCCCCAACTAAAGGGTGTACAGAGAAAAAAGTAGCAGACCCAGAACGGAGCCTTGAGGCCCCCACAGACAGAGGAACTGTAGAGAAGATGTTACTGCCATACAACACCATAAATGAACATTGTGAGAGAAAGGAGGAGAGCCATGAACCAGCTTGATTGTGGAAACTAAGATTGTGGAGAATCTGAGCAAGAAGAGAACAGTTAATTGTATCAATGGCAGAGGAAAAATCCAGTAGTATAAAGAAGTATAAAGAACTGGCCAATGGATTTTGCACTCTGGAGATCATTAGCCATTCTACAGAGAGCTGTCTCAGCTGAGTGTCCACAACAGAATTCAGACTGCGAAAGGTCCAGAAGATTACAGTCAAGGTTATTTGTTTATGTTTTACAATACAGGCACTTTTTCAGAAAAGTTGACCCTGATCCCCAGTATATAGGGCCATCAGCACTCTTCAACTCTTTTACTCTAAGAATGTGAAGTCCAAAATCATTAACAATATTCTTCTTTCTCAGGCATTCAATTAGACTGATAGATTTGGTGTGATATTTCAATGTTTGCTTATATAAAGCTAGTTATGACTGTCACCCCCCACCCCCACCACACACAGACACACATACACTGACCAATATCATCAATACTATTCACGTGTCCTTCTCCAAGTTATTTTAGGATTTTAAAGACAAGGAAATTCCCAGAATTTTAAAAAGACTTTCTGGGTCATGTCTCCTCCGGGCAGTCAAATCTTGTCTTGTCATGAAAGGCCATAGCAACAATCAAAAGAGGGGTAAGTGCAAACCAACTACCCCATAGTAGACAAAAGAAAATTCCCACCAGGGGACTTGGACATCCTCAGAATGGCCTGGAAAACTGGCATCAATGTGTGGCCAAGGGGCAAGTTTACTTATCAAAGGCTGAAAGCAGGAGAGAATGAGTAAAAGTATTTTACACCTCTCTCTCCCCAATCAGGATTTCCATTGCTGAAAAATATAATTTGAAATTAGTCAAAAAAGAAGCAATAATCTTCCCTTTAATTTAACCATGCCTGTTTATGAATTAGCCATGCTGATATAATGATAGAAACATACATTATATGTGTTTGGAGGTCCACCTTATACTTTTTTGGAATGTTCCTCTTTCTTACAATGTGTCCCCTAGACTCACTGAGAATTGTGTGCATTTTTTTTATAGTTTTTAATGTTTTATTTCCCATTTCAGTAGAAGTGGGAGTGATTAATCAGAATATCTTACTACCACCTCCCTTTTTCTGAAGTTATCTTTGTAATTTATCTTATTTTATTTTTTTTTCCTTCCTTCCTTTTTCTTTGGTACACATTTGTATATATGCTGTATCAGTATTTTAGAGAATTAAGGACACCATATTTTGGCCACATAGGTGTTCACTGCCCTTGGTATTTGTCTCCTGATATTTTCATTATACATCTTTGTCATATTATTGACATTATTACACTTTTCTCATTACAATTACACTTTCTATTTTTTTTCACATTCAGTTTTTCTTATACACTTTAATATGCATACGTTAAAGGGTTAATTCACATATGATATTTATTCTTATCCTTATAGTATTATTAAAGGGATAGTAATACTTAAAATGTAAAAAAAAATATGTTGTAGGGTTTATCCCCCTGAGTAAAACAAGGGTACTCCCACTGCTGAAAGGTGTTTCATTCAAAAGTTATTAATTTTCAAAGTTGAATTTTTTAGGTGCAATATCACAGTGGCCTGAAATTGTACAGTGGAGCTGCTGCTACACCATCCTATGGAGATTTATGGTCAACTGACCAGAGCTGTCCATAGGATCGTGTAGCAACAGCGCCACTGTACAATTTCAGACCACTGTGATATTGCACCTAAAAAATTCAACTTTGAAAATTAATAACTTTTGAATGAAACACCTTTCAGCAGTGGGAGTACCCATGTTTTACTCAGGGGGATAAACCCTACAACATATTTTTTTTTACATTTTAAGTATTACTATCCCTTTAATACACATATAATTTTTTACCAGTTCACCTCTTTTTGGATACTAGGGAATAGTAACACTTGTTTTTCTTTCATATCTATATATATATTTATTTATTTTTTTATTTATTTTTTTTTAATTTATTTCTGTTACTTTATTTTATCTGTGCTCAGTTGGTACACATAGACTCTGAATACCATATACTTTGGTTTATGTCTCTTTGTATTACCACGAAACAATTATCCCTTGTTACACTATATTTAGCTGGAGAGAAAATATGTTTTAAATCATTTTGATTTTATTTAATACATTTTTGGTTAATAAAAGTTATATTTTAATTACTTTCACCCGTGTAATAAACATGATATACACATAATCATCTTGTGCCAGTGTAAGTATCTAAATTACTTACTAATTTTTTTGCCCTTTTTTAGCCAAAGAACCACACATACTGATCCCCCAGCCTTGTCCTACAGTATTCATAGTACTACATGTGCTGACCCACAAACCTTATCCCACTGGTAGTGGTGAAACACATATACTGACACCACCCCCAGCCTTGTCCAAATGCACTGGAGAAAATGATGAAGTTTTCACCCACCCCCTAATCACTAACACTGTTCTGTGTTTTCTGAAATTGGACCAATATGTTTTGGTTGATATTCCGTTGGATGTTTAAAAAAAGGTATTTATGAGTGTTAAACCCCTACCCCCTATCACCAAGATTATAAGTACTATTCACACATACTTTATGAATGTAGGGAAACAATTTCAGGTTACCCAGATTCAGGAAATATATATTTTTGTATGGTTGTTATATTTTGGGGTAATTTTACCATGTAACCAATGGAATGTGCATTTTAGTTGATTGAAAATACTCTTTCGCATTCCTGTTAATTTGGGGTCTGTACTGACCGTGCATTAAGGTAAAATTATATGTTTTCAGTATTGTATACTCCGGAGATGCAGGACAGTTAGAAATAATTGAAATGCTCACCGAAAATGTAAATACTTTTGATATATAGAGTATGATACTATGAGAATAGTCAATTTTGTTTTATTATGACATAATGGGGGTTAGGCACTAAGGTGTGATAAAGTGGAGATAACTTCTTATCAGTAACACAACTAGAATCAGTAACACAACTAGTATAGATGGACACTAAGGAACCTAAGGGGCAGTACAAGGAGACCCTAAAACCTAGCTAAAAACTAGAAGGGAAGGACTAGACCCTATGAGGAGGACACAGACCTAGCTAAGGTGTACAGATACATATATATTAAGAGGAAGCACTATATATATATATATATATATATATATATATATATATATATATATATATATGTGAAACACAAAAAAAAGCATATACATGTATATAAAAATCTATATAAGGGAATAGAGCACAATACCAGGAGTCTTGGAGCTGGGTGCACCAGGCAGAGAGGCCTAACGAGTTGCTTGGAGATCTGCAGTTCTATCAGGAGCTGGGGAATGTAGTAGGCCCAAGATCCAGTAGCTGGAAGGTGGTGGATGAGATGCTGGGTGCAGACACAAGCCAAAAGAGGCAGCGAGGTCAGAAGAAGAGCCGATGGTCAGGGCAGGCTGAGAAGGTTCATGGTCAGGAGGAAGCCGAGGTCAGGGCAGGCTGAGAAGGTTCGTGGTCAGGATAAAGCCAAGGTCAGTACCAGGAGATCAAATAAATGAAGCAAGAGGGTAGGCAGGCACAAGCGAGCAGGGACTGGAACTCTGATAACTGAGCACTGAATCCAGAAAGAACGCTTATATAGCGGTGCCGGCACTGGGAGTGAGGCTCTGACGTCACCGTGCACGCTGGAATGCTGGGAGTGCGTTGGGACACCTGTGACTGTCCAGAGGCATCGAAGAAGCCAACAAGGGATGTTGCGTCCTCCCCGTCGGCCGACGGGACCCAGCGAGGTACTGACTGAGCCCCCCTCTCACGGACGTCCTCCGGATGGAAGCAGACCCAGGACGAGCCGGATGCTGGAGGTGATAGGAACTAAGGCAGGTAGGGGCATGGATGTGATGTGCAGGCTCCCAGGATCGCTCCTTCGGGCCATAACCCTTCCAGTGGATCAAGTACTCCGACTTCCCCCGTCTGTGACGTGAGTCCAGGACGGCCTGAATCTCGTACTCCTCAGAGTCACCAAGGAGTAATGGAGGAGGACGAACAGGGTCACGGTGAGGATAGGGTGGCAACGCCAGTCGGTAGGCTATGGCATTGATCTTATTCTTTATTCTAAAAGGACCCAAGTAGCGCGGCCCCAACTTCCTGGTAGGACAGGCTAGTTTAATATGGGCAGTAGATAGCCAGACCTTGTCGCCCACTGCATAGTCGGGTTCTGGTGAGTGATGCTTATCCGCTTGTGTCTTGTAGCTAATCTGGGTCTTGGCCAAGGTAAGGCGGAGAAGGCGGTGACACTGGTGTAGCCGTTTGATGTGTTGAGAGACCTGAGGAACGGCTTCCTGACTAGGCATCCCTGGGAGCATCAGAGGATGGTACCCATAGGTGAGGAAGAATGGAGTAGAGTGAGGGGAATGGTAGAGATGGTTATTGTAGGTGAACTCTGCAATTGGGAGAAGAGCAGACCAGTTATCCTGTAGATAAGTGGAATAGCAGCGGAGGTATTGTTCTAGTGTCTGATTGACTCTTTCGGTCTGCCCATTAGTGTGTGGGTGATAACCAGATGACAAGTTGCATTGGATGTGCAAAGCGTGGCAAAGGGATTTCCAGAATCGTGAAGTGAACTGGGTACCACGGTCTGTGGTAATGGAGGATGGGAGTCCATGAAGGCAGAAGACATTTTGGATGAACAAGTCGGCAGTTTGAGCTGCTGAAGGAAGCCCGGAGGTGGCGATAAAATGAGACATTTTGGAGAACCGATCCACTATGACAAGGATTGTGGTGTTGGAGTTGGACAGTGGTAGGTCGGTGATGAAGTCCATTGTTAACTCTCTCCAGGGTAAGGACACCAGAAGTGTTGTTTAGCCAGTTCCAGGGTTTGGGGCACTCCTCCGTGACCTGCTGCTGGAATGTCATGAGAGAGATGCAACACTTCCTGACGGAAGGGTAAGGGTACATATATGCAACTTCGTTGATATAGAAGTCCATCCCTGATCTGAAGGGAGTGACGATGGATGAAAGCTGTATTGGGGGCAGGATAGAGTTTAATCCTGTCCAGTAGGGGCTTAGTGAGGAGCAAGAACTGACTGGGTTAAAGGACGGTGTCCGATGTTCTTTTGGGTTGCTGTTCAGACGGGTGCATATGAGACAGGGCATCTGCCTTTGTGTTTTGTGACCCGGCCCTGTAGGTGATATGAAGATGAAAATGAGAAAAGAACAAAGCCCATCGGGCCTGACGGGAGCACAAATGTCGAGCCCCCCTGAGGTATTCCAGGTTCTGGTGATCAGTGAACACCATGACTGGGTGTTCAGCTCCTTCCAGCAGGTGACGCCACTCTTCCAGGGCCTTTTTTATGGTTTGAGTTCTTTGTCTCCCACCGTATAGTTCCGTTCAGACGGAGATAGAGTTTTGGAGAAAAATGCCACTGGGTGCAGTAGATCTCGTAGGCCCGACCGCTGAGAAAGAACAGCCCCAGTGGCTGTATCTGATGCGTCGGTTTTGAGGATGAAGGGCCTACGGATGTCTGGTTGAATTAAAATGGGTGCCTGGGTGAGTAGGGTCTTTAGACGTGTGAAGGCCTGTTGAGAGGCTGGAGACCAAAGGAAAGGCACGTTGAGTTTGGTCAAGTAAGTCAGAGGTGCAATGACCTTGGAGAAGTCCCTGATGAAAAAGTTCGCAATCCCTATGAACCTCTGGATGTCCTTCTTTGTGGTAGGAGTAGGACAGTTTAGAACAGAGGTGACTTTTCGAGGGTCCATCTGTATGCTGTTCGGTGAGATAAGGAACCCTAGAAATTCTACTTCCTTGACCTCAAAATGACACTTTTCAAGTTTAGCATACAGGCTGTGCTGGCGTAATCAGCTCAGGACCGTTTGGACATGGCTACGATGTTCAGACAGAGAGGGTGAATAGATGAGTATGTCATCAAGGTATACCACCACATACTGGTTGAGTAAGTCAGAAAACAAGTTATTAACAAAACGTTGGAACACGGCAGGGGCGTTGCATAGCCCGAATGGCATGACAAGGTATTCAAAGTGTCCGTAGCAAGTCAGAATGGCGGTTTTCCACTCGTCTCCTGTCTTGATGCGTATCAGGTGGTATGCTTCCCTTAAATCGAGTTTGGTGAATACAGAAGCCATAGCAAGACGTTCCAACAGTTCTGGTATGAGAGGGAGTGGATAGCGGTCCTTTATGGTTATATTATTTAATTCCCTGTAATCCACACACAGTCTTAGGCCCCCGTCCTTCTTCTCAACGAAAGAAATGCCAGCCCCAGCCGGAGATGTGGATGGGTGAATGAATCCCTTTCTTTGGTGTTCTTCAAGATAGGCTTTCAAGTGCTGCAGCTCTGGTCCTGAGAGAGGGAAGAGGCGACCATAAGGAATCGGAGCACCTGCATGCAGTTCTATGGTGCAGTCGGAATGGCGATGGGGAGGCAAGTGGTCCATTCCCTTCTTATCAAAGACATCCAGGTACTCTCGATTGGCCTCGGGGAGCACGACTGCAGGTGTGGATGGGGAAGACATCATTATCTGATGATCCGTGTGTGAGGATCTGGGGAAGGAGACAATGTTTTGTGCCCAGTCTATACTGGGATTGTTCTTCCTGAGCCAGGGAAGCCCCAGGATTAGTGGATACAATGGAGAGGAGATGACATCAAACCTGATAATTTCCTGATGGAACGGTTCGATCGTCATATGAAGGGGCAGGGTTTCTGAGGATACAGGTCCACACTGATGATTCCTGCTATCGGCCATCTGTAGCTGTAATGGAGTGGTCTTGGGTTGGATGGGTACTCCTAACTGAGATGCTGTCGCCAGGTCTATGAAACAGCCGCTGGCCCCGGAGTCGATGATGACAGGAACGGAGTGAGTGACATCAGACCACTGTAAATGGAGCAAAAGAGACAGGTGAGGTGAGACGAACGAGGAGGAACCCAATATACTGACATCTGACTTATTCTTACCTCTGGGTCTCTGAGGTCTTCTAGGACAGGCTTGAGGGAGGTGACCGCTGTCCCCACAGTAAAGGCAAAGGTTCAGGTGTCTTCTCTGGTCTTTTTCAGCTGCAGACAGGGGTCCGCGCACTACCCCTATCTGCATGGTTTCTTCCGGTGTGGATAGCCGGGGTGTAGCAGGCTTCAGAGGCACAGAAGGGTGAGAAGACGGTAGGGCTTGAGCGGCGGATCGTTCTCTGCGTCTTTCCCTTAGTCTGCAGTCGATCTGGATGACTAAGAGGATAAGGTCCTCCAGTGAAGATGGAACACCGATTCTGGCCAGTTCGTCCTTTAGTGTTTCTGACAATCCAAGCCTGAATTGATCCAGGAGGGCTGGTTCATTCCATTGCGTTTCGACTGTCAGGCGGCGAAACTCTGATACATAGTCTTCTATGGGACGTCGCCCTTGGGACAAGGCTCTGATAGCCGACTGGGTGGATGGCGAACTTAAACGATCTTCGTATAGAGTGTTCATAGCATGAAGAAAAGCAGGCCAAGACATCAGGACTGGGTTATTTTCCTGTAGGAGATGGTGGGCCCAAGCCTGGGACTCACCGGACAGTAGTGTGATGGCTGTACGTACCTTCACAAAGTCTGAGGAGTATGTTCTAGGATTTATGGCGAAGAGCAGCTCACAGGCTGTCATGAACGACTTGTATGTTCTTCTGTCGCCACTGAATTTATCTGGTAGTGGTACTCTGGGTTCAGGAGCTGTGGCACCCCTGGAGTCAAGGATAGCAAGTGGAGAAGCTTGGTCTGGAGGAGGCTGCATCTCCTGTATCTGGTGCTGCAGAACGACTTGGTTTTTCTGTAGTTCCTGTACTGATTTGGCCAAGGAAGATATTTGACTGCTCAGGGCGGATAGGGCATCCATAAGCCCTGCATGTTCCATAACTGGCTCAGTTATACTATCAGTAACACAAATAGAATCAGTAACACAACTAGTATAGATGGACACTAAGGAACCTAAGGGGCAGGACAAGGAGACCCTAAAACCTAGCTAAAAACTAGAAGGGAAGGACTAGACTCTATGAGGAGGACACATACCTAGCTAAGGTGTACAGATACATATATATAAAGAGGAAGCACTATATATATATATATATATATATATGTGAAACAAAAAAAAGCATATACACGTATATAAAAATCTATATAAGGGAATAGAGCACAATACCAGGAGTCTTGGAGCTGGGTGCACCAGGCAGAGAGGCCTACCGAGTTGCTTGGAGGTCTGCAGTTCTATCAGGAGCTGGGGAACATAGTAGGCCCAAGATCCAGTAGCTGGAAGGTGCTGGATGAGATGCTGGGTGCAGACACAAGCCAAAAGAGGCAGCGAGGTCAGAAGAAGAGCCGATGGACAGGGCAGGCTGAGAAGGTTCGTGGTCAGGAGGAAGCCGAGGTCAGGGCAGGCTGAGAAGGTTCGTGGTCAGGAGAAAGCCAAGGTCAGTACCAGGAGATCAAATAAATGAAGCAGGAGGGTAGGCAGGCACAAGCGAGCAGGGACTGGAACTCTGATAACTGAGCGCTGAATCCAGGAAGAGTGCGGTGCCGGCACTGGGAGTGAGGCTCTGACATCGCCGTGCACGCTGGAATGCTGGGCATGAGTCGGGACGCCTGTACCTGCGCAGAGGTGCTGAAGAAGCCAACAAGGGATGTTGAGTCCTCCCCATCGGCCGACGGGACCCAGCGAGGTACCGACACTTCTCCAGTGATATTACTTATCCAATTCCTATCTTATCCTAAGGTCTCCAAAGTTGGAGAAATGTTAGTGCATATTACCTAATACTTACGGCAATAATACCTAAACATACTCATAGAAAAATGATGAAAATGTGTCCGACCTGCAGGTTACAAAAAATTCCCCAAGCCTTTGCTACCGCAGGGTTTGATCTCAAAAATAGTCATATATGTATCCCAGGAGTTTTTGCAGTCATTTAAAGTGATAGTAATGTTTCAAAATAAAAGCAGCTCCAATTAATCTTCATAGTATTTGGGGCATGGACAGTGTTATTCAATACTGAGTTGTAGTTCAAGAGTAATTGAATGATAAAGCACTCCCTCCCGCCCTTTTTACTGATGTAAAACTGCTCACCTCAGAGCAGCAATACTGTCCGGATGGATCGCAGAGAGGGACAGTCTTCAGTGATCATAAGGAAAAACCTGATAAACCTGTCAAGGGGGTCAGGGTTTTCCTTACGGTCACAGTAAGAAGATTGTGTCTTGCTGTGATCTGTCTGGTCAAAAGACCAGATTCCACATCTGAGGTGAGCAATGTTACACTAGATAAAAGGGGCGGGAGGGGGATACTTTATCATTCAATTACTCTTGTACTATAACTCTGACAGTACTGAAATAACACTCTCCATGGCTCAAATACTATGAAGATTAATTGGACCTGATTTTATTGTGAACAAAAAGAAATCTCTGATGGAAATAAACTGTATTCTGACACTCATTCAGGCTGAATTAAAAGCAAATACAGTTTTATTTGATGGCTTTAAAATTATGAAAGGACAAATAAGTGGTTACAGATGTTGTTACAATTATTGGAGTTACTATTGTTGTGAGGAACTGGTTTACACAACAGACTGGAGAATACGACATCAAGTCATACTATGCATGGCTTGGGAAGGAGGCAGCTCCCTGATTGGCCAAAGCGCTGGGTGACGAGTTTAAAGGTCCCCCATAGAGTTAACATGGGGGAAAGTAGGCGGCCTAGGGATTGGTCGGTTAGCTGCACGCCCAAAGGTCCGGATAGGTCAAGACGGCCATGACCAAACTGGTCAGGATTGGTCCTGCCACTCCAACCCACGGATTGATCACCTCTCGAGGCGGCCAAATCAAATCATGCAAGAGATGCTCTGTCACAAAAGTCCCCGCTGTGAATGTGTATTCTGGCCCATGTCTGCCTATTGTATTTCCCCTATCCTTTTGTGTAAGTGTTTGCTCTCCACCCAGCTCCTTTGTCCAAGTTAATTATCACGGTGCCCGTGATTGCTGCCTTTTCCTGTCAGTTATTTGATTGGGCTCTCCATTGGTTGCTTCTCTTCAGCCCGCCCTGTATTGCCTATTTAGACTGGGCTTGGGCACCCTTTGGTTGCCCTTTCATGGTGTCTGTATGTCGCTAACACCTGCACTGGTTTCCTGAGCTTCCTGGGTCATCTACTGTTTCTTCTATGCTCCAGTGATCACCCGTGTTCCTGACTGACAGCTTCCGCGGTTCCTGGTCCCTGCCTCCGTTCCTGATCCGGTTGGCTGCCATTACTGTTCCTGCTTCCTGTCCTGTCCTGGCTGTGTTCCTGCTCCTGGATCGTGTGCAGTGTGTCTCCTCCCTCAGGTCGCCCTGGGCGACATTCTTATTATTCAGTGACTCATGTGTTCCAGTACGCGGGTACTGGTTGCTTCACGTATAACCGGTTGCTTGCTGCCTCCTATACAGGACCGGTAGAGTCTTGGGTATCCAGTACGCGGGTACTGGTTTGATCCCAGTCTAACCGGTTGCTTGCTGCCTCCTTTACAGCACCGGTAGAGATTTGTGTAATCCAGTACGCGGGTACTGGTTCACTCCACGTTTAACCAGTTGCTTGCTGCCTTCCATCCAGCACCGGTAGAGTCTTGTGTATCCAGTACGCGGGTACTGGTTCGCTCCACATTTAAACGGTTGCTTGCTGCCTTCCACACAGCAACGGTAGAGTTTTGTGTCTCCAGTACGCGGGTACTGGCCCGCTCCATGTATAACCGGTTGCTTGCTGCCTTCCATACAGCACCAGTAGAGTCTTGTGTATCCAGTACGCGGGTACTGGTTTGCTCCATGTATAACCGGTTGCTTGCTGCATTCCATTCAGCACTGGTAGAGTTTTGTGTCTCCAGTATGCGGGTACTGGTTTGCTCCACATATAACCGGTGGCTAGCTACCTTCCATTCAGCACCGGTAGAATCTAGTGGTATCCAGTACGCGGGTACTGGTTCGCTCCATGTATTACAGGTTGCTTGCTGCGCTCCATTCAGCACTGGTGGTATCTTGTGTAGTACAGTACGCGGGTACTGATTTCCTCCATCATTACCGGGTGCTCCTTGACAACATTACAGCCCCGTCTAGGTCTCTGTGTGCTCAATATAGGTTTACTCCATCATATTAAGTCGCTGAGGCCTTTTTCCGCTATATGCCAGTACTTGCAGTTCTCTGCATCTAGTGAGGCTGCCTTGCCCGGTATATTAGACAAAAAAACAGAAGGCGCTCCTAGTGCAAAAACTTCTGGGAACAACCCTCACTTTCCCTTATCAGATATACTCACAATAGAGAGAGGTCAACACAACACTTATATGTTGGTTGACACATAAGCTTGGGGGATATTTCTCACGCTGTCCCCCATACGGCAGTACAGGAGTTCTTCTACAGGGCTGCTCCTCAAAACCACTCCAAGAGTATGTAGTACATGCAACAAAAGAAGACAAAAGAGGGCGCCCAATAGTGCCTTTTATCCTTATTGAGAAATCAGAGGAGTATATTAAATATTTATACTCACAATAGTAGTGGCTGTGGACAGATTTCCATCCCACCACAGCAAATCCAACATGCAGAGAATATTCCCCTGTCTCTGCTCAGGGAACCGAATACTGGATAGGTTGATGTCAAAACGCTGCTTCTTGGTTGTTCAATCTTATATTTTTATTTAAAAATTGTATCCAACAATAGGACTATATAAAATTAAAATCCCATTATATATAAAACAAATATTTAATAGGCTTAAAATAACGTTTTGTGGTTCACAGACCACTTCATCAGACTTAACTCTAGCCTAAATTCAATCAAAAAAGCAGCTATACATCTATCCTTAATTAAATACCCTTTCATCATTCCCCATTGGTACTCATAATTCAAAACTATTGGTCAAAGACATTTGATTCCTTTTCTGGATGGTCTTCACATGGCAACACAACTTAAAAAACTAATTTAAATTTAACTGTTTACTTACTAGTAATTGTAGAGGCAAGAGATATAATTATCCCTCCAACTTAAAATGATAAATACAATTATATTGCTAATTCAAAGATGCAATAGTACTCACTCATTACAACTCAGCCGTTATAGCCCGGAAGTAATACAAATCCATATCGAACATCCCATAATGAACGCCGAAATTATAACTATACCAACCCAATGATCCCGGATGTTATACTCCACCTCCGACATGCATTCGGGTCATGCACAATGAAATTCCTCCACGCCATAAAACTCATCCACCCAATGGTCCCCGATGTGCACTCACACGGCACACATCCGGGTTCTGCGCAGCAGAATCCATCCCACACATGCGCAGTGCAAATGAACCTCCAGAGCCACCACGCATGTGCGACACAGACCCATCCCGCATCCACACAGCACAACCCGATCTTCAAACTCCACGCACATGCTCAACACAGAGCCACACGGCCCGACAACCACATGAACGCAGCACAAAGCCACACACCTCACACCCAAGCATGCGCGACATAGGCCCATCCCACACACTCATCCCACACCCACACAATACAACTCCACCTCCGAACCCAACACACATCCACAACGAAAACCCCACCATCCAACAACCAAACATGCACGCCTCGAATCCACTCCACACTCCCACTAACGCAACCCAGTCTCCAGACCCAACTCACACAAATTGTACTACTTTGGAGGACTAGGAAGCACAATAGGATGTTTTGAAGATGAGATTTTTGGAAAAGAATTATCCTCGACAATTGGTTGAGGTCTCTTTTTCAAGGGCAAAAAATTGTAATATCCGATCTAAGAGTGTGAAAAAACAAAATAAATATATGGGTTTTCCAAATTTTATTACTAATTATAATTCACAAGGGAAAGAAATTAGAAATATAATGTCTAAACATTGGACTATTTTGAAGAGTGATGTCCTTTTAAAGGATATCATTCCTAGAACACCTAAAGTTACTTTCAGGAGATCTAGAACTGTAAAAAACATGGTAGCACCAGGTAGATTTAAGGATAATGGTAGAGAGCATGGTTCCTTTAAAGGCTATATAGGTGGATTTAACTTGATAAATATAGGGGCATATAAATGTTTATCTAATCGTTGCTTAACATGCCCATTTATTGTTAATAAAGCAAAAAGTTTTAGTTCGGTGGTTACGGGAGAAACATTTGAGATTACCACTCTTATGACATGTGCTTCACGTTATGTAGTCTATCTCTTGTCTTGCGAGTGTAATTTACAATATGTTGGACGCACTACACAATGTCTCAGGACAAGATTTGGACAACATAGAAGCAATATAAAGAGAAAATTTTTGCTACATAGTGTTTCCCGTCATTTTACCGAAAAACATAATGGTGATTTAAAAGGTTTAAAAATTATCCCCATAGAATGGGTTAGTCCTACTGCTAAACCAAGTAGATTGAAGAGACTCATCATGCGTGAATCTTATTGGATCTATAGATTGGAAACGTTGAGCCCCAAAGGTTTAAATGAAAGTATTGAGATGTCATGGTAATTATGTTAATTGTGGTAATATATATGTTTTTTAAACAGGTGTTATTTATATGGGTCATCACTCAACTATATGGATTGACCAATTATTGCACATGTTTAACAATTTCACTTAGGTAGGATCAGGAGATTCTTGGATATAATTTATAAAAAAAAATAGATATATTTTTATTATTTTGAATCACATACATGGTTCAGGGTATGGGTTAGAATCAATTAGTTAGTTTCATAGTTTAAATGTGAATATTGAGATGTTATGGTAACTATGGGAATTTAGGTAGTGCATATTTACTTTAATACAGGTGTATTTCATAATAAAATCCATAGGGGTTCATCACTTAAGTAGTATGTTTCACAGAGTATTGATTTAGCTATTCATAAGTTTTGTAATTTTATATAGGTAGGATTATTTAAGAAACATATATAGTATTCTGGTTATAATCCTGGAAACATATATAATATCACAAATATGGGTAATATTTGGGTTTAAATCAATTAGTTACCATGGCTGGAGTTTGAGACGTCTTGGATGAGTGGTTGGAGGATTGTGTGGTTGTGTGTGGTGTGTGTGAGTTGGGTCTGGAGACTGGGTTGCGTTAGTGGGAGTGTGGAGTGGATTCGAGGCGTGCATGTTTGGTTGTTGGATGGTGGGGTTTTCGTTGTGGATGTGTGTTGGGTTCGGAGGTGGAGTTGTATTGTGTGGGATGAGTGTGTGGGATGGGCCTATATCGCGCATGCTTGGGTGTGAGGTGTGTGGCTTTGTGCTGCGTTCATGTGGTTGTCGGGCCGTGTGGCTCTGTGTTGCGCATGTGCGTGGAGTTTGGAGATCGGGTTGTGCTGTGTGGATGCGTAATGGGTCTGTGTCGCACATGCGTGGTGGCTCTGGAGGTTCATTTGCACTGCGCATGTGTGGGATGGATTCTGCTGCGCAGAACCCGGATGTGTGCCGTGTGAGTGCACATCGGGGACCATTGGGTGGATGAGTTTTATGGCGTGGAGGAATTTCATTGTGCATGACCCGAATGCATGTCGGAGGTGGAGTATAACATCCGGGATCATTGGGTTGGTATAGTTATAATTTCGGCGTTCATTATGGGATGTTCGATATGGATTTGTATTACTTCCGGGCTATAACGGCTGAGTTGTAATGAGTGAGTACTATTGCATCTTTGAATTAGCAATATAATTGTATTTATCATTTTAAGTTGGAGGGATAATTATATCTCTTGCCTCTACAATTACTAGTAAGTAAACAGTTAAATTTAAATTAGTTTTTTAAGTTGTGTTGCCATGTGAAGACCATCCAGAAAAGGAATCAAATGTCTTTGACCAATAGTTTTGAATTATGAGTACCAATGGGGAATGATGAAAGGGTATTTAATTAAGGATAGATGTATAGCTGCTTTTTTGATTGAATTTAGGCTAGAGTTAAGTCTGATGAAGTGGTCTGTGAACCACAAAACGTTATTTTAAGCCTATTAAATATTTGTTTTATATATAATGGGATTTTAATTTTATATAGTCCTATTGTTGGATACAATTTTTAAATAAAAATATAAGATTGAACAACCAAGAAGCAGCGTTTTGACATCAACCTATCCAGTATTCGGTTCCCTGAGCAGAGACAGGGGAATATTCTCTGCATGTTGGATTTGCTGTGGTGGGATGGAAATCTGTCCACAGCCACTACTATTGTGAGTATAAATATTTAATATACTCCTCTGATTTCCCAATAAGGATAAAAGGCACTATTGAGCGCCCTCTTTTGTCTTCTTTTGTTGCCCGGTATATTGGCAAGGCCGGTAGATCCTCCTCTCTTTGTGCCAGTCTAGGCTGCCTTGCCCGGTATATTGGCAAGGCCGGTAGAGCCTCCTCTAGTCATGCAAGCCTCCAGGCTGCCTTGCCCGGTATATTGGTAAGGCCGGTAGAACCTATTCCCTTATTGTACCAGACTTAAGGTTGCCTTACCCGGTATTGGCAAGGCCGGTAGAGCCTCCTCTCTTTGTGCCAGTCTAGGCTGCCTTGCCCGGTATTTTGGCAAGGTCGGTAGAGCCTTCTCTTTTGTCATGCAAGCCTCCAGGCTGCCTTGCCCGGTATATTGGTAAGGCCGGTAGAACCTATTTCCTTATTGTACCAGACTTAAGGTTGCCTTACCCGGTATTGGCAAGGCCGGTAGAGCCTTTCTACTATTCACTTACCACGATTCACTACTGCATTGTGCTAATTATGTGTTGTTATATGTTTATGCCAAACCCGTAAGGGTTCTCTTTAAACTTTTCAATACAGTTGTGTTTTTATCTTAACTCTGTGTCTGAGAGTCAAAACAAACCGTGACAGTAATACATGAGTGTGGCCCATTTGTTCCATGACCCCACTGTTCTGTATATAAGGCTGTTGGTTTTGCACAATAAAGTGTTCTAGTTTTGCCATCCAACTAGTCCTGTCTAGTTATTGGGAGGGCATGGTCTGTCTTTCAGCGGTGATTGGGATGTCTGGAGAAGCAGTAGATCCAGTGTGACGGCAGTACGGACCTTCGGTACCAGGACTCACGTCACAAGGGGAATAAAAAAACAACAAAAAACTAGTAGCTGTCCCAGGGGGTATCTATTGTGGTTCTGTGTATATATACGGGTGGGTTCCGAAGGGTCAAACACAAAATTCTCCAAGATAGCTCCATCAAATGACTAGTAAGTAGTGGAAAAGTTGATATAAAATCATCTTATTATTATTATTATTATTCTTTATTTATATAGCGCCAACTAATTCCGCAGCGCTGTACAATTGGGAATAGACATACAGAGGTATTAAATAGTACAATCAGATGTGGAGAACAGAAGGATCAGAGGGCCCCCTGCTGGTGAGAGCTTACAGTCTAGAGGAAGGTGGGTTTGATACAGAAGGAGTAAGTGCTATTGCGTTTAAGTGCCTCCTGCCACATGAACTGCCAGTCAGTGGGTGGGAGTGAGAAGTGCCGTTGAGTGCAGTAGTCCGTGCAAGGGGTGAATCTTGGTGATGATGTTTATGGAGGCAGTTGATAGGCCTCCCTGAAGAGGTGAGTCTTCAGGGAGCGTCTGAAGATTTGAAGGCTGGGGGAGAGTCTGATGGGGCGGGGGAGGGAATTCCACAGCTCAGGTGCAGCACGGGAGAAGTCCTGTAGGCGGGAGTGGGAGGATGGGATAAGAGCTGTGGAGAGCAGAAGGTCATGTGCAGAGCGAAGATGGCGGGCGGGAGTATATTTGGAAATGAGAGATGAAATATAGGGGGGTGCAGTGTTAGTGAGGGCTCTATAAGATAGCACCAGAGTTTTGAATTTTACTCTGTATGCTAATGGGAGCCAGTGTAGGGACTGACAGAGGAGTGTGAAGTTAGAGAAGCGATGAGTGAGGTAGATTAGTCTTGTAGCAGAGTCCATTATGGACTTATGTACTGCAATGGTGAGGAACCCCACGTATTTGCATATAGGATATAATACGAAATCAGACTTTTTTTTTTTTACTGAAATGTATAATATGATAATGTATTTTTTTATTTTTTTTAAGAAAGTTGAGATATTTTGTTTGATTTTTTTTGTTTGTTTGTTTTGCTTTTAATAGAGCATTACCACACAGGATGATATAATTTTTTATTCCTGTATTTGGAGAGAAGTACCATATTGGATAATGTATGTTTTAATAGAACTGTACTATATTGGATAACGTATGTTTTAATAGAACTGTACCACATTGGATAATGTATTTATTTTTCAGCAAGGTATCATATATGATAATGTCTAATTTTTTTAAGAAAAGGTCAAATCTGGATTTTTTTTAATTTTTTTTTTATTTTTTGTGTGTTGAGGTACCATGCAGGATGATATTTTTTTATTTTGGGGAAAAAAGCTCATTGTACTGATCACCCTTAGGTACCTGACAGAGAGAGATCTGATTACTTAACCCCTTGGACACTGAAGAGGTCAGTCCCATATCTAAGGTTTCTATATTTTTTGGACTAACCTTCCCTTTGCCATAATAGACTAATTATTGCACCAAGCATTCTGGTAAGATCCCATCTGGGTGGCAACCCTACCCCTATCCTGATTCTCTCTCTAAAAGGCCTTATGCCCAAAATAAAAAGTGGATCAATTCTGGGTCAAACCAACTACATCGAAAGGGAAGTCCTAAAATTCCTCAAATTCACATAGGTTCAAATGGGGTTTTAAAGGGATAGTAATGTTTCAAAATAAATGTAGCTCCAATTTTTTTTATAGTTTTTAGGCCATGAAGAGTGTTATTATCATTCCCTACAATGTTTTCACAGCTTACCTTGGTTTCAGCGGCGGTTCATGCCACACGGATGACGCAGGAAGATGGCAGAGGTTGGACACATCAGAACAAGATGCGTCATCTGTAGGCACGAGGCTTCAGAGTGTAGCAGGCCTCTGTTTTATGCCATGCTTCTTGTAGTCTCCTCCTACCTACTTCCTTCCTATGAGCCTGCTCCTCCTACCTACTTCCTGAGGAGGGGTTTAAAGGGCAATCTGAGTCCTGACTCAGTTGCCCTTGCGTTGTTGTACAAAGCAGTTCTGTTTCCTTGGGCTCTGTGTATGACCTGGCTTGTCTGACCATCTAATCTGGTGCTGACCTGTGGCTCTGTCTGACTATTCTGTTGTTTATCCCCTGTACCTAGCAGACACCCAATCTGGTGTGGACCTGGGGCTCTGGTAGACTAGCTATTATACTGACTGCAGATGTGAGTCAGGTATCCTCTGCTACATTTCTGACTGAAGGTGTGAGTCAGGTATCCTCTGCTACATTTCTGACTGAAGGTGAGAGTCATGTAGCCTCCTCTCTACGTTGGACCAAGACCCTGTGTTCCTGTTCCTGCTCCTGTTCCGTTCCAGTTCCTGCTCCTGGTTCCAGCAGAGACTACCAGTGACTGAGGCCTAGTCTCTAGCAGTGTGGTCTTCCTTGGCAACTTACTGTTGCTGATAGTAGTACTTGCTGGCTGTGACCCTCTGCTCGTACCTGCTGTTTACTTTGTGTGCTACTTTATTGTATATTAATAAATTGCCTTTTTACTATACCGTACTGACTGTTGAACGTTTCTGGGGAAACCGTGACAGATGTGTAGTTCCAGAGTAATTGAAATATAAAGTATCCCCCTCCCGACCCTTTTACCTATGTAAAGCTGCACAGCAAGACTGTCCGGATGGATCACAGTGAGGGACAATCTTCTGTGATCATAAGGAAAAACCTGCCCTCCTCCTTCAAGGGACACGAGGATTTCCTTATACTCAGTGGATGAAGATTGTCCCTCGCTGCGACCTGTCCGGTCAAGAGACCAGACTTCACATCTGAGGGGAGCAGTGTTACACTAGGTAAAAGGGGCGGGAGGGGGATACTTTATCATTCAATTACTCTTGTACTACAACTCTGACAGTAGTGAAATAACACTCTCCATGGACCAAATACTATGAAGATTAATTGGAGTGATTTTATTGTGACACATTACTATACCTTTAATTGAAGAAACAGGGGGTACCTCCCCTATTGCAAACAGAAAAATGTGTGCCCCACTCCCCCACCCTAACACAATTTTAATATATGCCCCTCTACCTCCACTCTCCCACAGTAGTTATCTTGTCCCCCCACACTAGTAATATTTACCACCTCTCCCCCACCTTCCCACAATAGTAATATACAGCCCCCCCCATCTCCACAATAGCAATATGCGGCCCCCTTCCCCCTATACCCACAATTGTAATGAGGGCCCGCTTTCCCCATTTATTTCCCATGTTAATCATACAGCCTGTTGTCTGAGGTCCAGCGGTGTCACCAATATCCTGGTCCTTTGCCGCAGCCTCCTCTACAGCTGAAGTTAAAAGTAATAGAAACCTAATAACCTGTCACCCCAATTACTGCCCAAAAATTAAAAAAAATTTAAAAAAAGAAAGCACCCCCTCCATAGTCTTGCTTGGTCCATTACCTGAGCCATTGTGAGAAAGAAATGAACAGGGATTGTTTTCTATATAGCCGATCCCTGTCCAAATCTCTTCCCAGGCTGCGAGGTGGAGATACACAGGGCACTGAAGTTGGGGTCACTACTTTTTAAACAAATTACATTTTTCAGATAAAGTTTCAAATATGTCAAGACAAAAGAAAAACTCCTAGCGTCAACTCACCATAACCAATACATACAATAAATGAATTTTAATTTTTAAATGTGAATATAAAGTGTATACATAGATAGCATCCAGGAATAAGAGGGCTCTCCAGACCCCCAAACTTCAGACAACAACAATACGGCGCTTCTCTATGTATAAAATAAATATGTGTAACACAAAATTAAACCATGGTCGCTACTATATACCAGGTTAGAGTACAAACAACAAACTCACCAAGGCACTGCAGCCTCGCAGATCCGGTACCACCCCCAACAGCCTCAGTCAAGACTTCAACAGACGGGAAGACAACAGGATGGGAGCGCTACACGGATCCGCCGCGCAATCAAGCCAATACAAAACGGATTGTAAAAGTCCAAATTTCTCTTTATTCATACAAATACAATAAAATTGGTAATGGAGATTCCATGTTCAATGAATCAAAACACTGCACACACGCCTAACGCGTTTCATGAGTGACCTCACTTAAATAAATATGTGCCCTGTGTTTAGCATATATAATAATATTTCTAAATAAATAAAATAAGTGAGATATTAGTTTTCACAAATTGGCCAAGTTGCGGGTAAGCCTGCCACCTCGCCAAGGCTTCTCACTGTACGGCAAGTCCTACTCTATACATCTGTAATGCCCTATCTAAAAATTAAAATAAAACTTGAAGTTCCCTGAAGAGATGTTATTATAAATGCGTTGGAGAGTAAGGGACCCTTTAAATGTGCTCTTTTTATTACTTCTGGGTCCCAGTGTGGTGCAATTAAAAACAGGAGACATACATTATAATAAAAAGATGTACATAGTGGACTTACCTAATACAAAAAGACCCCAATGGATCTATCTTTCAGATAAAGTTACAAATATGTGTACTTTTGCATACTTTCATGGCCAGTGCAGAACCCAAAAAAACAGGAGCACGAAAACATATTTTCAATTATATCAACGGAAAATGCACATTGCGTTGGTTACATGGTACAACTACCAAGAAGAGTCTCAGTACCTGTACAGAAACCTATATTTTTTTATGAAAAGCATAAAGAATCAGAAAATGGCTGAAGTAACTTTCTACACAAAATGATGAAGCTAGACAATGTCACTTAAAGGGATAGTATTGCTTAAATGTAACTAATTTTAATATTGCAGAGATTAAAAATATGAATAGAACGAGATATGTCCCATCTCTCAAACTTGTATAGTTTGAGAGATCGAAGCCTCTAAAGTTCCCATTTCACAAGAAGACTGCCCTCTAGCTGAGAGAAGCAGATTCTGGTTCCGGGACCTTCCTGCTGCTCTACAGCAGAGCCGAAATAGCGCAATATAGAAATAAATACTTAATTGGAATGGTGACAAAGTATGCTTGCAAACCAGGAACACTTTGTAGACTGTTTGTCACGGTTTGTTATGACTCTCAAACAGAGTAAGATAAAAATCAAACTTTATTGAAAAGTTTAATGGAAACCCTTACGGGTCTAGTACATGCACATTTGTCAATACACAATCTGGGTGCAAACAGTAGTAGCAATATACAGCAGTATAGCCTCTACCGGCCTTGCCAATATACCGGGCAAGGCAGCCAGTAAGATGGTACAACAGAATGTAAATAGGCTCTACCGGCCTTGCCAATATACCGGGCAAGGCAGCCAGTAAGATGGTACAACAGAATGTAAATAGGCTCTACCGGCCTTGCCAATATACCGGGCAAGGCAGCCAGTAAGATGGTACAACAGAATGGAAATAGGCTCTACCGGCCTTGCCAATATACCGGGCAAGGCAGCCAGTGAGATGGTACACCAGAATGTAAATAGGAACACCCAACCGGTTCTATGCGATGGAGACAGCAACCGGTATATGGAGTAAACCAGTACCGCGTACTGGAGAAAATGGAACGCCCAACCGGTTCTATGCAACGGGATCAGAAACCGGTAAATGGAGTAAATCCCATGATGAAAATGTCGCCCAGGTGACAGGCAGCCAGACGCAGTGAATCAGGATACAGCACAGGAAAAGGTTGCCCTCCTGGACAACCACAGGAACAGCAGGACGGCCAACCGGGTCAGGAACGGAAGGAGGAACAACACCAGGATCAGAGCAGAAGCAGGATCAGGAACAATAGACAACCGGATCTGGAACGAGGACAGGAACCATGCAGCAGCAGCTCTGACAGTGGAGAAACGCTGACACTGGTAGCAGATCCACAGGCCCAAGGAAACATCAGACAGGTTACTGCAGGTACAGAGACACCACGAATGGGCAACCAAAGGGTGTCTCAGGCTGTTTTAAATAGGCAGTGCAAGGTGGGCGTTAAACAGGTGGCCAATGGGGAATACACACATCTGACTGACAGCAAGGGCGAGCAATCACGGGCACCGTGATACTGTTCCAATTAAGTATTTATTTCTGTATAGAGCTATTTCGGCTCTGCTGAAGAGCCGCAGGATGATCCGGGGACCAGAATCTGCTTCTCTCAGCTAGAGGGCAGACTTCTGGTGAAAAGTGAACTATAGATGCTTCGATCTCTCAAACTATAAAAGTTTGAGAGATGGGACATAGCTAATTTTATTCATATTTTTAATCTCTGCAATATTAAAATTAGTTACATTTCCTTAGCATAATAGGCCATTCCAGTTTGATAAAGATGATCTTCCTTCCCAAATTTATTTATGTCTTCCGTAACACCCCTATAATTATTCCCAAGCGTTACTTCAAGCAGATAGACAGGGCTGTTTCTTTCTTTCTTTGGGGAGGTGGTAGGCCTAGGATAGGTTTGGCCATTCTTAAATGCCCTAGAGACGCAGGAGGTATTGCCCTTCCGGATTTCTACAGGTATTACTTGGCTGCATGGGGCTTGCTGGTTTTGGCATACACTTCTTCTAATACTACCTTCTAGTTCATACACCTAGAGGCGATGTCCCTCCACGCCCCCTATGATACTGCTCATTATCTCTCTCTGGGCCCGACGATTAATTGAAATCCTACTACGGTGGTATGATCTGTATGCAAGGCATGGTCTGCTATGCAGCTCTTGGTGGGATTTGAAGGTATTGACCCCTGTACACCTCTTTGGGGTGCAGCAAGATTCCACCATCTACGTGGTCTTGACTTTGTCCAAGTTTGGACCAAGTATGGGATCCGCACTATAGGTCAGATTTATGCTGGGGGCACTCGCAAATCATTCCAAAAACTGCATCAAGAATTCAACCTACCTCACAATCTTTTCTACTCCTACTTAAGACTGAGACACACGCTGGAGACACAATGGAAAACGAGACCACTTGTATTGAGGGTTTTCCTTACTCCAAACTTTGATTACTCGACAGATACCAAAGCTAGTATCTTTCATTTACAATTGGTTGTGTGAATATTCTGAGCCAACATAGAGTTCTCTTAGGGCTAGATGGGAGAGTGACCTGGGGGACTTGGAGGACTGGTAGTGGCCCTCAATGGCCCGGAGACGGTGGCCACCACCACCAGACATCAACTTATTCAACTGAAGGTCCTCCATAGGACATATTATACCCCGATACAAAATGGGTGGACACCCCGACAGTGCATGTCCCAGGTGTGATTGTTTGGGGGCAGATTTTTTAAACATGTTTTGATCATGCCCCTGGGTCCTGGACTTTTGGATGTCTGTAATTAAACACTTAGAGGTGACCTTCCGGCGCCCCCTTTCCCTGACTCCTAAAATGTGCATTCTTGCTATATTTCCAGACGACATTGACTCAACTACTGATAGAAACCTTCTGTCGGAGCTACTGTCACACAGGCATTTGTATACAAATATCGCTTTCATGATTTGAGTTTACTTACCTTTTAATCTCAAAAATACCCATATATGTATCACAAGAGATTTTACATAAATGTACTAAATAAGCCCTTACCCTTTCTACTAGTAATCTATATTTCATGTATTTATCACCGTTTTGGTAATTTTTTAAATATTTTAAAGTAGTCGTTTGTATGTAAATATTTATTTTTAATAAACCTGTGGTCTTTAGCATCAATGGAGCAGATTTACTAAAGGTTTTATTTGCACCTTCATCAATGAGCCTAAGTAAACCTGTATGTAGTTATTTACTGATGAAGACACACCACACATCTACCTTGTTTATCAGGGTCATTTTTGGTGGGAATTTTCACTTGTCTGCTAGGGGGCAGCTGGTTTGTTCCAGAATTTATACTTCTTTGGCCCTTGGTGACAACACTGAGATTTGACTTCTCAGAAAAGACGTGAGGCTTTTGAAATATAATATATGTATAATTATGTGAAGCAAAGGCTTTCAGAACGTATGTGCCGAGAGCTTCATTCTCCTAAACCAGTTTTTCTTGCAGTTAAATAATTTCCTTGTGTCGGAGAAGGACTTGGGAAACATTCAGCTTTGTATAAACGTCCATCTAGATATCGCTAGGGCCACTTTTCTCAGAAAAAAAGGTCCGTTACTGTAACATTATTATTTTTTCTTTCTTTTTTGAGAAAAGTACCATCAAATAAAATGTATTTATTTATGCATTTTTTTGAGGAGAAGTCACATATATGATTATTTATTAGTTTAATCTTTGTTTTGGAGAGAAGAACAATATAGGATAATGTATTTTCTATTTGTTTAGATTTTAGATGAAAAAAAATATGTATATATAGGATAACATATTTATCCTGTGTGTGTATGTATGTATGTATGTGTATATATATATATATATATATATATATATATATATAAGATCTGTGAGAAGTGGGCACACCAAAATGTAGTTGTAAATGATTAAATGCCTGGTGCTGCTTGAAAGAAATTTTGCATAAAAATTGGATAGAATGAGATAATCTCATTCAATCACAAGCACACTCCTAGGTCTTTTAAATTAAAAGGAATAAATATAATATAAATAAAAATTCCTTTTAATTTAAAAGACCTAGGAGTGTGCTTGTGATTGAATGAGATTATCTCATTCTATACAATATATATATATATATATATATATATATATATATATATATGTATATATATAATAGCCACACACCCTACACCCATCTAATTGTTAAAGTGATTAATAGAGGAGGAATGGTGCTGGATAATGATTGACACACTTTGTCTATGTGAATCTAGCGACCATGCATTGATTAACTCTTTGCCCCATGTTAGAGCTCATTTTATAGACATTGTTTCATTTGTAGTCCACAAATACCACAGCTCCTTGATCAAATCTCTGAATTCCTCCAAGGGGGAGCTCTATGGGTATCCTACTGAAATGTCGCCCTCTATTTGGCGAGCATGAAAAGGGCGAGATCACAATGTTGCCTGCATCAAACGGCAACATCAGAATGTCACCCACATCAAAAGGGCAACATTTTGATTTTGCATGCTTAAGGGTTGCCAAATAGAGGGCAACATTTAAAAAAAATGATTGCGTTACTTGCTGCAAGGTATATAATCTGTTTAAAATGTAGTGGTGATATTACATGATTTCATTATATCATGAGTTCCATGTTATTTATGTCTATTAAGAGTCAGAAAGTTACACTAATTATTTTATATAGAGGATACAACTGTAGGGGTACTTTGGATTACAAACAAGCGTTTTTAATTACACAGATGTTCCTTTGCTTGTGTATCACTTAACTAAGCGCTCACTAATATGGAGTTATTGTCCTGATTTTACATTAGTATAATAAAGGTCACGCAGCAGTGATTTGTCTTTACTGAAGGGATCTCTTTGTAATGTCAAGCTTGATTTCAATAAATGAATAAGATAACACAATTTTTACAGTAAGGTCTGTTAAATTGTGGAATTCATTGCCCAAGGAGGTGGTTATGGCAGATACAATGGATACATTTAAGAGTAGATTAGACACGTTTCTTTCAAAAGGGAACATACAGAGTTATACTGTTTATCAGTAGGCTGATCAGGAAGGTCTGATAAAGACTAATTTAGTTGGTAGCAGGAAAGCTATAAAATTCTCAGTTACTGGGGTATGAGGAGAAGGTTGAACTTGATGGACTTGTGTCTTTTTTCAACCTAATTTACTATGTTACTATGTTACAATACTCCAAATGTTTTCTTTTTTGTTTCCTTTTTTGTACGTCTAGCTTGCATGCATCTCCAACACAGTGAATAACTGAAGGGAAAAATCTTATGCAATTTAGGAAGGTTTACTATTGAAATGCTGCCCTCTATTTGGAACATTTCAATAGGATACTGTATATTTTAGCCAGTGGCCTCATGGGAACCTTACTATAAGCATGCGTGTTTCTGTGCATATTTGTATGCGTGTGTGTTTATGTGATGCAAAATTTTTTTTGTAAAGTTGATACCTTTATTGGCTAACTAAACAGATTTAAAATGCAAGCTTTCAAGACTTCTTAGGTCTCTTCCTCAGGCATGTTATACAGATAAATATGAAAACTTCTCTCTTAAATACAAGTACACATTACATTGTTTATAATGGAAATCAGATAAGAACGTTAGTCCAGATACAGATTCCTTGATCAGTCAATGGTAGAGGATGTGATTTAAATAGCATTCTTCCTCTGGGTCCAGGTATTTATGATTCCAGAGGGACTGTCGTAAAAGTTAATTCACAATTAAGTACTGTGACAGAAATTCCCTGTCTCTATTAAGGCCATAGGTCAAAGAGTCAAATTGTAACATTAATTTTACCTCCCATAATTTTCTGTCCCTCTGATTGCGAAATTGTCCCATTAGTACAGTCAATTTAATGTCCCTGATACTGTGCCCACTTTGGCTAAAATGTTCTCCCACTGGTGTCTCTGTCTTTTTGTTGTTAATACTGGATCTGTGGGAATTAAACCTCTTATGTAATTTCTGTCCCGTTTCCCCCACATAAAGAGCTGTTGGGCATTTTGCACACATGATAAGATATATTACATTGGATGATTTACAGGTGAAATTACCATTGATCTTATGGTGTAACTGGGTGTTTGGGATGGGTATCTTGTCTGTGGTATAAATATGTGCACAGGTTTTACACCTACTTTGTAGGCAGGGTAATGTGCCATTTTTTGTGTGTTTATGTGACTGTATGTGTATATTTGAGTTCTTCTGTGATTTCTTCTGTGCCAAAAATGGAGCAGGAACGCAACTGGCCTCTGTGGCTGTAGATGTAAAGTATGTGATTCAAGCATTGGACACCAAGTCTAACCTTTTGAGTTCCACCCCTCTGACACCCAAAGGGTTAAACCTGTTGGTGGAACTGTGTTGTTTGGACCTCGCGACATGATTTCATTTGTGTCACTGCAGTTCTATACGGCTCATGTGGCCTTGTCCCTCTGCTTCTTGCTCTGCCATTCCTCTCCAGGTGGGGTGTAGGAGCTGCTGCAGTTGGTATGAATGATACAAGAGTTAAATTACCAGCTCCATAAAACCCTACAGGGCAATGCTGACAGGAAGGTTCCCATGAGGCCACTGACTAAACTATACGGTATCGTGTTGAAATGTCACCCTCTATTTGGAGACCTTTAAAGGGATAATAATGTTTCATAATAAAAGCAGTTCTAATTAATCATCATAGTATTTGGACTTTGGAGAGTGTTATTTCAGTTCTGTCAGACTTATAGTTCAAGAGTAATTCAATGATAAAGTATCCGCCTCCTGCCCCTTTTACTGATGTAACAATGCTCAGCCAGAGCAGAAGGTAGGTGCCCAGGTAGACTGCAGAGAGGGACAATCTTCAATTAAGATAAGGGAAAAACCTGAAAAACTTGTCAAGGGGGGCAGGGCTTTCATTGTTCTCACAGGAAGAAGATTGTCCCCTTCTGTTATCTGTCTGGTCTATGGACTGGATTCCACATCTGAGAAATGATGGCTTACACTAGGTAAAAGGGGCAGGAGGGGAAACTTTGCTTGTGAATATCTCTCAAACCATAAAGGTTTGAGAGATAAGACTTATATTGTTCTTTGTGTTTTTTTAAAGCCTACAAAATGAAATAAAGATAAAACGAAGTATTACTATCCCTCTAAGCATGCAACATCATAATGTCGCCCTTTTGATGCAGGTGACATTATGATCTCGCCCTTTTTATGGCTGACAAATAGAGGGTGACATTTGAATAGTAAACCAGATCTATGGACTCTGTATACAGTGTTATTATCCACAACTCTCTCTTCTTTGACACAGTAGATGATTGTATTGCCTATATTGCCAACTATATCCTTCTGTTGTAATTTACCCTTGTTATCTCCACAACACTACTGGGGATTCCCTATCCAAGTGAAAACATAACTGATTTCAAAGATACATTTGGGGGAGATTCACTAAGTTGTGATAAAGTCCCTATGGTATTCTATGGAACCTATCCACTAAGATTTTTCAAGTTGGAGAGATCTTAGTGGAAAGGTTCCATAGAATAACATAGGAACTGGAGAAGTGATATCACTGGAGAAGTCATCGCTACTTTATCGCCTCTTTGTGATCTCGTAGAGAATCTCCTTCATTGGTTCTATAGTTCACCAATAGGATTTCTCACCACCTAACCATATTTGTCCATCTTTGACCTTAGATACCCGTACAACATCTAGCTCGTTGTCCTGTTACTTAATGGCTTATCTGCCTACATAGCGGGTCTCCAGGACATCACACACCCATTAGTCTTATTTTCCCGCTGACCATCTCTAATCTCATTTTATGTTACCACACACTACCTCATACTCTTCCAATACATCTGGGTTACATTTTGCATTTTGCTCGCAATAGATATAATAAAATAAGTATAATATGCCTATTATTCTCATGTATCATGTTATCCTACCATTCTGTTATTACTCATTAGGTCTCGCTTGCCTGATTTTAAACAGTTTAATAATTTTATCTACAATAACATATTACATTTTTTTGTCTTTGGTAAACACTGTATTCACGTGCACCACTGTGACTTCATGACTCAGCCGAAACGTTGATCAAAAAAAGTGTGTTCCTTTAAATTCTTTTGAAGTCCTGAGCGTGCTTCTGATACAGAATACAATATATATATATATATATATATAAATGAAGAGACTGCTATGCACTAACGGACTCTTATAAAGAAAAAGATTTAATGAAAACAGCAACGTTTCGGTCCCCTTAAAGAACCTTTGTCAAGCCAACATGAACATAACACAAACAAATATTAAATAGTGGGATCCATTGCCCGGGAAATGTGACGTCATAGAAGACAGACAGAATACACGAGGAAAAAACCATAGAGATCCAATGATAAACGTCAGTAACGACAGTAACACCAGTGCCACCCAGTGGTAGACTAAAATAGCTACCATGTACTTGTTAGGAAAAAGTAGAACAGAGGAATAACTGAAGATACATTGTAGCACTAAATGATCCATTGAAGGTCAATGAGGAAACTATAATGGCTACAGTGGGTCAACCAGAGAAAAAACATCCTATATAATAATTCGCTAAATCGTGTGTAACGCTGCGACATGCGCAGTAGACACTGCCGCGTGTGCTGCAGTCATGCGCAGTAGAGACTGCCCGCGCCGCGGCTGATACAGAGCTGGGCGCTCCGAAGGAGCGTCCAGCTCTGTATCAGCCACGCCGCGGCCAGTCTCCACTGCTCGTGACTGCCCCATGACCGGGTGGCTGTGACACTGTGCCCCGTGTAACAGGCTGTTCAACTAGTAATAGTATAATGAAGTACTAAAATAAATTAAAATAAAAATAAAAAGAATGAAATAAAAATGAAAATGAAATAATAAAAAATAAAAAAATGAAATAAACAAAACCAAATAATTGAATGAATAAATAAATAAATGAATAAAGCAAAACAAAAGAATAAAATAAATAAAAGATAAATAAAGAGCAAATAAACTGAATCAATCCACTGAGCCCAATTATCGCTCAGACAGAAGACAACCTAGCGGGTTGTTTTCATTCAATCCATGTTGGTTACACATCTGTACTTCATTAATCCACTCACCCCTCCCCCACTCACTGACACTGCTCAGCAATGCATTACCCACCTCCCCTAACACTGACTTCCTGTCTTATCCCTACATTACCTCCTCCACTCACTGACACTGCTCAGCAATACATCACCCACCTCCCCTAGCACTGACTTCCTATCTTATCCCTACATTACCTCCCCACTCACTGACACTGCTCAGCAATGCATTACCCACCTCCCCTAGCACTGACTTCCTATCTTATCCCTACATTACCTCCCCACTCACTGACACTGCTCAGTAATACATTACCCACCTCCCCTAGCACTGACTTCCAGTCTTATCCCAACGTTACCTCCCCACTCAGTGACACTGCTCAGTAATGCATTACCCACCTCCCCTAGCACTGACTTCCTGTCTTATCCCTACATTACCTCCCCACTCACTGACACTGCTCAGCAATGCATTACTCACCTCCCCTACCACTGACTTCCTGTGTTATCCCTACATTACTTCCGCCACTCACTGATACTGCTCAGTAATGTATTACACACCTCCCCTAGAACAGACTTCCTGTCTTATTCCTACATTACCTCCCCACTCACTGACACTGCACAGTAATGCATTACCCACCTCACATAGCACTGACTTCCTGGCTTATCCTACATTACCTCCCCATTCACTGACACTGCTCAGCAATGCATTACCCACCTCCCCTAGCGCTGAATTCCTCTCTTATCCCTACATTAGCTCCCCACTAACAGACACTGCTCAGCAATGCATTACCCACCTCCCTAGCACTGACTTTCTGTCTTATCCCTAGATTACCTCCCTCGCTCACTGACACTGGTCAGCAATGTATTACCCACCTCCCCTAGCACTGGCTTCCTATCTTATCCCTACATTGCCTCTCCCACTTACTGACACTGCTCAGCAATGCATTACCCACCTCCCTTAGCACTGACTTCCTGTCTTATCCTTACATTACCTCCCCTACTCACTGACACTGTTCAGCAATGCATTACACTTCTCCCCTAGCACTGACTTCCTGTTTTATCCCTACATTACCACTCCCACTTACTGACAGTGCTCAGCAATGCATAACCCACCTCCCCTAGTACTGACATCCTGTCTTATCTCTACATTACCTCCCCCCACTCATTGACACTGATCAGTAATGCATTACCCACCTCTCCTGGCACTGACTTCCTGTCTTATCCCTACATTACCTCCTCCACTCACTGACACTGTTCAGCAATGCATTAACCACCTCCCCTAGCACTGACTTCTTGTCTTATCCCTACATTACCTCTCCACTGACTGACAATGCTCAGCAATGCATTACCACCTCTCCTAGCACTGACTTCCTGTCTTATCCCTACATTATCTCCCCACTCACTGATACTGCTCAGCTATGCATTACCCTCCTCACCTAGCACTGACTTCCTGTCTTATCCCTACATTACGTCCCCACTCACTGACACTGCTCAGCAATACATTACACACCTCCCCTAGCACTGACTTCCTGTCTCATACTACATTACATCCCCGCTCACTGACACTGCTCAGTAATGAATTATCCATCTCCCCTAGTACTGACTTCCTATCTTATCCCTACATTATCTCCCCACTCACTGACACTGCTCAGCAATGCATTACCCTCCTCCCCTAGCACTGACTTCCTATCTTATTCTATATTACCTCCCCCACTCACTGACACTGCTCAGCAATGCATTACCCACCTCCCCTACATTACCTCCCAACTCACTGACACTGCTCAGCATTGCATTACCCACCTCCCCAAGCACTGACTTCCTGTCTTATCCCTACATTACCTCCCCACTCAGTGACACTGCTCAGTAATCCATTACCCACCTCCCCTAGCACTGACTTCCTGTCTTATCCCTTCATTTCCTCCCCCACTCACTGACACTGCTCAGTAATGCATTACCCACCTCCCCTAACACCGATTTCCTATTATATCTTTAAAGTATCTCCCCCACTCACTGATACTGCTCTGTAATGTATTACCCATCTCCCCTAGCACAGACTTTCTGTCTTATCCCTACATTGCCTCCCCACTCACTGACACTGCTCAGTAATGCATTACCCACCTCCCCTAACACCGACTTCCTGTCTTATCCCTTCATTACCTCCCCCCACTCACTGACACTGCTCAGTAATGCATTACCCACCTCCCCAAGCACTGACTTCCTGTCTAATCCCTACATTACCTCCCCACTCAGTGACACTGCTCAGTAATCCATTACCCACCTCCCCTAGCACTGACTTCCTGTCTTATCCCTTCATTTCCTCCCCCACTCACTGACACTGCTCAGTAATGCATTACCCACCTCCCCTAACACCAATTTCCTATCATATCTTTAAAGTATCTCCCCCACTCACTGATACTGCTCTGTAATGTATTACCCATCTCCCCTAGCACAGACTTTCTGTCTTATCCCTACATTGCCTCCCCACTCACTGACACTGCTCAGTAATGCATTACCCACCTCCCCTAACACCGACTTCCTGTCTTATCCCTGCATTACCTCCCCCCACTCACTGACACTGCTCAGTAATGCATTACCCACCTCCCCTAACACCGACTTCCTGTCTTATCTCTACATTACCTCCCCCACTCACTGATACCGCTCAGTAATGTATTACCCACCTCTCCTAGCAAAGACTTCCTGTCTTATCCCTACATTACCTCCCCACTCACTGACACTGGTCAGCAATGCATTGTCCTGCTCCCCTAGTTCTGACTTCCTGTCTTATCCCTACATTACCTCCCCACTCACTGACACTGCTCAGTAATGCATTACCCACCTCCCCTAGCACTGACTTCCTGTTTTATCTCTACATTACCTACCCTTCTCACTGGCACTGCTCAGCAATGCATTACCCACCTCCCCTAGCACTGACTTCCTGTCTTATCCCTACATTACCTCCCCACTCACTGACAATGATCAGCAATGCATTACCTAACTCCCCTACCACTGACTTCCTATCTTATCCCTACATTACCTCCCCACTCACTGACAATGATCAGCAATACATTACCCATCTCCCCTAGTACTGACTTCCTGTCTTATCCCTACATTACCTCCCCCCACTCACTGACACTGCTCAGGAAAGCATTACCCTCCTCCCCTAGCACTGACTTCCTGTCTTATCCCTACATTACCTCCCCACTCACTGACACTGCTCAGCAATGCATTACCCTCCTCCCCTAGCACTGACTTCCTGTCTTATCCCTACATTACCTCCCTCGCTCACTGACACTGCTCAGCAATGCATTACCCACCTCCCCTAACACCGACTTCCTGTCTTATCCCTTCATTACCTCCCCCCACTCACTGACACTGCTCAGTAATGCATTACCCACCTCCCCAAGCACTGACTTCCTGTCTAATCCCTACATTACCTCCCCACTCAGTGACACTGCTCAGTAATCCATTACCCACCTCCCCTAGCACTGACTTCCTGTCTTATCCCTTCATTTCCTCCCCCACTCACTGACACTGCTCAGTAATGCATTACCCACCTCCCCTAACACCAATTTCCTATCATATCTTTAAAGTATCTCCCCCACTCACTGATACTGCTCTGTAATGTATTACCCATCTCCCCTAGCACAGACTTTCTGTCTTATCCCTACATTGCCTCCCCACTCACTGACACTGCTCAGTAATGCATTACCCACCTCCCCTAACACCGACTTCCTGTCTTATCCCTGCATTACCTCCCCCCACTCACTGACACTGCTCAGTAATGCATTACCCACCTCCCCTAACACCGACTTCCTGTCTTATCTCTACATTACCTCCCCCACTCACTGATACCGCTCAGTAATGTATTACCCACCTCTCCTAGCAAAGACTTCCTGTCTTATCCCTACATTACCTCCCCACTCACTGACACTGGTCAGCAATGCATTGTCCTGCTCCCCTAGTTCTGACTTCCTGTCTTATCCCTACATTACCTCCCCACTCACTGACACTGCTCAGTAATGCATTACCCACCTCCCCTAGCACTGACTTCCTGTTTTATCTCTACATTACCTACCCTTCTCACTGGCACTGCTCAGCAATGCATTACCCACCTCCCCTAGCACTGACTTCCTGTCTTATCCCTACATTACCTCCCCACTCACTGACAATGATCAGCAATGCATTACCTAACTCCCCTACCACTGACTTCCTATCTTATCCCTACATTACCTCCCCACTCACTGACAATGATCAGCAATACATTACCCATCTCCCCTAGTACTGACTTCCTGTCTTATCCCTACATTACCTCCCCCCACTCACTGACACTGCTCAGGAAAGCATTACCCTCCTCCCCTAGCACTGACTTCCTGTCTTATCCCTACATTACCTCCCCACTCACTGACACTGCTCAGCAATGCATTACCCTCCTCCCCTAGCACTGACTTCCTGTCTTATCCCTACACTACCTCCCCCACTCACTGACACTGCTCAGCAATGTTTTACCCACCTCCCCTAACACTGACTTCCTATCTTATCCTTACATTACCTCCCCCACTCACTGACACTGCTCAGCAATGTATTACCCACCTCCCCTAGCACTGACTTCCTGTCTTATCCCTACATTACCTCCCTCGCTCACTGACACTGCTCAGCAATGCATTACCCACCTCCCCTAGCACTGACTTCCTGTATTATCACTACATTACCTCTCCCACTTATACTGACACTGCTCAGCAATGCATTACCCACCTCCCCTAGCACTGACTTCCTGTCTTATGTCTACATTACCACCCCCCACTCACTGACACTGATCAGTAATGCATTACCCACCTCTCCTGGCACTGACTTCCTGTGTTATCCCTACATTATCTCCCCCACTCATTGACACTGCTCAGCAATGCATTACCCACCTCCCCTAGCACTGACTTCCTGTCTTATCCCTACATTACCTCCCCCACTCACTGACACTGCTCAGCAATGCATTACCCACCTCCCCTAGCACTGACTTCCTGACTTATCCCTAATTACCTCCCCCACTCACTGACACTGTTCAGTAAAGAAATTCCCCGGAAAGGACCGTAGGAAAATGGAGGGGAAGCATGTCATGGGGTGGGTTGATGCAGGAAGGAAATGTGTGTGTGTGTGTTAGGGAGGAGCAAGAGGTGAAAGGTTTCAAAAGGTGCTAGAGACAGGAAGTGGGCTGTTGTGTGAAAGAAGAAAGGACAGAGGAAGCGTCATGGGACGGCCGTGTCTGAGGGCGGTGTAGCTGCCGCTCTGTGGATTGCCTGGCGGTGTGGTTGGAGTGATTACCTGCAAGGCCGGGCTGGGATTCGGCGGTATGTCTACGATAGTAGCATGGATGTCCCCCAGGATGTGCTTTGGACCCGACGGCACCCCGGCTTTTCTTCCACGTGGGTAATCTGGGCCCTCCTACCCTTGAACTTCCGTGCGGTGAGTGGGCTGCCTGGGGTTGGTTTCTAGCGTGGCCCACTGCCTGTGGCTGCGGTGGCGGACCACAGAGATGGAGGGGGCGGGTGGTTTCACTTTCGGCGGGCCTCCCCTGCTGCTGCTACCCTCTTCAATGGCGGGGAGCTATGTCTCCCGTGGTTCTTACTGCTTGGCACCCTGCCGGCTACGTGGGCCAGGCCTCCTGTCTCCGGGTGGGTGGTTTTTTCTTTTCTTTTCTCCCTTTTGTTCATGATTTCCTTTTCTCAGCGGCATCTGGTGGAACTCTCCTCTGTTCCTCTCGGGTTGCTTGTGCTGTCTGCTGGTTTCTGTTTTTCTTATTCTCCTGCCTCCTCCTCTGTTTCTTTGGGGTTGTTCTCTTCTGTGTCTCCCGTTTTTCTTTTTTTCCCCTCGCCTCGTCTTGTCTTTGGGCTCCCTGCCCACTTGTCTACCTCTTTATCCCTTGCTCATTTTCCTCTGGCCTCGCTTCTCTGGTTTCCCCTTTCTGTTGTCCATTCCTGGTCCCCCTCGATCATTGTCTCTCTTTCCTGTTTCTCTTTTCGATGTTGTCTCTTTGCTTCTCTTTTGTGGCCTGGCCGCGGGAGCTTTAGGGGTTTCCTCTGTGGGCTGTTGATTGGTGCCCTCTTCTATGGTGCCGTTGCATGGTGCCTCCTGTTTTTGGTAGTTTCTTTGTTTTCCTACAACAGAACTACTACGTCAAAAGGGTAGAGTTTACAGCGACACACAGACAAAAAAAAATTTGGTTCAACATATGGTTGGGATAACTGTTTGTGGGCTAGGGTCCACTTGGATGTGTGCTGATCTGCCTGTGCATATGGCTGCGTTTGAGCGTGGTGGCTGTGTGTGCGGGTCTTGTTGTGTGTGGCTTGGGGTACTGGGGTCAGGGGCTGTTGGTTCTCATCTTGCTCACAGTCATCCCTGTATTGCCCTCTGGGACTTTGAGGCCGCTTTCACTGTTTCTGGTATTTTTGGGTGTATTTCTGTGTCTGGATTCCTGTGTGGCTGTATGGGTGTGTATGTGGTATGTCAGTATGTGTATGTGTGTTGGGGGCACTGGGCCCCTTGGGTTTGTGCATGTCTTCCTGTGCATGGCTGTTGTTGCGTTGGGCTGGGTGACTGTGTGCGTTGACCGTGGTGTGGTTGTGTTGCGCCGTGATGTCCCCCAGGGGACGCTTTTTGGATGCTCGAGATATGCTCTTGGGCCCCCTAACCCCCCTTTCCCCCCCCCCCCTTTGAATTGGTTCATTTTTCCCTAGTCATGGAGGCTGTGTTCTCCGCTTCTCATTTCCAACTGTTTCTGCCTGGGAGAACTATTTGTTTTTCTGTATTAATGTTTTCAGTTGGTTCTTCTGTAATGCCGGTTAGTTGCCCCCTTTATCATTCAGACTGCATGTCAACTGTCCTCTGGGTTGTGCCACACTGGAGTACCTTGGGGAACATGGCTTGTCTGCTTGTGCCTACATCTTGGTTATGGATGGGGGTTCTGTGGGTCTTGTGTGGATGTGGGCTAGCGGGGGTTATTTACCACACAACGCAACATTCAAACGAACACATATACAACAAAAGAAAAAAACAAAAAAATAGAAAAAGACAAAAATATTTATATATATATATATATATATATGGGACGGCCTTTTCCACCCTCTGGGCTGTGTTGGGTGCTTTTGACCCTCTCCTGGGGGTTCTGGGGTGCCCGAGAACGATGTCTGGTGTATGCCCAGTTGTAAATGGGGGGCTTCGGGACCCTCTTTCTGTTGGTGGGGTGATTTTCCTCCATTGTGGACAGTGGGTTACACGCTGGCGTTGCGGCCAGTGTCCAGGGTTATTCACACTGTGCGGTGGAGCCACTGCAGGTGGTCATTGGGATGGCTTGGTGTCGGCGCCGCATCCTTCTGGGGTGGCGGTTTCATCCGGCGGTGTGAATATCGGCTGGGATGGTGTGTGGAAGTTGATGATGGATCAATGGGTGCTCCCCCTATGGTGGTTATGGACTGGTGCCGTCGGGGCCCAGGCTCTCTCGGGGTCCTTGGCGAGTAGGCTGTGGGTACCTGGGCCAGGTGGTGTTCCAGGGGGCTTCCGGTGGACTGGTGGTGGCACCTGGAGTCGCATGCTGTGGCAGGGCGGCCGGTTCTTTCTTCTTCTGCCAGTCGGGGCAGGTGACAGCCTGGGTGGTGGCTTTCCTTCTGCACTCCTTTGTTGTCGCTTACTGCATTGAGCGATACTGGGTGGTGGTACACCTGGTCGGTGTACTGGGCTGTCCGAGGCATGGAATGCGGGATGTGGCATCAGTTGCTAGAGTGGAGTATCCTGTGGTGCCAGAGGGGACTCCGGGTGGTGTGTGATGGTCCTGTTCCTGTGCCCCAATGCGGTTGGCCTTGGTACGGGCACTGCATGCGGCCAATCTGACGGTTCTGTGTCGTGTGTCTGTGGATTATCAGGGTTTGCACAAGGTTGAGGCTCTTAGGGGCCTGGGGGTTCAGGCTTTGTGGCTTCAGCGTTGTGGTTGTGGTGTGTTTTGTTCGGGGTGGTTGAAGTTTCTCTCGGAGTGCATGTTAGTTATGGATTGGGTGGCAGGTGTTGGTTCGGTCTCACTGTTTATGTTTCGGACTCTGTGAGTGTTGGTGTGTGCAGATGTTCATCTCTGGTTTGTTTGGGTAGGGGGTGTATGGGTTGCTGTTTTACGTTCGTGGTGGTGTGTGTGGGTTCCTACATGTAGTTAGGTCTGGATGTGGGTGTGGATATCTCTGTGTGGGTGCGTGTGGTTTCGGCATGGAGGGTTTTTTCTGTCGGTGTTTTTCATGTGGGCTAGGGCTGTTTGGGTCCATGTCTGCTGGATTTGGGACTTGACTGCTGCTGGCCCTTAGGGTTCTGCTGTTGCCTCCTGACCATGTGTAGTGGCGGCTTGGGGTTGCTCGGATGCTGCGAGTGTATGTGTGGGATTTGTCCTTCCTGTGTTTTTCTGTCCCGTGTAGTATTTCCTGTGAGACCTGTCTGTTTGGCGGTATGATCTGGGGGTGTGCAGCGGGAGGCTTGTGTGCGCCTGGATGTCGTGAGGTTGGTGCTTGGGTCGCTGATACTATCTGTGCCCATGTCATGTGGGGTTTGTGTGTGCTACGGGGTGTGTTTGGGGGTAGAGGTTGGCTCTTGCCCTTCTGCTGTTTGTTCGGTGTGGTCTGGGGTTTGTATGCCTTGGGGTTTGGAGTGTTGTTGGTGGTGTAATGAGTGTTACGGTAGGGGCAATGGTCCTGTGGGTTTTCATGGGGTTTCGGTTGTGATTTGTTTGTGTGCTGTTCGGGACCGGCGGCTGGTTGGTGTTTGGTGCTTGTTTGTTATGTGGTTGGTTGGTTCTAGTTGGTTGCTAGTGGATTGCCTGTTGGTTCAGTTCTTTGGTATTGGTTAGGGGAGCTCCCCTTTTGAGTGTATACATTGTACTTCAGTGGTGGGGATACAGACCTTGGCATTTGGGGTGTGGGGGCCGGCTGGTCACGGGGTTGCCAGTCGGGCCTGGTGGCGGGGGGCCCAACTGGTCAAGGGATTGACAGTTGGGCCTTGTGGCGGATAGTACTTGCATGTTTTTCAGAGATTGATAAATGAGGTGGTAAGTTAAGGGATTTTATCCTCGGGTGGAAGCCCTTTGAGAGTTTGCCCCGGACTTAGGTCGTGGGAGGTGACGTTACCTATTGGACCTAAAGTGGATGGCCAATGGGGTAATTCATTGGGAATCAGCTGGAAGTGCTGAAAATTGTGGAATCAGCTGTAAGTGCTGAAATGGTGGAATCAGCTGTAAGTGCTGGAAATGGGGGAATCAGCTGTAAGTGCTGATGAATGCTGGGAATTTTAGCATGAGCCTGGACAATTTGGCCATGCTTGGTTTCAAAGGAAGTGGATTGGCAAGGACTGTCAGTTTAATGAAAGAGGATTGATTATTGTTTAATTATGAATAAAGCTCTGGTCTGTTATCCCCAACAATAGATGTGTCTGTTTTTATTGATGGATCATACCCTATCCCTATGACATGCATTACCCACCTCCCCTAGCACTGACTTAGTGTCTTATTCCTACATTACCTCCCCACTCACTGACACTGCTCAGCAATACATTACCCACCTCCCCTAGTACTGACCTCCTGTCTTATCCCTACATTACCTCTCCACTCACTGACACTGCTCAGCAATGCATTACCCACCTCTCCTACTACTGACTTCCTGTCTTATCCCTACATTACCTCCTCCACTCACTGACACTGCTCAGTAATGCATTACCTACCTTCCCTAGCACTGACTTCCTATCTTATCCCTACATTACCTCCCCCACTCACTGACACTGCTCAGCAATACATTACCCACCTCCCCTAACACTGACCTCCTGTCTTATCCCTATGTCACTCCCCACTCACTGATACTGCTCAGCAATGCATTACCCACCTCCCCTAGCACTGACTTCCTGTCTTATCCCTACATTACCTCCCCACTCACTGACACTGCTCAGCAATGCATTACCCACCTCCCCTAGTACTGACTTCCTGTCTTATCCCTACATTACCTCCCCACTCACTGACACTGCTCAGCAATACATTGCCCACCTCCCCTAGTACTGACTTAGTGTCTTATCCCTACATTACCTCCCACTCACTGAAACTACTCAGCAATGCATTACCCACCTCCCCTAGCACTGACCTCCTGTCTTATCCCTATGTCACTCCCCACTCACTGATACTGCTTAGCAATACATTACCCACCTCCCCTAGCACTGACTTCCTGTCTTATCCCTATATTACCTCCCCACTCACTGACACTGATCAGCAATGTATTACCCACCTCCCCTAGCACTGACTTCCTGTCTTATCCCTACATTACCTCCCCCACTCACTGACACTACTCAGTAATACATTACCCACCTCTCCTAGCACTGACTTCCTGTATTATCCCTACATTACCTCCCCCACTCACTGATACTGCTCAGCAATGCATTACCCACCTCCCCTAGCACTGATTTCCTGTCTTATCCCTACATTACCTCCCCACTCACTGACACTGTTCAGCAATACATTGCCCACCTCCCCTACCACTGACTTCCTGTCTTATCCCTACATTACCTCCCCACTCACTGACACTGCTCAGCAATGCATTACCCACCTCCCCTAGCACGGACTTCCTGTCTTATCCCTACATTACCTCCCCCACTCACTGACACTGCTCAGCAATGCATTACCCACTTCCCCTAGCACTGACTTCCTGTCATATCCCTACATTACCTCCCCCACTCACTGATACTGCTCAACAATGCATTACCCACCTCCCCTAGCACTGACTTCCTGTCTTATCCCTATATTACCTCCCCCACTCACTGACACTGCTCAGCAATACATTACCCACCTCCCCTAGCACTGACTTCCTGTCATATCCCCACATTACCTCCCCTACTCACTGACACTGATCAGCAATGCATTACCCACCTCCCCTAGCACTGACTTCCTGTCATATCCCCACATTACCTCCCCTACTCACTGACACTGATCAGTAATGCATTACCCACCTCTCCTAGCACTGACTTCCTGTCTTATCCCTATATTAGCTCCCCACTCACTGACATTGCTCAGCAATGTATTACCCACCTCCCCTAGCACTGACTTCCTGTCTTATCCCTATATTAGCTCCCCAATCACTGACACTGCTCAGCAATGCATTACCCACCTCCACTAGCACTGACTTCCTGTCTTATCCCTACATTACCTCCCCACTCACTGACACTGCTCAGCAATACATTACCCATCTCACCTAGCACTGACTTCTTGTCTTATCCCTACATTACCTCCCCACTCACTGACACTGCTCAGTAATGTATTACTCACCTCCCCTAGCACTGACTTCCTGTCTTATCCCTACATTACCTCCCCACTCACTGACACTGCTCAGCAATGCATTACCCACCTCCGCTAGTACTGACTTCCTGTCTTATCCCTACATTACCTCCCGAACTCACTGACACTGCTCAGCAATGTATTACCCATCTCACCTAGCACTGACTTCCTATCTTATCCCTACATTACCTCCCCACTCACTGACACTGCTCAGTAATGCATTACCCACCTCCGCTAGTACTGACTTCCTGTCTTATCCCTACATTACCTCCCCACTCACTGACACTGCTCAGTAATGTATTACCCACCTCCCCTAGCACTGACTTCCTGTCTTATCCCTACATTACCTCCCCCACTCACTGACACTGCTCAGCAATGCATTACCCACCTCCCCTAGCACTGACTTCCTGTCTTATCCCTACATTACCTCCCCACTCACTGACACTGCTCAGTAATGCATTACCCACCTCCCCTAGCACTGACTTCCTGTCTTATCCCTTCATTACCTCTCGCACTTACTGACACTGCTCAGTAATGCATTACCCACCTCCTCTAGTACTGACTTCCTGTCTTATCCCTACATTACCTCCCCCACTCACTGACACTGCTCATCAATACATTACCCACAAATTATAGGCAATTTTGGAAGCTCTTTCAAGTTCCCTAGCGTTGTTTGTAGCTGAAAGGGTCCTGCACTTTGGGGTATGTATTACAGCAGAGATGGGCAACATGAGGCCCTTCAGCTACTGCCAGACTACCACTCCCCTCATTGCTAGCAGGGGATGATGGGAGTTGTAGAGTGATGACAGCTGGAGGGCCTCATGTTGCCTCCCCGCTGTCCTAGAGTGCATGATCTCTTTAGTGCTTACTGGCAGGCACACTCCACTGGCACTTATCACTTGAGTAGCAGAGTGATACACGGTAACACATAGAGAAGCAAGGCATGACATCCCCCTCTGATCTTCTGTGAGTTCAGACATTTGACAGAAATCATCAATATCCGGTGCAGGAAAATGAAGTGAATCTACACTCAGAGCTTTGTTAATACATAGCATTACCCAAGGACGGAGGCACTAAAAGCTGTCCCTTTGCCCTCACCTTCATGATAATGGCTTCAAGTAGAGAATGTCCAGTGTAAATAGATTATTAGAGGCATCTGCCTTTTGCCCTCTCCTTTCACTGTATCTGTACCCTGTCTTCTTTATCTCAGTTATTGTCCCCTCTACAAATCTATTTATTTTACAGTAAGAGATCTGAGATCCCCAGGACAATGGACTCAGGTGACATATTTCTCTTTATACTAACCAGTCACGTTAATTCCTCTCTAAGACAACAGAGGACATTCCTTCCCCTAAGTCATGAACACTATTCCAGTAACACTGTATGTTGGAGGTCAGAGTATGTGGTTAGATGAGGAAGAGCGAGTAAAAATGATGGGGAAGAGGATTTTGGAAATTCCTAGGGGCCACTCCTCCTTAAACGTTCCTTTATAAAGAGGACTGTGTGTGACACAGAGCAGAGAAAACAGGACCACAAGACAAGATGTTGCAGCTTCTACTGATCGCTCTGACAGTCAGTCATGTTGCCTCTATGGTGAGTACACAATGAGACTGATCTCTACTAAGCGCCTCTTAACTAGAACATCAACTGGAGAAACAGATCATATAGAGCAATAGGAGGAGTTATTGAGATGGGTTATATGGAGTAATAAGAGGAGTTATAGGGAGGAGTTATATGGAGTAATAAGAGGAGTTATAGGGAGGAGTTATATGGAACAGTAGGAGGAGTTATAGGGAGGAGTTATATGGAACAGTAGGAGGAGTTATAGGGAACAATAGCAGGAGATACATGGAGGAGTTATATGGAACAGTAGGAGGAGTTATAGGGAGGAGTTATATGGAGCAATAGGAGGAGTTATAGGGAGGAGTTATATGGAACAATAGGAGGTGTTATAGGGAGGAGTTATATGGAACAATAGGAGGTGTTATAGGGAGGAGTTATATGGAACAATAGGAGGAGTTATAGGGAGGAGTTATATGGAAGAACAGGAGGAGTTATAGGGAACATTTGGAGAAATTACAGAGGAGAGTACTATCAGCAGTTTTTGGGAGGGGATACATGGAGCAATAGGACAAATTATAGAGAGAAGTTGCAGTGGAGATTGTATGGAGAAATAGGATGAGTAATGTGAAAAATTATATTAAGGAATATGAGTTATTTGTGTCTTAAGGAAAAATTAGAAGGCGTTACATGTAGAGTTATATGGAACAATAGGAGGAGTTATATGGAACAATAGGAGGAGTTATATGTAGCAATAGGAGGAGTTATAGGGAACAATAGGAGGAGTTATAGGGAGGAGTTATATGGAACAATAGGAAGAGTTATATGTAGCAATAGGAGGAGTTATAGGGAGGAGTTATATGGAACAATAGGAGGAGTTATAGGGAGGAGTTATAGGGAGGAGGTATATGGAACAATAGGAGGAGTTATAGGGAGGAGTTATATGGAGCAATAGGAGGAGTTATAGGGAGGAGTTATATGGAACAATAGGAGGAGTTATAGGGAGGAGTTATACGTAACAATAGGAGGAGTTATAGGGAGGAGTTATACGTAACAATAGGAGGAGTTATAGGGAGGAGTTATATGGAACAATAGGAGGAGTTATAGGGAGGAGTTATACGTAACAATAGGAGGAGTTATAGGGAGGAGTTATACGTAACAATAGGAGGAGTTATAGGGAGGAGTTATATGGAGTAATAGGAGGAGTTATACGGAACAATAGGAGGAGTTATAGTGAGTTATATTGAGCATTAGGAGGCGATATAGGGAGAAATAGGAAAAGTTATAGGAAGGAGTTATATGGAACAATAGGAGGAGTTATATGGAAAAACAGGAGCAGTTTTGGGGAACAATAGGAGGAGTTATATGGAACAATAGGAGGAACTATAGGGAGGGGTTATATTGAAGAATAGGAAGAGTTATAGGGAACAATAGGAGGCATTATGTAGAGGAGTTATATGACGCACTAAGAATTGTATGGCTCAGTAAATGGAGTTATAGGAGAAGATAAGTTTAATTTTCCAAAATGTATGTTTATAGATTTCTCTGTGGCATTACTGTAGTTAGAAAACCAATGGTATTTTTTCACTTGAAAAGAATCACTTATTGCATTCAATGCCAATAGATATTCTGTTGTTAAACAGGAGTGCTAGCTATAGATAAATGGACAACACCTACATAAGTTCCTCTTTTTAACGAATCACCATAGGTATAATTCCCTGTATCAATGGCTAAAATACATTTAAGTGAAGGTGAGGGGCCTGCTTGTATTACTTCTGACACATATTGACACAATTGAATGGGGGTTGTTATAACACTTTCAGTCTAATGTCCCCAATGCTGACTTCATTTGTCACAGCAATGGTCTGGCTCAAAAGATATACTTGGTTCTGTGGCCCATAACAATGTTACTGCCATTAGTACACTTTGGTCCTAAGATGGACTGGGCCTCAAACATTTCACAGTGATTATTATACATTAGACCTGAACAGGACTTACTGCTGAACATGTCACTGCCATTAGTAAACTGTCGTCCTTGAAAGGACTGATCCATAAACATGTCACTGCCATATATTATTGGTATGGACTCGATGATAACATGCCACTGTAATTAATATAGTTTGGTCCTAGGAAGAACTGCCTTGTAAACATGTCAACAAATAAAACTCTGCTGCGCTTCACCCACAAATGTATGAAAAAGAGAGAGAAGAGAAAGAGAGAGGGAAAGAACAAAAAAGAAAAAAAAAAAAAAAGATTTCTTAAAATCAATATAAATTGTCAACACAATATATAACAAATAGTCCATCACAATGGAATCCTCGCTGCTCGCTTCAAATGGGCAGGGCTCCCACCAAGAAGAAAACTGAAAAACACAAAAGACAAGCGGCGCAGAGGATTCTAAGTGTAGTATTCAGTGAACTTGATCCATCACCAGCACCAAACAGATATAAACTCTTGGTAATATACTCACATTCTTCTGAGGCTATCTCCAGCCTCCAGGAATAATCACCTGTACTGGTTCACACCCCAGTCTAGTGGCCTTGGTATAACTCTCGTCTCACTTCAATGTAGAGATTGTGGAGGTGTTAACAAGTACTCAGTGACTCCACACCCAGCACTTTCTATCAACACAACCTATTTCTTTGTATATTGTTCAATCTCAAGGCCCAAATAAAAAGGGGGTATCCAACAACCCCAATAACTCCAAAATTCAACACTGGATATATCATAAAAAAAAATATTTTTATTGTTTAAATAAAAACAATATAAAAACAAAAAATATTACAATGAAATAAAAAATTAAATAAAATAAAATTAAATGTTGAATTTTGAAGTTATTGGGGTTGTTGGATACCCCCTTTTTATTTGGGCCTTGAGATTGAACAATATACAAAGAAATAGGTTGTGTTGATAGAAAGTGCTGGGTGTGGAGTCACTGAGTACTTGTTAACACCTCCACAATCTCTACATTGAAGTGAGACGAGAGTTATACCAAGGCCACTAGACTGGGGTGTGAACCAGTACAGGTGATTATTCCTGGAGGCTGGAGATAGCCTCAGAAGAATGTGAGTATATTACCAAGAGTTTATATCTGTTTGGTGCTGGAGATGGATCAAGTTCACTGAGTACTACACTTAGAATCCTCTGCGCCGCTTGTCTTTTGTGTCTTGTAAACATGTCAGTCATTCATACTTTGCTCCTACGAATCACTGACCAATAAGCATGCAGCTGTTACACACTTATCTCTTAGGAAGGACAGGCATCTAAACAAGTTACTGCAATAATACATTTTGGTCCTAGGAAGGAATGACACATTAAAATGTCACTATCACGAATGTTCTTTGGTCCTAAGAAGGCAAAACCTATAAATTTCTATTAGTACACTTTGGTCCTAGAAAGAAGAAAGCTAAAAATATGTTTGTGGCATTAGTACACTTTGGTCCCATGAAGGACTGACCCATAACATGCCACTGTCATTAACACACTTTGGTCGAAGTAGAGACTGACCATAAACATAGCATTGCTGTAAATACCCTTTGGTCCTAAGGAGGATTGAGTCATAAACATGTTAATTAATTCCCTATGGTCCATAGAGGGCCTGATCCATAAACATAGCACATATGTAAGTACACATCCTAGGAAGGACTGACCTATGAACATGTCACTATCATTAGTACACTTTAGTCCTAGGAAGGACTGACCCATAAACATGTCACTGTCATTAGTACACTTTGATCCTAGTAAGGACTGACCCATAAACATGTCACTGTCATTAGTACACTTTAGTCCTAGGAAGGACTGACCCATAAACATGTCACTGTCATTAGTACACTTTGATCCTAGGAAGGACTGACCCATAAACATGTCACTGTCATTAGTACACTTTGATCCTAGGAAGGACTGACCCATAAACATGTCACTGACATTAGTACACTTTGGTTCTAGGAAGGACTGACCCATAAACATGTCACTGACATTAGTATACTTTGGTCCTAGGAAGGACTGACCCATAAACACGTCACTGTCATTAGTACACTTTGGTCCTAGGAAGAACTGACCCATAAACATGTCACTGTAATTAGTACACTTTGATCCTAGGAAGGACTGACCCATAAACATGTCACTGCCATTAGTACACTTTGGTTCTAGGAAGGACTGACCCATAAACATGTCACTGCCATTAGTACACTTTGGTCCTAGGAAGGACTGACCCATAAACACGTCACTATCATTAGTACACTTTGGTCCTAGGAAGGACTGACCCATAAACATGTCACTGTCATTAGTACACTTTGGTCCTAGGAAGGACTGACCCCTAAACATGTCACTGTCATTAGTACACTTTGGTCTTAGGAAGGACTGACCCATAACATGTCACTGTCATTAGTATACTTTGTTCCTAGGAAGGACTGACCCATAAACAGATCACTGTCATTAGTACACTTTGGTCCTAGGAAGGACTGACCCATAAATATGTCACTGTCATTAGTACACTTTGGTTCTAGGAAGGACTGGCCCATAAACAGGTCACTGTCATTAGTGCACTTTGTTCCTATGAAGGACTGACCCATAAACACGTCACTGTCATTAGTACACCTTGGTCCTAGGAAGGACTGACCCATAAACACGTCACTGTCATTAGGACACGTTGGTCCTAAGATGGACTGACCCACAAATATGTGCTACAGTTTATGTGATTGTTCCTCTTTAATCTCTTTGTTTAATTAGAAAATGACACTGGATCACTAGAATATAGTGCAAATAAACATCTTTTCATCTTCAATTTCTCTCTTCTCTACAGGCTGTGAACTCCACCGGGTCTATAGATGAACAGGGGATCTGTCAGTGCTCAGTGATTCTCCCAGACACCACCTTCCCTGCAGATCGCATGGAGATCCTGGAGAGAGAAAATGCCAAACTGAGTATTAGCATCCAACAGGAGATCACCAAGGTACAGAGAGACAGGAGATGTACTTTACTAAAATGTGGTTTTCTACAGCTGGTCTTTCTCACTAGAGGTGATCAAATTCTACAAAATATTCTGGGTGTAAAATAAACCAGTTTGGAAAGCCCATAGAAGATGGTTCCCTCTTATCAATGTTAATATGTCCATAAACTTAAAGGGGCACTATCACCTAAAACCAGCTTTGGTGATTTGGAAAGAGCATTCAAAATCTCCTATATATTGTTTTAGCCATTCTGTATTTAGAAGTGTGTCTTTGAATTATTTAGATTATCAATAGTATAATTTGCGGCATGCCATGCAACCATTTCCAGTCTTCACCCTATATAATCTCTCTTACTCACTGACACTAAAACCTTAAGTGCTAGAGGAGTTGGGCAATGCATTGCTGAGCAGTGTCAGTGAGCATGAGACATAATGTAGAGATAAGACAGGAAGTCAGTGCTAGGGGAGGTGGGCAATGCATTCTTAATATTGTTCTGTGTTCTCTGCTTGATAGGTACCCATTACTTTTTTCAAAACAGTTACAGTATCTGAAAGCACAACATCCTGAGGCAAAGAATACCATAGCTTTACCTCCCTTACTGTAAAAAATCCCTGCCTTTGTTTTAGTCAAATGCTCCTTTCCTCTAGTCTTAATGGATGACCTCTTGTTCTTAGCTCAACTCTTTGTGTAAATAATTCATTGGATAGTTCTTTGTATTGACCTTGAATATATGTGTAAATGGTAATCATATCACCCCTTAGATGGCTCTTCTCTAATGTAAACAAACCCAATATGGCTAGTCTCTCTTTATAGCTCAGATCATCCAATCCCTTTAACAGTTTTTTTGTACGTCTCTGCACTTCTTCCAGTTCAATAATGTATTTTTTAAGAACTGGTGCCCAAAACTGCACTCCATATTCTAGATGAGACCTAACCAAGGATTTATTTAGAAGTATAATTATATTAGTGTCCCATGCATCTACTCCTTTTTATGCAGGCTAGTACCCTATTTGCTCTTGCAGCAGCTGAGTGACTGCACACTGCTGTGAAGTCTATTGTCTATCAGTTCTCCTAAATCTTTCTCTAATGAGGATTCCCAAGTTGTTTCCCATTTAGAGTATATGTGGAATGTTTGTTTCTACAGCCTAAATGCATAACCTTACATTTATCTACATTAAATGTCATCTGCCACTTTTCTGCCCATTCACTTAGTTTATCTAAATCCTTCTGCAGTGATAAAACATCGAGCTCTGTATGTATTTCCTTACATAGCTTAGTGTCATCAGCAAAGATTGAGAAGCTACTTTCAATTCCCACTTCTAGATCATTAATAAACAAAGTAAAAAAGAATTGGTCCCAGGACTGAACCCTGTGGCACCCCACATAACTTTAGACCCACTTGAAAAGGTTCCATTTAAAACAACTCTCTGCCATCTATCGTTTATCCAGTTCTCAATCCATGTACAGATAACACCGCCCAAACCGAAGCCTTTGAATTTGTGCAGTAACCTGTTGTGAGGCACCGTGTCAAAGGCTTTTGCAGAATCCAAGTATACTACATCAACAGCAATTCTCCTGTCCAAATTACTACTCACTCTTTCATAAAATGCAAGTAAATTAGTCTGACATGATCTGTTCTTCATGAAACCATGCTGATTCCTACTAATGATATTGTTTGTCTGCACATAGGTCTGAATACTGTCAGTTAATAACCCTTCTAGTATCTTACCCACTATGGACGTCAAGCTCACAGGTCTATAATTTCCTGGTTTGGATCTTGCCCCCTTTTTGAATAATGGAACTACATCACCTTTCCTCCAATCACAGGGCATTATGCCCGATGAAAGGGAATCAATACATAAGTATAACTGTATTGCTGTTATTGAACTAAGTTCATTTAGTAACCTTGGGTGGATACCATCAGGTCCAGGTGATTTATTCACCATAACATTTTTAAGTCTCCTTTGGACTTTGTCCTCAGTAAGACATGTACATGCTGGAGGAAATTCTGTGTTTTTTTCTATTTGCCCATAGCCTTTGTATATACCTCTTGTGTTTATTCCCCAATGATATATATTGATGCGTATGTTTGTCTAAGAGCATTTTAAACAAATACCATGATTCTTGTGCATTTATATCTTAGAAGATTATATCCCACTGAATATCTTTTAATACTGCTTTTAGCGTTGTAAAATTTGCATTTTTAATAACAAATGTGGGGAAGTAATGTGGGGATAAGACAGGAAGTCAGTGCCAGGGGAGGTGGGTAATGCATTGCTGAGCAGTATCAGTGAGTGGGGGAGGTAATGTAGGGATAAGACTGGAAGTCAGTGCTAGGGGAGAGTGAGCAATACATTGCTGAGTAGTGTCAGTGAGTGGGGGAGGTAATGTAGGGATAAGACAGGAAGTCAGTGCCAGGGGAGGTGGGTAATGCATTGCTGAGCAGTATCAGTGAGTAGGGGAGGTAATGTAGGGATAAGACAGGAAGTCAGTGCTAGGGGAGGTGGGTAATGCATTACTGAGCAGTGTCAGTGATTGGGGAGGTAATGTGGGGATAAGACAGGAAGTCAGTGCCAGGGGAGGTGGGTAATGCATTGCTGAGCAGTGTCAGTCAGTGGAGAGGTAATGTAGGGATAAGACAGGAAGTCAGTGCTAGGGGAGGTAGGTAATGCATTGCTGAGCAGTGTCAGTGAGTGGGGAGGTAATGTAGGGATAAGACAGGAAGTCAGTGCTAGGGGAGGTGGGTAATGCATTGCTGAGCAGTGTCAGTGAGTGGGGAAGTATTGTGGGGATAAGACAGGAAGTCAGTGCTAGGGGAGATGGGTAATGCATTGCTGAGCAGTGTCAGTGAGTGGGGGAGGTAATATAGGGATACGACAGGAAGTCAGTGCCAGGGGAGGTGGGTAATGCATTACTGAGCAGTGTCAGTGAGTGGGGAAGAACTGTGGGGATAAGACAGGAAGTCAGTGCCAGGGGAGGTGGGCAATGCATTGCTGAGCAGTGTCAATGAGTAGGGAGGTAATGTAGGGATAAGACTGGAAGTCAGTGCTAGGGGAGGAGGGTAATGCATTGCTGAGCAGTGTCAGTGAGTGGGGGAGGTAATGTAGGGATAAGACAGGAAGTCAGTGCTAGGGGAGGTGGGTAATGCATTGCTGAGCAGTGTCAGTGAGTAGGGAAGTAATGTAGGGATAAGATAGGAAGTCAGTGCTAGGGGAGGTGGATAATACATTGCTGAGCAGTGTCAGTGAGTGGGGAGGTAATGTAGGGATAAGACTGGAAGTCAGTGCTAGGGGAGGAGGGTAATGCATTGCTGAGCAGTGTCAGTGAGTGGGGGAGGTAATGTAGGGATAAGACAGGAAGTCAGTGCTAGGGGAGGTGGGTAATGCATTGCTGAGCAGTGTCAGTGAGTAGGGAAGTAATGTAGGGATAAGATAGGAAGTCAGTGCTAGGGGAGGTGGATAATACATTGCTGAGCAGTGTCAGTGAGTGGGGAGGTAATGTAGGGATAAGACAGGAAGTCATGATATGAGATAGATGGATAGATAGATTAATAGACAGATAGATGATAGATAGATAGATATGAGATAGAGAGATATAAGATATATAAATAGATAGATATGAGATAGATAGATAGATAGATAGATAGATAGATAGATAGATAGATAGATAGATAGATAGATATGAAAAATGGCTAACAGATCATAAGGGCCATTTTGAAAGATCTTTCAAAACTAACAAATTTGTTTTTACTTTATTGTGTCTCTTTAAATTGGAAATATACCCTAGGAATAAGTGGTTCTACATTTGTATAACAGTGGCTTACTATGTTAGGTGTTCTTCATACATCAATCAGGTATATCGTATATCTATATAGATTTCTATTTAATATATGTTGTTGTATACTGCTATTTTTTCAGTTTACAGTTTTATAAAGACAATTGACCCTTATAAACCACTCAGTCCTTTTGAAGTCTACTTCTGGTTGTGATGTCATGAGCTAGAGGCAGATTTCAACATATAGACATGAGATAGATAGATAGATAGATAGATAGATAGATAGATAGATAGATAGATAGATAGATATGAGCTAGAGATATATAAGATATATAGATAGATATGAGATAGATAGATAGATAGATAGATAGATAGATATAAGATAGATAGATAGATAGATAGATAGATAGATATGAGATAGATAGATATGAGATAGATAGATAGATAGACAGATAGATAGATATGAGGTAGATAGATATTAGATAGATAGATAGATAGATAGATATGAGATAGATAGATAGATAGATAGATAGATAGATAGATAGATAGATAGATAGATATGAGATAGATAGATAGATAGATAGACATGAGATAGATAGATAGATAGATAGATAGATAGATAGATAGACAGATATGAGATAGATAGACAGATAGATAGATAGATAGATAGATAGATAGATAGATAGATAGATATGAGATAAATAGATGGATAGATATGAGATAGATGGATAGATAGATGGATAGATAGATACACAGGTAGATATGAGATATATAGATAGATCCATAGATATAGCCAATAGCGAGTGAAAATTTTGCCCTAGGGAGTAGAAATTCAGCCCTGGTGGGTATGTTCTGGCTTGCAGTGGCGAGTAACTTTTCAAGTCTGGCTAGTATCAAACAACTTAAAATTATAAGCCCTGCATTTGAGATAGATAGATAGATAGATAGATAGATAGATATGAAATAGGTAGATAGATAAATAGATAGATAGATAGATAGACAGATAGATAGATATGAGATAGATCGATATTAGATAGATAGATAGATAGATAGATAGATAGATAGATAGATAGATATGAGATAGGTAGATAGATAGATAGATAGATAGACAGATAGATAGATAGATATGAGATAGATCGATGATAGATAGATAGATAGATATGAGATAGGTAGATAGATAGATAGATAGATAGATAGATAGATAGATAGATATGAGATAGATCTGAGATAGATAGATAGATAGATAGATAGATATGAGATAGCTAGACAGATATTTGATAGATAGAAAGATAGATAGATATGAGATAGATCTGAGATAGATAGATAGATAGATAGATAGATAGATAGATAGATAGATAGATATGAGATGATAGACAGATAGACAGAGATAGATACAGAGATAGATACAGAGATAGATATGAGATAGATATGAGATAGATATTTGATAGATTTGAGATAGATGAGACAGATAGATAGATAGATAGACAGATAGATAGATAGATAGATAGATAGATAGATAGATAGATAGATAGATAAAACGTATTTAAGAAGCCCAGCATTAAGAGGTAAAAGCCCTATTTAGATCTATGGGATCATTTTCTGTCACTTTAAGTAATCCACTCTTATGCCCCATTAAGATAGACAGTGTATGGGGGGATTCTGTGGATTCCAGACCGGTGGACCAAGAATGGGGGTGCTACACAGTGTATCATCTTTACCAACATTCACAGTCAGTTCTATTAAGAGATTATCACTTGTGCTACAATCCTCTACAGATACAAAGTTACCGGTTCACACTGACCGGATACCTGGACAAGCTGACAAATCTGACCAAGAGGGTGGAGGTGATGGAGAATGGTGCTAGTACATACAAAGAGCTGGACTTTGAGTTGTTGAAGTTGGAGATCAAGGAAATGGAGTCCGTGGTGGAACAACTGAAAGTTTCCATCAGTGGTTCTAATAATCTAGTGGAGACTCTCTATGAGGAGGTATGAAAATGATGTGAGGTCATTGTACCCTTATATGAAATACATGTTATTGAATTTTTATAATTTCTATGACATTCTGAGTTATTTCCACTGATATTTGCTACTTGTTTACCTTACACTTGTATAGTATGATGTGTAATGGTGACTCTAGCGGGAAACAGGAGACCATTGTAGTCCCTGGCCATCATGCTGGTCCAAATCTTCAGGATCTGAGGAATGGAAGTTAAAGGGGACTCGTTAGACCAGTGGTTCCCAACCTGTGCCCTCAGGGCCCACTAACAGACTAGGATTTCAGGATTTCCTTGTTAGAACACAGCTGTGTTGATCAGAGGTCCAGTCAATTTGATTAACTCACCGGTGTTCTAACATGGAAATCCACAAATCATGGCCTGTTAGTGATCCCTGAGGGCACTGGTTGGAAACTGCTGCTTTAGACCATTCCTGCAAGAATACACACCAAACAAGTTACTGTAGTCCAAGGACACTGTACTTTATTGGAAGTGGCCAGGGTTTATATAGCCATATTGCCAGGGAAAGGGATATGTGGCATGCGATTAGGACAGGAACACATTAACGCAGTGAACACATAGCGCAATGGAAGCAGGTTTTACAGACAATCACTGAAGCAGACTAATCTCATCACACAGATAACAATGGTGACTATACAACAGTGGTAAAGGGATTATGGAACTAATACCTAGTCTAACATGTGATGCGTACAATTGGAGACCTTAAGGTGATAATACATTTAATTTCTGCAGGCCCATGTAAAACTGTAGTCCAAATAATTTTCTTACAACAGAGGTCCAGCATCTGTTACATGTATTAACAGATGAATTTGTAATGTACCATAGGTCCGTCACATCTAATTGAAAACAGCAGAAACCTTGAGCAGATCTTCATGTTCTCCTCCAAGGAATATCTTCCGAGTAGATGTCTTTCTTTGTGCACAGTTACTACGATATAGGGAACAGATAAAAATATCCATTGATTTAAATGAGAATTTTACCCCCATTGAATACTATAGTGTTTGTGTTTGCCCCAGAATTTCTCCAGTTGTCATTAGCACAGGAAACTCACTAAATTAACCTTAATTTACATCTGAGAAGTGCTCAGCCTTGAGATCTAATACAAATAAATTCTTCTGTACTATCTGCCAGATTAAAAACATCTCCGTCATGGTGAACCAACTGGAGTCACACGATAAGAATAATGTCTTAGCTGTTAGACGGGAGATCGATTCTCTGCGGAAACGGCTGGAGGAGTATGAGAAGAATCAAAATAGTCTTGTGCCTTCTCCAGTTGACTATGGTAAGTCAGTGCTGTTGTTTGTTATTTACATTCTGTCTGGGGCCCAGCTGATCCGCGGGATTCACACTCTTAGGGACGATTACATTTTACTAACTTTTCTCCTTAAAAAAAAAAAAAATCAACAATGGAAATGTGATCGAATTATCTCTTTCATTAATTCCTCTCCTGATAAAATGAATTTTATGAGAGGTTTGACCAGATTTGAGTAGTACTGTGTCATTCTGAACATCCCAAAACATTGTATATCTTTATTTTATACTGTGATTGAATCCCACGATCAGAGTTTTTCTTCACAATGTGTGATATAGTCCATAGAGTTGGAAACCTCATTGGAATGGTCTCAAGTCATTAATAAAAAAGGCAAACAAAGGAGGCGCTCATATGGTTCTAAGTCTGCATAAAAAATTAAAATAGCAGATAAATTATGTCCTGCTCACATATTGATGGTGCCATTTATGATAAATTATAGTATCTATCAGCACATGTGGGGGATATTATTATTAATATTATTAATTATTGAAACAGTTTCGAGCAAAAGAACAAAGAACGGGGTTACTTGTAGATAATTGTGAGCATGTATAATATACATATAGCTTCAATATTGCATACAATTCTCACCCAGAATAATCAACAGGTTGATATTGCTCCATCCTGTATGCTGCATCAGATCAGCTCAGAAGCATTATATAGTATAATTTATTTTGCAAAAGGTCTTCAAGGTAAGGTATGCCTTTTTGCAGATGATACCAAGATCTACAATAGAGTAGACATTCCAGGGGGAATAAGCCAAATGACAAATGATTTAGGTAAATTAGAAGAAAGGACAAGAGTGTGGCAGATGCAGTTTAACATTGATAAATGTAAATTAATGCACTTGGGACACAAAAATCCAAAGGAAAAATATACTATTAAGGGTACTGTGCTGTCAGAGACAACAGAGGAAAGGGATTTGGGAGTAATTATTTCTAATGACTTAAAGGTAGGCAGGCAATGTAATAAAGCAGTGGGGAATGCAAGCAGGGTACTGGGTTGTATAGCTAGGGGCATTAGTAGCACACATGCTGGACGACTCACTGCCCCTTTAACCACTATCGCTGTTTCACGATTGAAAGCTTTCTCACATGCTGCCCCCTACCTCTGGAACTCCCTACCACCCAGTATTCGCCAAGCCTCAACCCTCAACAATTTTAAATCTAAACTAAAAAAGCACTTTTTATCTCTAGCAACAGCATAATATGGAAACATTATCATTATTATCATAAGCCAAACACTGCAGTTCCTCCTCTACCAGCTTGTATCTGTATGTCACCCATCCTATACTTAGATTGTAAGCTCTACGGGGTAGGGACCTCTTATCCTAATGTATACTCACCTGCCTATATAAGCACTTAATCACTGCACTTATTATACCCCTGCTATATTAAATGTAATCTGTAAAGTGCCAAGTACACCGGTTGGCGCTATATAAATAAAAATATACAATATACAAAAAAAAAAAGGGAAGTGGTCATGCCACTCTACAGATCTCTAGTAGCCCTCACGTAGAGTATTGTGTACAGTACTGGAGACCTAGAGTATTGTGTACAGTACTGGAGACCTAGAGTATTGTGTACAGTACTGGAGACCCCATCTCCAGAAGGATATAGATACTCTAGAGTATTGTGTACAGTACTGGAGACCTAGATTATTGTGTACAGTACAGGAGATTTAGAGTATTGTATACAGTACAGGAGACCTAGAGTATTGTGTACAGTACTGGAGACCCCATCTCCAGACGGATATAGATACTCTAGAGTATTGTGTACAGTACTGGAGACCTAGATTATTGTGTACAGTACAGGAGATTTAGACTATTGTATACAGTACAGGAGACCTAGAGTATTGTGTACAGTACTGGAGACCCCATCTCCAGACGGATATAGATACTCTAGAGAGAATTCAGAGAAGGACTACTAAAATGGTGACTGGTTTACAGGAAAAGACACAGGACAGACTAAAGGATCTGAACATGTATAGACTGGAGGAGAGGAGAGAGAGAGAGGGGATATGATAGACACATTCACATACCTGAAGGGATTCAACAAAGTGCAGGAGGGACGTACATTTCAAAGGAGTAAAAATGTTAGGACGAGAGGTCATAGTCTAAAACTAGAGGGACACAGGTTTAGATGTAATGTAAGAAAGTTTTACTTTACAGAAAGGGTAGTAGATTAGTGGAATAGCCTACCAGCAGAAGTGGTAGATGTCAATACAGTGACAGAATTTAAGCATGCATGGGATAGGCATAAGTCTGTCCTTAACGTAAGAAAAGACCAAGGACCAAATAAGGTTTGAGGTTTTTACAGTAGGAAAATGGGCAACTAGATGGGCTGAAATGGTTCTTATCTGCCGTCAAATTCTATGTTTCTATGTTTCTATATTTAAAAATTAAAACATAATAAAAAATACTAAAATTACACCTATTTAGATTAAGTATTTGTTATCTTTTTTTTTAAATAAATTATATTATCCTATATAATAATTCGCTAAGGTTTGTCAGAAGCCGTTATGCTCACTAGAGTCGGCTGCACTCGCTTTAGTCATGCGCAGTACAGACTGCCCGAGCCGTGGCTGTTACGGACCAGGGCTCTCCGAATTCAGACCGGCGTCTCACAGAGAGGACTCTGGTCTGAATTCGGAGCTCTTCGCTCTGTGTCAGCCTCGGCGCGGCCACTTTCTAATGCTCATGCCTACAGAGGTGAAACTGTGGCCCGCGTAAACTGGCCTTTCAACTTGTATTATATAAAGCTTCTGAGCTGATCGTTACTTCTGGAGGAAGTTTGGTGGTTGCCAGAGAACCTGATCAGGAACAGGTTAACCCCAGGGGCAGCATACAGGTTGGAGTTATATCAACCAGTTGATTATTCTGAGTGAGTATTGTATGTAGTATTGAAGCCATATATTATATAGACTCACAATTTTCTACAAGGTTCAAGCCATTCAAAATGCGCTTCATGCTTCAAGGAACATATTAGCTATCATTCTAGATGGTAAAGAAATCCTGAGGTTTTGCACTCTTTCCTCTCTAGTAATAGTACAACATGTTGGAGATGCAGTAGGAGAGAATTGGGAACAGGTTCCATATATCCCAGAATTGCCGAAACGCAAGATTTTTTTGGATCTCAGCTATGTCCATAAGTAGACAAATTACAAAAATTCAAATCACAAATGACCCTAAAGTGGTTCTTTTGAAAATTAATAATCATATTATAAAGCAAACCTTTGTTAGTGGTATCCTAACCACACATCTAATTAACGCCGCTAAACTGGCTATCCCCCATTTAATGGAAAGGTGATAAATGTCCATCTCTTTTGGGGTGGAAGAGGGAACACCACCATATTGATGGAAAAACTCACCTTATTTTAACTCAAGCGAGAAAGGTTTTGTTTAGTGATATTTGCTAAACCTACCATCTGGCTTTTCTGATTGATCAATGTCCTCTCACTTTTTATGAAAAAGTAAGTAATAATATAGATGAGGGAGCGGCGGTTGACGTGATCTATTTAGACTTTGCCAAGGCATTTGATACACTTCCACACAAGAGGTTACTGTACAAATTGAATGAAATAGGACTAGGGGAAAATGTTTGTGTGTGGATTGGAAATTGGCTGAAAGATAGAATGCAAAGAGTGGTAGTAAATGGCAAGTTCTGCAGTTGGATAAACGTGATAAGTGGATTGCCTCAGGGATCTGTCCTGGGTCCTCTTCTTTTTAATTTGTTTATTAATGACCTCCCAGAGGGCATAGGGAGCCATGTATCAGTGTTTGCCGATGACACAAAATTAAGTAAGGTAATAAAGTCTGAACTGGATGTGTCTTCATTACAAGAGGATTTGGACAAATTGAGTAACTGGGCAGGCAAATGGCAAATGAGATTCAGTATAGACAAGTGTAAAGTTATGCATTTTGGGTATAATAATAAAAATGCAACATATAGTTTAAATGGTGTTTCTCTGGGGAAATCTACTAATGAAAAGGATTTAGGAGTAATGGTAGACAATAGACTTAGCAGTAGCATGCAGTGCCAGCTGGCAGCTGCAAAGGCCAATAAGATATTGGCATGTATTAAAAGGGGTATTGACTCAAGGGAGGAAGATATAATTATGCCTCTTTACAGGTCCATGGTAAGACCCCACCTAGAATATGCTGTTCAATTCTGGGCGCCCTTTCTGAAGAAGGACATTATGAAACTAGAGAGAGTGCAGAGGAGGGCTACAAATCTAGTAAGGGGAATGGAAAGTTTTAGTTATGAAGAGAGGCTAGAAAAGTTAAACTTGTACACACTAGAGAAACGGCGTCTTAGAGGGGATATGATAACACTATATAAATATGTTCAAGGCCCATATAAAGGGCTTTCAAAAGACCTGTTCATTAACAGAACAGTACACAGGACAAGGGGCCACCCGCTTAGACTTGAGGAAAGGAGATTTAATCTACAACAGCGGAGGGGTTTCTTTACGGTAAGGACAATAAAGGTATGGAATGCACTTCCGGAGGAGGTGGTGCTATCAAATACATTAGATGCCTTTAAAAGGGGCCTGGATACTTATTTAAAAGAGCATAATATAGAGGGCTATGCACGTTAGTATTGGGATTAATATTTAGTTAGGGCTTGTTGATCCAGGGAGAAATCTGATTGCCATTTGGAGTCAGATGCCTTCTTTTGGGTCAGCGATGGTAAACAGGAATAGGAAAAGGGTTGAACTGGATAGACGCAAGTCTTTTTTCAACCTAAATTACTATATGTAACTTTATTTGCCATTGGGGGAGATGCATTAAGTTGTGATAGGAAGGGTATAAAGTGGAGATGACTTCTCCAGTGATATCACTTCTCCATTTCTTATGTTATTCTATGGAGCCAATGCACTAAATTGTTTTTCAGATTTGGCTCCACAGAATAACATAGGAATTGGAGTAGTGATATCACTGGAGAAGTCATCTTCACTTTATCACTTATTCATCACGCCTTCATGCATAAGCCCATTTATGTTTTTTTATTGCCTTTTTCTTTAGGGTTCCGTGGTTCTCAATCTCCGTCTCGATTCTCTGACGCTTCCGTTTGCATTTCTCTGACCTTAGGATGTAGCTTTTGCAAACTTCATTTGGAAGTTTTCTTTTCTTGTTTCCTTTATTATATCCTCTATTTTTAATTTCTTTATATATATATATATATATATATGTACAGCGGGTGTAGGTGGGCACTCCGATAACTAAAATAAATTTCAAACTGCCCGGGTGCTTCCCAATATTTTAATAACAAACAAACTACAGCCAAAAGACTAGCTGAAAGGATCACCCCAGGGACTTGATAAAACAAAAAATACTAGTTTTATTAAATCATCTTATCATTGACGTTTCGGCCCTCACCGGGGCCTTCCTCAAGACTTGAGGAAGGCCCCGGTGAGGGCCGAAACGTCGATGATAAGATGATTTAATAAAACTAGTATTTTTTGTTTTATCAAGTCCCTGGAGTGATCCTTTCAGCTAGTCTTTTGACTGTAGTTTGTTTATATACATATATATATATATATATATATATATATATATATATATATATATACACAAGGGAGATGGCAGCACTCACTGTTCAGCAGTCCTTAAAATGGTCTGGGTGCTCGTCCAAGGAGTAGTGGTTATACAAATATAAGTTGCAGGATGACACCTTGATAAAGGCCATTGAGGGTGGCCGAAACGTCAATTTGATAAAACACCTGTCTGATTTATGTGACTTATGGACTTCTGAGTGTGCAACCTATATATATATATATATTTATATATATATATATATCCTATATAATAATTCACTAAATCGTGTGTAACGCCGCGACATGCGCAGTAGACACTGCTGCTCGTGCTGCAGTCATGCGCAGTAGAGACTGCCCGCGCCGCGGCTGATACAGCTCTGTATCAGCCGCGGCGCGGGCAGTCTCTACTGCGTGTGACTGCCCCGTGACCGGGCGGCAGTGGCACTGTGGCCCGTGTAACGGGCTGTTCAACTAGTATATATATATATATATATATATATATATATATATATATATACAGTGGGGCAAAAAAGTATTTAGTCAGCCACCAATTGTGCAAGTTCCCCCACTTAAAAAGATGAGAGAGGTCTGTAATTTTCATCATAGGTAGGTACACTTCAACTATGAGAGGCTGACTAAATACTTTTTTGCCCCACTGTATAATATATATATATATATATATATATATATATATATTATTCCTGTCATAATAGTTTTGCTTCTTCCATCCCCCTCTTTGCTAGTCTAATACTTAAACACTCTTATTTGGGTTTTAATGACAATATTATATAGTATTCTGTGCTCAAAATTCTCAAATTTTCTAGAATGTTGCTAAAATTGTGTGTACTTTTTTTTCCCTCTGTTACACTTTGTATATAATGTATAATGGAAAAACCCAATAAAATACAATTAAAAAAAAAGAAAAGAAAATGTTATTTCATCAAATAAGATTATTTCCTAAACAACAATATGGAAATCTTATGCACATCTTCCGAGTAAATCAGCTTTAAGGTATTCACTGGTTGGTGTACATCCCATAAAATATCAAGTATAAAAAGGCCCACTACCTGTGGGAGATGCACTGAGGCGTGATAAAGAGGTGATAAAGGAGAGATCACTTCTCCAGTGAGATCACTTCTCCAGTTCCTATGTTATTCTATAGAGCCAATGCACTAAGATCTTTAAAGGGATAGTAATACTTAAAGGGATAGTAATACTTCGTTTTAACTTTATTTTATTTTGTAGGCATTAAAAAAACATGAAGAATGATATAAGTCTTATCTCTCAAACCTTTATGGTTTATGAGATATTCACAAGCAAAGTTCCCCTCCCCGCCCCTTTTACCTAGTGTAAGCCATCTCTTCTCAGATGTGGAATGCAGTCCATACACCAGACAGATAACAGAAGGGGACAATCTTCTTCCTATGAGAACAATGAAAGCCCTTCCCCCCTTGACAAGTTTTTCAGCTTTTTCCATTATCTTAATTGAAGATTGTCCCTCTCTGCAGTCTACCTGGGCATCTCCCTTCTGATCTGGTTGAACAGGGGGGGGGGATACTTTGTTTGTGAATATCTCTTAAACCATAAAGGTTTCAGAGATAAGACTTATATCATTCTTCATGTTTTTTTAATGCCTACAAAATAAAATAAAGTTAAAATGAAGTATTACTATCCCTTTAAAATGTAAAAAAAAATATGTTGTAGTGTTTATTTACCTGAGTAAAGCAAGGGAACTCTCACTGCTGAAAGGTGTTTTATTCAAAAGTTATTACAGCTCAAAGTTGAATTTTTTAGGTGCAATATCACAGTGGCCTGAAATTGTACAGTGGTGCTGTTGCTACACCATCCTATGGACAGCTTTGGTCCCGGGACCATAAATCTTCATAGGATGGTGTAGCAACAGCGCCACTGTACAGTTTCAGGCCACTGTTATATTGCACCTAAAAATTCAACTTTAAGCTGTAATAACTTTTGAATGAAACACCTTTCAGCAGTGGGATTTCCCTTGTTTTACTCAGGGGGATAAACCCTACAACATATTTTGTTTTACATTTTAGGTATTATTATCCCTTTAAAGTTTGAGAGATGTTAACACTTTTTGTTCATCTATGAGAGGGTGCTAATAAGTATTGAGCCTTACCCAGAAGAAATTAAACTAGGAAGCTGTAACTGCCACACTATTCTACATATTCCCTCAGGAAGTCAATGCACTTGCGACATCTGTCCTGCAGCTTCGTAAGACCCTGCAAATAAAATTATTCCAACTGCTGGTGTAACCACTCATTTGCAGCATTAGTTGCCTCCGAAACACTCCCAAATCATTGTCCCTTTAGGTGTTTGAGATTGGGGAATAGATGATAGTCAGAAGGAGCCAGGTCGGGCGAATAGGGTGGATGGGGCATCACTTGAAAGCCTAAGGAGGTCAGTTTTGCCATTGTGTCACCTGCAGTGTGTGATGAGGCATTGTCATGCAACAGGATGACACCTTTGGAGAGCTTTCCTTTATGTTTTTCCTTGATGTTTTGCCTCAACTTCGTCAATAAAGCACAGTAATATGTTGCATTGATGGTTAAACCCTTTTGGAGGTAGTCCACCAGCAGAACTACCTTCTTATCCCAAAAAAACTGTTGCCATTTTCTTCTGCACTGACCTTTGCACACAGAACTTCTTTGGCCTGGGGGAACCACTGTCCCTCCATTCCTTAGACTGTTCCTTTGTCTCAGGATCATAACAGTAGATCCATGTCTCATCACCCGTTACCAGTTTGTCCAGGAAATCTGACTCATTTCTTGCAAAATGTTCCAAAACAGCCACCGATGTCTCCACATGTCTCCTCTCTTGTTCGGTTGTCAAAAGTTTTGGGATCCACTTTGCTGGAAGCTTTCTCATTTCCAAGTTGTTGTGGATAATGGCACCAACTCTCTCGCGTGATATTCCCAGATATGTTGCAATATTTTTGGCTGATATTCGGCGGTCCTCCATGATCATGTCATGGATGGCTTTCACATTTGCAGGCACAGAGACAGAAACAGGTCTTCCACTGGGTTTCTCACTTTCAACACAGAAATGGCCAGTTTTGAAATTGACAACCCAACGTTTAACTGTTGCATATGAAGGACCACTGTCACCCAAAGTTTGTGACATTTCTTCGTGGATCTGCTTCACACCTTTCCCTTGGAGAAACAGGAACTTGATTATGGTCCTATGCTCTTCCACATTGAACTTTTCTGGAGGTGCTGCCATGTTCACTTTGGACCTTAAAAATAAAGATAAGTTAAAATCATAGGTAGTTGATTTTTGCATCATTGAATATAGACAAATTGGCCAGTACACCCTGCAATTTACAGCTTCCTAGCTCAATTTTTTCTGGATAAGGCTCAATACTTATCAGCACCCCCTCGTATAAGACCTGTGAGTGTGCTTCCTAGCTCAATTTTTTCTGGGTAAGGCTCAATACTTATCAGCACCCCCTCATTTAAGGTCTGTGAGTGTGGTTCTTTCAACTGGATATATATATATATATATATATATATATATATATATAGAGAGAGAGAGAGAAATGCTTTAGACTTCAGAAAGGGAGTTTATCCCGAAAGCTTGTCAATCCTTAATTCTGTTAGTCCAATAAAAAAGGTATTACAAGATATTAATTATGTTTGTTATTTTACATCTACATCACTGGACTAATACGGCTACAATCTTAACTCTCTCTCTCTCTCTCTCCATACATACAGGGCCAGATTTATAATTAGGCAGAGTAGGCATCTGCCTACAGGCGCACCCTACAGAGGGGCGCCTGTCACTGGGATCATCCGATCATGTGTGTGGTAGGAAACGGACACTGGGGCAATGTGAGGGCAATATGGAGATGATGGGGGGCAACGTGGAGATTAGGAGCATTGCGGAGGTGTCCAGTGCAGATGGCCCATGGGGGGGGGCGCTTCAGATTTCTGTGCCTACAGGCTCCTGAGATGTAAATCCGGCCCTGCATACATATATATATATATATACATCAACCATTCAAAAGTTAGGGGCCACTTAGAAATTTCCATTGTTTTCCATGAAAACATACATCAAATAAGTTGGAAAATGCCTGGATAGGAAATACAGTCAAGATGTTGACCAGTTTAGAAATAATGATTTTTAATTTAAATAATAATTGTGTCCTTCAAACTTTGCTTTTGTTGAAGAATCCTCCGTTGGCAGCAAAATTAATAGTCATTTACAACATTAACAATATCTTCACTGTATTTCTGATCCATTTGATGTTATTTTAACCCCTTAACGACCGGCCGATCTGTGCGGCGCGGTCACTTAAGGACCACGGAGCATTTTTTTTTTTCAAAATCCGGTTCCGGACTCCCCAAACGGCGTGCAGCCACGGGGGGAGCCCGGAATTTCATGACGATCATAGTACGTCATGCGTCGTTAAGTCAGATCGACCCTTGACGTACTATGACCGTCAAGGGTCGTTAAGGGTTTAATGGACAAAACTTGCTTTTCTTTCAAAAACAAGGATATTTCGAAGTGACCCCAAATTTTTGAACGGTAGTTTATGTATTATATATATATATATACATATATATATATATATATATACACACTCTAACTCTTTCATAGCAATTTTATTTTAGCAGTGGTTTAGTTTAAACATGATTATAGATTTGTAAAAATTCATATACAAACTGTATATATTTTTTATGGTATCTTTTCCTGTAGGAACCTGTAATCATGGAGGGATTATGAACATCAGTAAACCATTTGTAGTCCAACAGAACTGGATGGGATACTCATACAAATATGGAGGATGGGGCAGAGATTCATATTTGGGTGCCAATCAGAGTGTGTATTGGGTGGCCCCTATGAACTCAGAGCTGATGACCACCCTGCGCTTCCACCAAACTTATGAAGACCTCCTACTGAACAAGAGACCAACAGATAAGAACTTAGCAACCTATGGTTACAATGCCTATGGAACAGGTGGTGGGATGATTATGTATAACAACTCCATGTACTACAATTGCTACTATTCCAGAGACCTCTGCAAGTTCAATATAGAGACCAATACACTGCAACGTAAGACTCTCACAGATGCCTATTACAGTAACCAGTTGTCTTATTCCTCCTCCCCCTATCAAGACATTGACATGGCCAGTGATGAAGAAGGACTTTGGGTCATTTACTCCTCAGAACAGAATGCTGGGAACATTGTCATCAGCAAACTCAATACCTCATTGGGAGTGGAGAAGACTTGGCTCACTAACCAGTATAAGCGTGGTGTGACCAACTCCTTCATGGTATGTGGGGTCCTGTATGCCACTAGATCCATCAACACAAAGAGAGAGGAGATCTTCTACATGTATGATACCAAGACGGGCAATGAAGGACAACTGAGCATTCAACTGGATAAGATTATGGATAGCATACAGAGTCTTTCCTATAACCCTAATGACCATAAGCTTTACATGTACAATGATGCTTTCCTGGTCTCCTATGATTTAATCTTTAAGAAATTATAAAGCTAGATGTTCGTCAGACTTTCTTTTCAGTTTCCCATTTTAATAAAACATTTTACAACGTGGTATTGTCTGATGAGAGCAGAGAATGCACTAAATGTCCAGCACAGAGAAGAATACCTCTAGATCTCCCGCAGAATGACATGAAGTTTTATCAAAATATTCTGTGAATACATTGAATTTTTGTAAATGGGCATTATGCACAAATAAAATAAAGATAAAGTGTTTTTACGCTATTATCATATTAAAAATATTACCTAATATTGTCCTCCGTAACTGTGACCTGTAACTCTCACATGTCTCCATACTAACCTCCTTGTATTTCCTCCTATTATTCCCTATACCTCCTCGGATACTTATACATAATCCCTCCCATCATTTCTCCTATAACTCCTTCTAATGCTCCATATAACCCTTACCTTTAACACTTCTATTACACCTAAGTACCCCTCCCTATACCTCCTCCTATTGCTCCACATAACTCCTCCCTATAACTCCTCCTATTGCTCCATATAACTCCTCCCTGTAGCTCCTCCTACTGCTCCATATAACTCCTCATATAACTCCTCCTATTGCTCCATATAGCTCCTCCCTATAACTCCTCCTACTGGTGCATATATCCATTCCATATAACTCCTCCTATTGTTCCACATAACCCCTCCCAATAACTCCTCCTATTGCTCCATCTAAACCCTCCCTATAACTCTTCCTATTGTTCCCACATAACTCCTCCCAATAACTCCTCCTATTGCTCCATCTAAACCCTCCCTATAACTCTTCCTATTGTTCCCATATAACTCCTCCCAATAACTCCTCCTATTGCTCCATCTAAACCCTCCCTATAACTCTTCCTATTGGTCCCACATAACTCCTCCTTATAACTCCTCCTGTTGCTCCATATAACTTCTCCCATTGCTCCATATAACTCCTCCCTTTAACCTCTCCTATTGTTCCATATAACTCCTCCTATTGCTCCATATAACTCCTCCTATTGCTCTATATAACTCTTCCCTATAACACCTCCTGTTGCTCCACATAACCCCTCCATAAAACTCCTCCTATTGCTCCATATAACTCCTCCTATTGCTCCATATAACTCCTCCCTATAACTCCTCCTATTCCTCCATATAACTCCTCCCTATAACTCCTCCTATTGCTCCATATAACTCCTCCTATTGCTCCATATAACTCCTCCCTATAACGCCTCCTATTATTGCATATAACTCCTCCTATAACTCCTCCTATTGTTCCATATAAATCCTCCCTATAACTCTTCCTATTGCTCCCTATAACTCCTCCTATAACTCTTCCTATTGTTCCATATAACTCCTCCCTATAACTCCTCCTATTGCTCCCTATAACTCCTCCTATTGTTCCATATAACTCCTCTTTATAACTCCTCCTATTGCTCCATATAAGTCTTATTGCTTGGTATAACTCCTCCTATTGGTCCATATAACCCCTCCAATTGCACCATGTAACCCTTCCCTTTAACTCAATCTATTACACCAAATATCTCCTCCCTATAACTCCTCCTATTGCTCCATATAACTCCTCCTATTGCTCCATATAACTCCTCCCAATAGCTTCTCCTATTGCTCCATTTAACCCCTCCTAATTATACCTCCTATTGCTCCAAGTAATCAATCCCTATATCTTATCATATTGCTCCAAATAACCCAACCCTAGTGGTAATTTTCAATCGGGTTAGTCTAGGTTGATGACCCAGTGTCTCCAGAGTCTGGATCCCACCCGCTCCTGGCAGAGGTTTTACCTGCTAGGATGACAGCTGGCTGTGTCCTTGTGAAAGTGTGGCAGCTGGTATATTCACAATAATGCTAGTTTAAGTAAATTAATCTAGCTACAGATCACCAGTGTTCTTAACCCCTTAACGACAGTGGATCAGGGAAGTCACCTTCCGTTGAGGACCACTTTGATCGTTGTTGGCGCACTGGCACATGTGACTTGTGAATTGTACTGACGTGCCAAATTAGGGGCTGAGAGAGACCACTCTGGTCTTGGAGTGATCGATTTCAGACCCGATTGTACTTAAAGAGCTCTCGCAGGAGAGCTGTAAGTAGAAAGTATGTGACGTGACTGGGGCCATCACCGGTCCTTAAAGGGATAGTAATACTTCATTTTAACTTTATTTTATTTTGTAGGCATTAAAAAAACATGAAGAATGATATAAGTCTTATCTCTGAAACCTTTATGGTTTAAGAGATATTCACAAACAAAGTATCCCCCCCCGTTCAACCAGACCAGAAGGGAGGTGCCCAGGTAGACTGCAGAGAGGGACAATCTTCAATTAAGATAATGGAAAAACCTGAAAAACTTGTCAAGGGGGGAAGGGCTTTCATTGTTCTCATAGGAAGAAGATTGTCCCCTTCTGTTATCTGTCTGGTCTATGGACTGGATTCCACATCTGAGAAGAGATGGCTTACACTAGGTAAAAGGGGCGGGAGAGGAAACTTTGCTTGTGAATATCTCTCAAACCATAAAGGTTTGAGAGATAAGACTTATATCGTTCTTCATGGTTTTTTAATGCCTACAAAATAAAATAAAGATAAAACTAAGTATTACTATCCCTTTAAGAAAAAAAAAATGGTGATGATCCTGGCACGTCACTGGTCTTAAGGGGTTGAAACACTACGTTCATCCTCACCAGCTGTGCTGAAAACACTCTGTAACCACTGAATGTTGACATTTACAGACAGAATGCCAAAAAGTGTCAGAAATGGAGCAATTAACTAGTTCAGTGTCACCCTCTCAGAAATGTCTCCTCCAACAATGACAATGAATCAAAGATTGCGAAACAGAGAGACAGAATGGGAGGGATAAACAAAGTTCATAAAATCCACTAACACGAAGCACTGAGCACCTTGGATAAATGCAATGTCACCAGTCACGTCCCCTCTTGTCACCAACAGGCCCGGATTTGCTAATAGGCAGACAAGGCACTTGCCTAGGGCGTCCGATTTTCAGGGGCGCCTGGCAATGCCATTGTCACGCCCACAATTCCGGGTGCATAATGCTGACTGCTGTGCCACTTAAATTTATAATTATGATCTGCGGAGTGCCTTTCTTTGGGTGAGGGAGGCTGCTTGGCACGGAGTGCCTTTCTTTGGGTGAGGGAGGCTGCCTGGCACGGAGTGCCTTTCTTTGGGTGAGGGAGGCTGCTTGGCATGGAGTGCCTTTCTTTGGGTGAGGGAGGCTGCCTGGCACGGAGTGCCTTTCTTTGGGTGAGGGAGGCTGCTTGGCACGGAGTGCCTTTCTTTGGGTGAGGGAGGCTGCTTGGCACGGAGTGCCTTTCTTTGGGTGACGGAGGCTGCCTGGCACGGAGTGCCTTTCTTTGGGTGAGGGAGGCTGCCTGGCACGGAGTGCCTTTCTTTGGGTGAGGGAGGCTGCTTGGCACAGAGTGCCTTTCTTTGGGTAAGGGAGGCTGCTTGGCACGGAGTGCCTTTCTTTGGGTAAGGGAGGCTGCCTGGCACGGAGTGCCTTTCTTTGGGTAAGGGAGGCTGCCTGGCACGGAGTGCCTTTCTTTGGGTGAGGGAGGCTGCTTGGCACGGAGTGCCTTTCTTTGGGTGAGGGAGGCTGCTTGGCACGGAGTGCCTTTCTTTGGGTGAGGGAGGCTGCCTGGCACGGAGTGCCTTTCTTTGGGTGAGGGAGGCTGCCTGGCACAGAGTGCCTTTCTTTGGGTGAGGGAGGCTGCTTGGCATGGAGTGCCTTTCTTTGGGTGAGGGAGGCTGCTTGGCACGGAGTGCCTTTCTTTGGGTGAGGGAGGCTGCCTGGCACGGAGTGCCTTTCTTTGGGTGAGGGAGGCTGCCTGGCACGGAGTGCCTTTCTTTGGGTGAGGGAGGCTGCTTGGCATGGAGTGCCTTTCTTTGGGTGAGGGAGGCTGCTTGGCACGGAGTGCCTTTCTTTGGGTGAGGGAGGCTGCCTAGCACGGAGTGCCTTTCTTTGGGTGAGGGAGGCTGCCTGGCACGGAGTGCCTTTCTTTGGGTGAGGGAGGCTGCCTGGCACGGAGTGCCTTTCTTTGGGTGAGGGAGGCTGCCTGGCACGGAGTGCCTTTCTTTGGGTGAGGGAGGCTGCTTGGCACGGAGTGCCTTTCTTTGGGTGAGGGAGGCTGCCTGGCACGGAGTGCCTTTCTTTGGGTAAGGGAGGCTGCTTGGCACGGAGTGCCTTTCTTTGGGTAAGGGAGGCTGCCTGGCACGGAGTGCCTTTCTTTGGGTGAGGGAGGCTGCCTAGCACGGAGTGCCTTTCTTTGGGTAAGGGAGGCTGCCTGGCACGGAGTGCCTTTCTTTGGGTGAGGGAGGCTGCCTAGCACGGAGTGCCTTTCTTTGGGTGAGGGAGGCTGCTTGGCACGGAGTGCCTTTCTTTGGGTGAGGGAGGCTGCCTGGCACAGAGTGCCTTTCTTTGGGTGAGGGAGGCTTCTTGGCATGGAGTGCCTTTCTTTGGGTGAGGGAGGCTGCTTGGCACGGAGTGCCTTTCTTTGGGTGAGGGAGGCTGCCTGGCACGGAGTGCCTTTCTTTGGGTGAGGGAGGCTGCCTGGCACGGAGTGCCTTTCTTTGGGTGAGGGAGGCTGCTTGGCATGGAGTGCCTTTCTTTGGGTGAGGGAGGCTGCTTGGCACGGAGTGCCTTTCTTTGGGTGAGGGAGGCTGCCTAGCACGGAGTGCCTTTCTTTGGGTGAGGGAGGCTGCCTGGCACGGAGTGCCTTTCTTTGGGTGAGGGAGGCTGCCTGGCACGGAGTGCCTTTCTTTGGGTGAGGGAGGCTGCCTGGCACGGAGTGCCTTTCTTTGGGTGAGGGAGGCTGCTTGGCACGGAGTGCCTTTCTTTGGGTGAGGGAGGCTGCCTAGCACGGAGTGCCTTTCTTTGGGTGAGGGAGGCTGCCTGGCACGGAGTGCCTTTCTTTGGGTGAGGGAGGCTGCTTGGCATGGAGTGCCTTTCTTTGGGTGAGGGAGGCTGCCTGGCACGGAGTGCCTTTCTTTGGGTGAGGGAGGCTGCTTGGCATGGAGTGCCTTTCTTTGGGTGAGGGAGGCTGCTTGGCACGGAGTGCCTTTCTTTGGGTGAGGGAGGCTGCCTGGCACGGAGTGCCTTTCTTTGGGTGAGGGAGGCTGCCTAGCACGGAGTGCCTTTCTTTGGGTGAGGGAGGCTGCTTGGCATGGAGTGCCTTTCTTTGGGTGAGGGAGGCTGCTTGGCACGGAGTGCCTTTCTTTGGGTGAGGGAGGCTGCCTGGCACGGAGTGCCTTTCTTTGGGTGAGGGAGGCTGCCTGGCACGGAGTGCCTTTCTTTGGGTGAGGGAGGCTGCCTAGCACGGAGTACCTTTCTTTGGGTAAGGGAGGCTGCTTGGCACGGAGTGCCTTTCTTTGGGTGAGGGAGGTTGCTTGGCACGGAGTGCCTTTCTTTGGGTAAGGGAGGCTGCCTGGCACGGAGTGCCTTTCTTTGGGTGAGGGAGGCTGCCTAGCACGGAGTGCCTTTCTTTGGGTAAGGGAGGCTGCTTGGCACGGAGTGCCTTTCTTTGGGTGAGGGAGGCTGCCTGCCACGGAGTGCCTTTCTTTGGGTGAGGGAGGCTGCTTGGCACGGAGTGCCTTTCTTTGGGTGAGGGAGGCTGCCTAGCACGGAGTGCCTTTCTTTGGGTAAGGGAGGCTGCTTGGCACAGAGTGCCTTTCTTTGGGTGAGGGAGGCTGCCTAGCACGGAGTGCCTTTCTTTGGGTGAGGGAGGCTGCTTGGCACGGAGTGCCTTTCTTTGGGTGAGGGAGGCTGCCTGGCATGGAGTGCCTTTCTTTGGGTGAGGGAGGCTGCCTGGCACGGAGTGCCTTTCTTTGGGTGAGGGAGGCTGCCTAGCACGGAGTGCCTTTCTCTGGGTGAGGGAGGCTGCCTGGCACGGAGTGCCTTTCTTTGGGTGAGGGAGGCTGCCTAGCACGGAGTGCCTTTCTTTGGGTAAGGGAGGCTGCTTGGCACGGAGTGCCTTTCTTTGGGTGAGGGAGGCTACCTGGCACGGAGTGCCTTTCTTTGGGTGAGGGAGGCTGCCTGGCACGGAGTGCCTTTCTTTGGGTGAGGGAGGCTGCTTGGCACGGAGTGCCTTTCTTTGGGTGAGGGAGGCTGCTTGGCATGGAGTGCCTTTCTTTGGGTGAGGGAGGCTGCCTGGCACGGAGTGCCTTTCTTTGGGTGAGGGAGGCTGCCTGGCACGGAGTGCCTTTCTTTGGGTGAGGGAGGCTGCTTGGCATGGAGTGCCTTTCTTTGGGTGAGGGAGGCTGCTTGGCACGGAGTGCCTTTCTTTGGGTGAGGGAGGCTGCCTGGCACAGAGTGCCTTTCTTTGGGTGAGGGAGGCCGTGCCTTTCTTTGGGTAAGGGAGGCTGCTTGGCACGGAGTACCTTTCTTTGGGTGAGGGAGGCTGCTTGGCACGGAGTGCCTTTCTTTGGGTGAGGGAGGCTGCCTGGCACGGAGTGCCTTTCTTTGGGTAAGGGAGGTTGCCTGGCACGGAGTGCCTTTCTTTGGGTAAGGGAGGCTGCTTGGCACGGAGTGCCTTTCTTTGGGTGAGGGAGGCTGCTTGGCACGGAGTGCCTTTCTTTGGGTGAGGGAGGCTGCTTGGCACGGAGTGCCTTTCTTTGGGTAAGGGAGGCTGCTTGGCACGGAGTACCTTTCTTTGGGTGAGGGAGGCTGCCTGGCACGGAATGCCTTTCTTTGGGTGAGGGAGGCTGCCTGGCACGGAGTGCCTTTCTTTGGGTGAGGGAGGCTGCCTAGCACGGAGTGCCTTTCTTTGGGTGAGGGAGGCTGCTTGGCACGGAGTGCCTTTCTTTGGGTGAGGGAGGCTGCTTGGCATGGAGTGCCTTTCTTTGGGTGAGGGAGGCTGCTTGGCACGGAGTGCCTTTCTTTGGGTAAGGGAGGCTGCCTGGCACGTAGTGCCTTTCTTTGGGTGAGGGAGGCTGCTTGGCACGGAGTGCCTTTCTTTGGGTGAGGGAGGCTGCCTGGCACGGAGTGCCTTTCTTTGGGTAAAGGAGGCTGCTTGGCACGGAGTGCCTTTCTTTGGGTAAGGGAGGCTGCCTGGCACGGAGTGCCTTTCTTTGGGTAAGGGAGGCTGCCTGGCACGGAGTGCCTTTCTTTGGGTGAGGGAGGCTGCCTGGCACGGAGTACCTTTCTTTGGGTGAGGGAGGCTGCCTGGCACGGAGTGCCTTTCTTTGGGTGAGGGAGGCTGCCTGGCACGGAGTGCCTTTCTTTGGGTGAGGGAGGCTGCCTAGCACGGAGTGCCTTTCTTTGGGTGAGGGAGGCTGCTTGGCACAGAGTGCCTTTCTTTGGGTGAGGGAGGCTGCTTGGCACGGAGTGCCTTTCTTTGGGTGAGGGAGGCTGCTTGGCACGGAGTGCCTTTCTTTGGGTGAGGGAGGCTGCCTAGCACGGAGTGCCTTTCTTTGGGTGAGGGAGGCTGCTTGGCACAGAGTGCCTTTCTTTGGGTGAGGGAGGCTGCTTGGCACGGAGTGCCTTTCTTTGGGTGAGGGAGGCTGCTTGGCACGGAGTGCCTTTCTTTGGGTGAGGGAGGCTGCTTGGCACGGAGTGCCTTTCTTTGGGTGAGGGAGGCTGCCTAGCATGGAGTGCCTTTCTTTGGGTGAGGGAGGCTGCCTGGCACGGAGTGCCTTTCTTTGGGTGAGGGAGGCTGCCTAGCACGGAGTACCTTTCTCCGGGTGAGCGAGGCTGATTGGCATTGAGTGGAAGTCTCCAGGTGAGGGAGGCTGCCTGCTAATGAGTGGAAGTCTTTGGGTGTTGGGCCCCTCTCTGGCACCAGAAAGCGTAAAACCTAAGATTTAATCAGGAAAGTGTCTGCACTTTAACATGAAATGTACACTATTCCTTAAAGTAAACTGGAACAGTTCTGGGGCAAACCATTAATACTGTGAAGAATAAAACAAATCTAAAAATGGGTGTGGTTAGTGGAGGAGTGTGGCTAAGTGAGAGGCATAATTAGGGGTGGGCCAAAGGCGGGGTTAGGAGCGCCAGAGGTTGTTGTGCCTAGGGGCGCCTGAGATGTAAATCCGGCCCTGGTCACCAATCAGCTGTTCCCTGTTTATTTTGGAGAGGTAAAGCTGCATCATCAATGACTGTCTTTGAAGAAGCAAGCAGTGCACCAGCAAAATGCATGGAGCTGTTTCACCCACACATCGGAGCACTCAGGACCCGCTGTACCTACCTGATATAAATAAAGAACAGCCGATTGGTGGTAAGAGAGGAAGGAACAGGAGACAATGCATTCGTTTTAAAGGTATAGTAATACTTCGTTTTAACTTTATTTTATGTTGTAGGCATTAAAAAAACATGAAGAACGATATAAGTCTTATCTCTCAAACCTTTATGGTTTGAGAGATATTCACAAGCAAAGTTTCCCCTCCCGCCCCTTTTACCTAGTGTAAGCCATCTCTTCTCAGATGTGGAATCCAGTCCATAGACCAGACAGGTAACAGCAGGGGACAATCATCTTTCTATGAGAACAATAAAAGCCCTGCCCCCCCTTGACAAGTTTTTCAGGTTTTTCCCTTATCTTAATTGAAGATTGTCCCTCTCTGCAGTTTACCTGGGCACCTCCCTTCTAATCTAGCTGAACAGTGTTACATCAGTAAAAGGGGCGGGAGGGGGACACTTTGCTTGTGAATATCTCTTAAACCATAAAGGTTTGAGAGATAAGACTTATATCATTCTTCATGTTTTTTTAATGCCTACAAAATAAAATAAAGTTAAAACGAAGTATTACTATCCCTTTAAGTGCTCAACGCTCTGTTTGAGGGATTTTATAAACTTTGCTTATTCCATCCTTAAGAGATGTGAGCAGCCATTTAGCTGTTTATTTTATTTTTTATTTTCTAAAGAAGGTAGTAAACTTGGAGGTGCAACTTTACAGTCAACAGTGTTTCTACTATTGAGACAGTGGTATCAGAAGTATAAACCATGCCGTGTCATCTCGCTTCATTAACCATCCATCAGTACAGTATCAGAGATTTCATGTAACTCAGTGTTTATATAATCTCCCAAAGACTTCTGCTGCTCCATATATCTCCTCCCTATAACTCCTCCTATTGCTCCATATATCTCCTCCCTATAACTCCTCCTATTGGTCCATATATCTCCTCCCTATAACTCCTCCTATTGCTCCATATATCTCCTCCCTATAACTCCTCCTATTGGTCCATATATCTCCTCCCTATAACTCTACCTATTGCTCCATATAACTGCTCCCTATAACTCCTCCTATTGCTCCATATAACTCCTCCCTATAACTCCTCCTACTGTTCCATATAACTCCTCCTATTTTTATATATAACTCCTCCCTATAACTCCTCCTATTGCTCCATATAACTTCTCCCTATAACTCTACCTATTGCTCCATATAACTCCTCCCTATAACTCCTCCTATTGTTCCATATAACTCCTCCCTGTATCTCCTCCTATTGTTCCATGTAACTCCTCCCTATAAATCCTCCTATTGCTCCATATAACTCCTCCATATAACTCCACCTATTGCTTCATATAACCGCTCCCAATAACTCTTCCTACTGCTCCATATAATCCCTCCCTATAGCTCCTCCTATTACTCCATATAACTCCTCCCTATAACTTCTCCTATTTCACCATATAACTCCTCCTTATAACTCCTCCTATTGTTCCATATATCTCCTCCCTATAACTCCTCCTATTGTTCCATATAACTCCTCCTATTTTTCTATATAACTCCTCCCTATAACTCCTCCTATTGCTCCATATAACTTCTCCCTATAACTCCTCCTATTGTTCCATGTAACTCCTCCCTATAAATCCTCCTATTGTTCCATATAACTCCTCCATATAACTCCTCAATATAACTCCTCCTATTGTTCCATATAACTCCTCCCTATAACTCCTCCTATTACTCCATATAACTCCTCAATATAACTCCTCCTATTGTTCCATATAACTCCTCAATATAACTCCTCCTATTGTTCCATATAACTCCTCCCTATAACTCCTCCTATTGTTCCATATAACTCCTCCCTATAACGCCTCCTATTGCTCCATATAACTCCTCCCTATAACTCCTCCTATTGTTCCATATAACTCCTCCCTATAACTCCTCCTATTGCTCTATATAACTCCACCCTATAACTCCTCCTATTGTTCCATATAACTTCTCCCTATAACTCCTCCTATTGCTCTATATAACTCCACCCTATGACAACTCCTGTTGCTTCATATAACTCCTCCCTATAACTCCTCCTATTCTCCCATATAACTCCTCCTATTGCTTCATATAATCCCTCCCTATAGCCCCTTCTAATTCTCCATATAACTCCTCCCTATAACTCCTCCTATTGCTCCATATAACTCCTCCCTATAAATCCTCCTATTTCTCTATATAACTCCTCCCTATAACTCCTCCTATTGCTCCATAAAACTCCTCCCTATAAATCCTCCTATTTCTCTATATAACTCCACCTTATAACAAGTCCTGTTGCTTCATATAACTCCTCCCTATAACTCCTCCAATTGTCCCATATAACTCCTCCTATTGCTGCATTTAACCCCTCCCTGTAAAACCTTCTATTGGTCCATTTAACATCTGTCTAATTTCCTCCTATTGCTCCATTCATCCTGTCTCTCTCGTTCTTACTACTGATCCCCAGAACTGACCAATCACCAGACTGAAGACATGGAAAGAGTTTGATTAAAACTTGCATTTATTTGAGAGTTGAAGCATTTCTATCTGCTAAGTGTAAAGAAATATATATATTTTTTATTTAACATACAAAAAATATGTATATACATTCATAAAAAAATGATTGTACAAGTGTCTAGAGATTAGACTTGTGCACAGCAAAAAACATTTTTCACCCCGTGCAAATTAAACAAATGTCGTTGACCCCCCCCCCCAACACACGGTTCGGTTAGTCAGAATTTCGGTGAAGATTTTCATTAATAAACTTAATTTGTCACCGGAATTTTAAGTCCCCCCCAAATAATAACACTTACCTTTATGTTGGTGGTCCAGAGGTTTCCTCACAACATCTGTGACTAAAAATAAATAATAAAAAACCCCTATAACTTCCTGCCACCGTCCCATCCTTAATAAAGACAAAACCCTCATCCTGCTTGGGCCATTGCCTGAGCCAGAATTATTTAAATATGACCAGGGAATGGCTTTTATATGGCCAACCCTATTCAAATAAGTTCCAACGCTCCCTTTGGCTGTGACTGTGGGATTACGCAGGGCATGGAACATGCCGTGCAGTACCTTACTTCCCAGCCAATCAGTATGTAGTGGGAGGGGTCCCATATATGCATAACGTCACCCCTCCAGGTAGCGCTAGCTTACCTGTATGAGGGTGACATTACGTGTATCCGTGACCCCTCCAGCTGGATGCTGATTGACTGGGAGGTGAGGTTATTGTAGGAAGAATTCCATGCCCTCCCATGCCACACAGTCCCAGCCAATGGGGCATGGGAACTAATTTGAACAAGAATGCCCATATAAAAGCCATTCCCTGTTCATATTTCCTTCATTCCCGCTTGAGCAACGGCCTAAGCAGGATGCGGGGGAGGGGGGTTCCTTATTATTGGCGGCAGAGGTGGAGGGGACGGTGGCAATGAACTAGTAGGTTTTTTTTATTATTTAAAGGGATAGTAATACCTGAAAATACGTTTATTTTATATTGTAGCCCTTAAAAAACCATGAAAGATGATATAAGTCTTATCTCCCAAACCTTTATGGTTTGGGAGATATTCATATGTAAAATATAGTATAGTTCACTTTTCCTTGCTGTTTCAGCCAAGTCTGCCATCTAGTGGACAGATTTGGAATTCGGTCCACATAGCAACAGGCAACTCTTTAGCAGTGCCGAGATCACGATCTTTGAAAATAACTACTTCATTGGAACTGTGTACAAAGGGTGCCTGGCTTGAAAGCACACATTGTAGACCATTCCAATTAAGAAATTCTTTTTAAAGATCATGATCTCAGCACTTCTGGAGAGGCACTGCCGATCGGGGGACCGGATTCCAAATCTGAAGGGTGGAGCAATGACGTCACTCCAGGGGAAACATTACTTCTGAATATCTCCCAAACCAAAAAGGTTTGGGAGATAAGACTTATATCATTTTTCATGTTTTTTTAAGGGCCACAATATAAAATAAACATATTTTCAGGTATTACTATCCCTTTAATTTGAGTTTTATACACAGATGTTGGAGGACCAGGGAGGCGAGAATACTGCTGGACGTCCAACACGAAGGTAAGCGTATTACTTGGTGTGAATGTGTGTAAGCGTGCGAGTGTTCATATGAATGAACGAGTCAATGTGCACAAAAGTGTTGAGTGTGTTTTCTGATATTGCGTCTTCCGTGTCATCCGGTTATTAATTAAATCCGAATGGCACAAAATGTGCAATATTTGTTACATTTTACATTAGAACTGAAACGAATGCTCAAGTCTACTAGATATACCAGTTCGGAGATTTCTACAATAATGTTACTTTGGGCCGTATTCAGGAAGGAATTGGAGAAATTCTGGCACAAACCAACAACATCGATGGAGTTTTAACCCCTTGTATGGTAAAGAGGCATCCAATGTATTGCTAACATAGGGAGACCTCACTTTCATTCAAAGGGTTAAAAATCACATGTATATTTTCCCCTATGGTGCAATTGGTTTGCCCCAAAATTGCTCCTCGTTCTTTTCATGAATATGGCCCCTGTGTGCTTAAGACACATCAGTACGAAGATTCTACCCAGCAAGGAAATGGTTAGTCCTGTAAAATATCAACTAGGATCGTCCCATACAGGAATTCTGGATCAAACCAACTGCACCACAGGGGGAAAATACAAATTCTGTGAAATGCCATTGAGTGGAATATTGCATTTAACCCACTGATTTATGGAGAGGGCTCCAAAATATTGCAAAACATTCAAGGGGTTAAAAGTACAATTTAAAATGACTGGTAACTTGTGTTTGTCCCCTAAAGTTCAGATGGTTTGCTCAGGAATGACTCCAGTTCTTTTTAGTATATTATCCTTAACCCAGTGAATGCCAGTGGAGTATTTAAAGGGATAGGAACGTTTCAAAATAAAAGCAGCTCCAATCAATCTTCATAGTATTTGGGCCATGGAGAGTGTGACTGTCTGGATGGATCGCAGAGAGGGACAATCTTCAGTGATCATAAGGGAAAACCTGATAAACCTGTCAAGGGGGGCAGGGTTTCCTTATGATCACAGTAAGATTGTCCCTTACTGTGATCTGTCCGGTCAAGAGACCAGATTTCACATCTGAGGTGAGCAGTGTTACACTAGGTAAAAGGGGCGGGAGGAGGATACTTTATCATTCAATTACTCTTGTACTACAACTCTGACAGTATTGATATAACACTCTCCATGGCCCAAATACTATGAAGATTAATTGGAGCTGCTTCAATTTTGAAACATTACTATCACTTTAACACATTGCTTGGGTTAAGGCTTAAATAACACATCTAGTGACCAAAATTATGTAAATGAGATTACATATAAGTGCTAAATATCACCAATGCATTTATTTCAATGTTTCAGCTTCTTACATACAGCTCAGTGCCACCTGTGCCCTAGGATGACCACATTGCCTGGCGGATTTTAATGTGTCCCACATCACGGGCAGCCCCCTCCCTGAATTAAGTCTTCAGAGCACAGAGTTCTAATCACTAGAGGGACAATTGTCCATTGAAGGCTGTGACAGTGATACCTGTCCTAAGCTACAAGAAAATGGCCTCTGCACAGAGCTCTAAGCACTAGAGGGGCAGTTGTCTATTGATGGCTGTGACAGACAGTGATGTCTTCCTGAGCTACAAGAAAACATCCTCTGTACAGAGTTCTAATCACTAGAGGGGCAGTTGTCCATTGATGACTGTGAAAGACAGTGATACCTCTCCTAATCTACAAGAAAATGGCCTCCACACAGAGTTCTAATCACTAGAGGGGCAGTTGTCCATTGATGACTGTGAAAGACAGTGATACCTCTCCTAATCTACAAGAAAATGGCCTCCACACAGAGTTCTAATCACTAGAGGGGCAGTTGTCCATTGATGACTGTGAAAGACAGTGATACCTCTCCTGAACTACAAGAAAATGGCTTCTGCACAGAGCTCTAATCACTAGAGGGGCAGTTGTCCATTGATGGCTGTTACAGACAGTGACACCTGTCCTAAACTAAAAGAAAATGGCATCTGCACAGAGTTCTTAACACTAGAGGGAGAATGGAGCCTTACTCCCTGATGCCAAATGGTAGCTGCAGCTCTATGCTCTTGTAAGGCTACACTACGCTACGGGCTTGACATCCATTTTCTTGTAGCCAAGTACTGGCAGCACTCTCTGTCAAAGCAGTCAATGGGCAGTTCTGGCTCTAGAATTTAGAACTCTGAGGCATGCTGGTGTCATGTGACCTCCCCCACACAGCTGCGCTACAGACGGGGAGAGGAATTTTGTTGCTCGCATCTCAGCAGTGTTCCAGCAAATGTGGTCACCCTATTATCTACATACCCTGGGGCTAGCTGGCTAAGGATGATGGGAGCTGAAGTCTAAAACAGCTAGATTGCCCATCCCTAATGTAGATACTTAGTATTATCAGTGTATAGACACCCAATAGCAATATACAGCGCAGCATGTTCATAATCAGCGTACAGATCGGGGGGAGGGAGGTAAGCATTCCGCGGCTCTCCAACTGTTGTCAAACCACAACTGCCATCTGAGTATTAAAATAACTGTAGTCCATCAACATCAAGAGGGCTGCAGGTTCCTCAATGCTTGTATAGATACTCAGCACCATTATACAGCACAACATGGTCATTTTCAGTGTAGAGATAATCAGTGTCATTGTACATTAGTGGTGCAGTCCGACCTTAGATCACAGCATTATTCAGACACAGTGGTACAATAGGACATCCTTGCTGAGGTCCATGGGTGACTAGTGGAGAACGAGGTGGTGGCAGTGGTTATTTTGTCTCTGTACATTGGGTGCTTAGCGTTTCCCTCCCATTAAGGACCGAAGGGGCACAAGGTGACTTTAATGAGCTGTATGTGTACACTTTACATGTGACGTCTGATTCAATAGACTGTGGGACTTTCTCTCAGTGTTGGTTATAATCTAGGTAGGAGACAATCTCAGGACAGGTGACGTACAATAATTCAGATAAAAATACACAGTATTATGGCAGGGTTTTTAGCTGGTTTATAGCTGTTTGAGGGAATAGGAGAAATGGGATATGGAATCTGCCCCTACTCCGTAGGCTCATGCAATCACACAGACAGAAAGGAGTTATAGGACATGGAGATTGTCCTTCCCACTGCAGGGTGACACAGACAGAAGGGAGATATAGGACATGGAGTCTGTCCCTCCCACTGCAGGGTGACACAGACAAAAGGGAGTTATAGGACATGGAGTCTGTCCCTCCCACTGCAGGGTGACACAGACAGAAGGGAGCTATAGGAGATGGAGTCTGTCCCTCCAACTGCAGGGTGACACAGACAGAAGGGAGATATAGGATATGGAGTCTGTCCCTCCCACTTAGGGTGACCACGGGTCCCGGAACGTCCGGGACTGTCCCTTATTTCAGGGACATGTCCCGCGTCCCGGGTCCCCTTCAACCGGGACAATGAAGTGTCCCGGAATGAAGCCAAGCCGCCCTGAATGTCAGCCTGCAAGCAGTGTGTCACATCATGGACGCCGCTTGCAGGCTGACATCCAGGGCGGCAATGCAACTTACCTGATCTGGAGGCAAGCGCTCTAGTAATACAGAGCGCTGGGAGATGACATCATCTCCCAGCGCTCTGCATTACTGAGCAAAGCGCGCGGGAGCTTCAGCTCTGTGCCGGAGGAGGCACAGAGCACTTTGCACGCCGCTAGACCACCAGGGACTCAATGTAAGGCAATAGGGTGACCACGTCCCAGAATGGCAGAAGGGAAATGTGGTCACCCTACTCCCACTGCAGGGTGACACAGATAGAAGGGAGCTATAGGACATGGAGTCTGTCCCTCCCACTGCAGGGTGACACAGACACTAGGATGCTATGGGACTCAGAGAGAAGGAATGAAATATGCGGTGTGTGAACTATGACACAATAACAAACATATATTCAAAAATAAAAGGTGACTTTTTGTACACAAACGCACATATCAAAAGAACAAAAATGATTATTGTTATGGCAGAAAGATACATTGTAGTAGTGCAAATGTGAATTATCACTGAATAATGTGTAAAGGTAATACTGGTCTTCATAAAGTCTTCTATCAAGACAAAATTCCCCTGGGAATGATGGAAGGTCTCATTTTTATAAGGACAAGGTCACGTTCAGTGCTTTAACCCTTTCAATGAGTTAAGGCACTGAATGTGGCCTTGCCATTATCAACTTAATTAGCTATATCGTATTGTATTTCAGTCGTATTCATGGTAAAACTTCCCTTTCAGATCACCAGCCACAAACAACTCCGATAATTTACTTATACCGTTAATCTGCTAATTATGTACATATAACTTATTAAACATTAAGTTAGTCATTACATTTGGGACTTTCCCTTTAAAGGGCACCTATTATGTGGATTATGCCCTGTCTGCAGATTTGTGATGTTGCTGTGTGATATCACTGTGGGCATAGGGTTACCACCCAGCCGGTATTTTACCGGCAGGCCGGTAAAAAATTGGCTTCTGTCCAATGTTAAGTCTATGGAGAGAATGCCATGGCCGGTATTTTTTGTAGGAAAAGGTGGCAACCCTATGTGGGCATCAGCACACCAAACAGGGGAGTAAAACAGAGAACTGGAGAGAGACCTCTGGTGTACACTCAGTAGTCCTGCAAGAGAGACTGCACTCAAAGACTCCAAAGTCTTGAAGTTTAAAGGAGCAGTAAACTTTTATTTATGAAAACACATATTTTATAGAGCATTTCCTGTTGAATAAAACAAGGTCACTCCCATCGTTGTCAGATGTTTTATTCAAAAATTATAACAGTTTAAATAATCAGGAAGTGAATTTACTGTGTTTACTTCCTGATAGTTCTAACTGATAGGTAATGAATTTACTGTGTTTACTTCCTGATTGTTCTGACAGGAAGTGAATTTACTGTGTTTACTTCCTGATAGTTCTAACTAACAGGAAGTGAATTTACTGTGTTTACTTCCTGGTAGTTCTAACTGACAGGAAGTGACTCAGCAGTTTCTATCACATTCTATGGAGAACTATATGTCTCTGACTTTTCTGACTTTCCTCTCCATTAGAATCTAACAGGAAATCTAATTAGAATTTGATCACTAGAGGGCACCGCTAATGTAAAAAACATGGGTTTAAACTGTAATAACTCTGGAAATATAAATCTCTCAGCAGAAGGAGTAACCTTATTTTACTGAATAGGTAAATCCCTACAATATATACTTTTTAATAAAAAAAAATTACTGCTCCTTTAACTATTTGGGAGCCAGATTGGTGTCCAACGCATTGTTTGGTTAATTTTGTTGGACTGTAGATCCTAGTGAAAGATTTTCAAGCCAGACAGTGGGGTCTCAGTGATAAAAAGTCTGGGGTGTATTCCAGCCTACTGCCAGCTGAGTGAGTTATTTTGGGCTGTAAAGTGGGAGCAGGCTTACTAAAACATGATAATTGGCTTTTAAAGTGATAGTAACACCTCATATGTAAAATCTCTCTCTATTTTATATATATATACTAGTTGAACAGCCCGTTACACGGGCCACAGTGCCACTGCCACCCGGTCGCGGGGCAGTCTCCACTGCGCGTGACTGCCCACGCCACGACTGATACAGAGCTGGACACTCCTTCGGAGCGCCCAGCTCTGTATCAGCCGCGGCGCAGGCAATCTCTACTGCGCATGACTGCAGCACGCGCAGCAGTGTCTACTGCGCATGTCGCGGCGTTACACAAGATTTAGCGAATTATTATATAGGATATATATATATATATATATATATATATATATATATATATTAGCGTTTATCCTTCTGTTCCTCTGAGTAAAACTAAGGTTACCCATACTCTTGAGAGGTGTTTTATTAAAACGTTATTGTATCTGAAACCTGTGGTGTCTAAGTGGCCTGAAATTGTACAGTGGCGCTGTTCCTACACCATCCTATTGACTGCTCTGGTCTGTTGACCATAAACCTCAATAGAATGGTGTAGCAACGTCGCCATTGTAAAATTGCAGGCCTTTGAGATATTGCACCTAAAATATTCTAATTTTAACTGGAATTACTTTTCAATAAAACAGCTCTCAGCAGTAGGAGTACGTTTGTTTTATTCAGGAGGATACACCATACAGTATATGTTTTTTTACACATTAAGTGTTACTATCCCTTTAATCTACCATTGGGTCAGCGATGGTAAACAGGAATAGGAAAAGGGTTGAACTGGATGGACGCAAGTCTTTTTTCAACCTAAATGACTATGTAACTATACCATCTCATTAGATGCTAGATAGGTCTCATTGTGAATCAATCTTCTGGAGAGCTTCCTGTAGGCATCAATAAGCCATTGTTTCTGGGTCGCTGCATGAGACCTTTCTGGCCAACACATGCTTGACTTACTTTTTTTTTTATCAATCACTGGATTAAGATGAAACCTACTGATGAGAATACATGAATCATATCTCTTAACAATGTCTGGAGCAAGTGAGGGTCATCGTTCCACTGTCCATTTGTTCTGGAATCTCTCTTGGCATTCTCTCAACATCTTGAAGATGAACTAAGGGGCATATTCAGGAAGATACCGATGGGCATTTCTACATGTTAAAGGGGCAAACATTTAAACTGATCTAACTAGGGGTTTTAACACCTTGAATCCTAGGAAGGTCCCCATACTGAGTTGGAGACTTCTAAATTATTCAGTGGGGAAAAAAACATTTAAATCAATAGGAGCTTGGGAAATGTTTTACTTGTCCACTTTGATGCAATTGTTTTGCTCCAGAACTGCTCATCGGTTTCCTGAATCTGGCTTCAAGTTACAGGAACATAGTTGTTGAGTTTAAAATAGACATGTATCCATCAGGTTCCACCTTTGCTTTAAACCTTTGTTTTTTGTTCATCCAGAAGAAGGCATAAAATGGAATGTGCTATATGTTTATGCTGAAAGTTCCCACATCAACATAAAAATCCTTTACAAAATCTGATATTCGTACCATAATATAAAATACTTGTCATGGCTACATTCCGTTAAGAAGGTCATAGTTCATGGGATGCCCATCTGGTCTTTGGTTGTAGGTCTCTAAAATCACATTCCCAGAACTCTGGGACCTGTTGCCTTCAACATTAATGGCCAGCTCAACACATTGAGGTAAGTTCTTAAGCTGGAAGACCAGTGGTGAGTATTGCTAAGATAATGCCTTTAACCAGGGTTGGAATGCTAGGAAAGTTGCTTGAATAGGTAGGATTCTAAAGAGCAAGACTAGAAGTTCGTGGCTATGCGTTAGAAACGCAATGTCGAGAGTCTGAGTCTAGTGAGATTTGATATTCACTTGTCATATGAATCCTAGTTATTGTCTGGCACCTCGAGTGGATATCACCTCTTCTAAAGTTCCCTCCTCTGATGCAGAGTTATACGATGGATATTCGGTGGATGCTGTTGCCCCCAAGAGCCGGGTATTCTCGTGGGCAGGGCACATCACATAGCGGTTAGAATTCTCTGGGTGGTGGACTTCTGCTGTCACTGAACCAGACTTTAAGAAAAAATCATCAACAATATCCTTGGCATCTAGACCTCCGACTGCCCCCAGATCTCCTTCATCGTCAGGGGATGGGGAACAGGGATCCTCCATGTTGACATACAAGATCTCTTCAGGATCCTTGGTGGGGGGAAGATTCTTAAGGATCTTTTCTAGTTCTCTGGACAAGGTCTCAAAAGATGGGCGATCCTTGGAATTCAGCTGCCAACAACTGGACATTAACTCATACCTAGTGGGAAAATTAACAAGTTTTAACTATTATTCCCAGTAGACAATTGTCTATAATAGCAAATGCACTAGACAACTTTGACCTAAACAAGAACACGGCATTGCTGGTGAAAGGTTAATTTCCGTAGAAACAAGTTATTTTAGTATGAGTGAGATATGAAGATTTGTCTTAACGGAGACTTATCACTTCTTAATAATAACCTCCATTTACCTTAGTATGGTCAGAAAATCCTAATGGCCCTTATGAATGTTGTCCTTGTGTCTTTGTTCAAGAGATAACATCTTCAATTCGTCCTTGAAGTTATGTCCATTGAGACGGACATGATGGTTGTGAGAAGGGCAACAGGACACAAACAACACAATGCACAAGGTAATTTTAACTATGGACCAGAGTGATGTGTAACTCATTGCTTCTCATGACCGCTGCTAGCAAACTATTTCAAACTAAAGCAGCCGGAGTGTATATGACTACTTAATGCTTTAAGGTACAGGGGGCATCTCAACGCATTGAGAAACAATCATTAAGATGACCGTATGCAGTGAGTGGAGCTTATGCCTTGTGGCCCTGCAATCAACTGTCATGTCGGCCTTCAGGGACATTACATCCCAAAGTGATTGAAAATTATTTCTCGTAACTCAAGGAACAATGAAAGAAATCACAGGGGCATTTGGATTTTCTGGCAATGGTAAGGTTAGCATACCTTCCAACATTTCAAACAGCTAAAGAGGGACACTTGTTTTAGGGGTGTTGCGGGGGGTGTGGCTGCTGGGGGGGATGGAGGGCATTATTGAGAATCTTCAGGTTACTTCAGGCCTATTGTCAACTCTTTGTGTAACTGAATAAATGATTTAGAACAAGAACAATTTATTTTATTTACACAGACTGATTTATAAACACAAATACTGAGCTTTACACAAACATTAATGTGAGTTTTATTACTGTGAAGCAATGTGATACACGTATATACACACCACACAGTCTGATCTCCTAAACACAGGGACACCAGGGTGATACACTTATATACACACCACACAGTCTGGTCTCCTAAACACAGGTACACCAGGGTGATACACTTATATACACACCACACAGTCTGATCTCCTAAACACAGGGACACCAGGGTGATACACTTATATACACAGCACACAGTCTGATCTCCTAAACACAGGGACACCAGGGTGATACACTTCTATACACACCACACAGTCTGATCTCCTACACACAGGGACACCAGGGTGATACACTTATATACACACCATACAGTCTGATCTCCTAAACACAGGGACACCAGGGTGATATACTTATATACACACCACACAGTCTGATCTCCTAAACACATGGACACCAGGGTGATACACTTCTATACATACCACACAGTCTGATCTCCTAAACACAGGGACACCAGGGTGATACACTTCTATACACACCACACAGTCTGATCTCCTAAGCACAGGGACACCAGGGTGATACACTTATATACACACCACACAGTCTGATCTCCTAAACACAGGGACACCAGGGTGATACACTTCTATACACACCACACAGTCTGATCTCCTAAACACAGGGACATCAGGGTGATACACTTATATACACACCACACAGTCTGATCTCCTAAACACAGGGACACCAGGGTGATACACTTCTATACACACCACACAGTCTGATCTTCTAAACACAGGGACATTGGGGTGATACACTTATATACACACCATGCAGTCTGATCTCCTAAACACAGGACACCAGGGTGATACACTTATATACACACCACACAGTCTGAACTCCTAAACACAGGGACACCAGGGTGATACACTTCTATACACACCACACAGTCTGATCTCCTAAACACAGGGACACCAGGGTGATACATTTATATACACACCACACAGTCTGATCTCCTAAACACAGGGACACCAGGGTGATATTCTTATATACACACCACACAGTCTGATCTCCTAAACACAGGGACACCAGGGTGATACACTTACATACACACCACACAGTCTGATCTCCTAAACACAGGGACACCAGGGTGATACACTTCTATACACACCACACAGTCTGATCTCCTAAACACAGGGCACCAGGGTGATACACTTATATACACACCACACAGTCTGATCTCCTAAACACAGGGACACCAGGGTGATACAGTTCTATACACACCACACAGTCTGATCTCCTAAACACAGGGACACCAGGGTGATACACTTATATACACACCACACAGTCTGATCTCCTAAACACAGGGACACCAGGGTGATATACTTATATACACACCACACAGTCTGATCTCCTAAACACGGGGACACCAGGGTGATTCACTTACAAACACATCACACAGTCTGATCTCCTAAACACAGGGACACCAGGGTGATACACTTATATACACACCACACAGTCTGATCTCCTAAACACAGGGATGCCAGGTTGGGAAAAAGGGACATAGGGATTTGGGTCTCAAATAGGGACTGTCCCTCCAAAGGAGGGACACTTGGGAGGTATGGACCCCTAATATTTCCTAAAGAGGGACACTTGGGAGGTACAGACCACTAATATCTCCTAAAGAGGGACACATGGGATGTATGGACGCCTAATGTCTCTTAAAAAGGGACATTTGGGAGGTATGGACCCATAATATCTCATAATGAGGGACACTTGGGAGGTAAAAACCACTAATATCTTCTAAAGAGGGACATTTCGGATGTATGGACCCCTACTATCTCCTAAAGAGGGGCACTTGGGAGGTATGGACCCCTAATATCTCCTAAAGGGGACACTTGGAAGGTATGGACCTCTAATATCTCCTAAAAAGGACATTTGGGATGTATGTACCCCTAATGAGTGAAATTTGGGAGGTATGGACCCCTAATCTCTCCTAAAGAGGGACACTTGGGAGGTATAGACCCCTTAATATCTCCTAAAGAGGGCATTTGGAAGGTATGGACCCTTTATATCTCCTTAAGAGGACACTTGGGAGGTATGAAGCTCTTATGCCTCGCAAATGAGGGACATTTGTGAGTTTTGTGTGCCTAATATCTCCTACCGAGGGACACCTGGGAAGTATGGACCACTATAATGGAAAACTGAGGTTTAAAGGGATAGTAATACTTCATTTTAACTTTATTTTATTTTGTAGGCATTAAAAAAACATGAAGAATGATATAAGTCTTATCTCTGAAACCTTTATGGTTTAAGAGATATTCACAAACAAAGTATCCCCCCCCTGTTCAGCCAGATAAGAAGGGAGATGCCCAGATAGACTGCAGAGAGGGACAATCTTCTATTAAGATAATGGAAAAAGCTGAAAAACTTGTCAAGGGGGGAAGGGCTTTCATTGTTTTCATACAAAGAAAATTGTCCCCTTCTGTAATCTGTACTGTCATACAACCAGACTCACATCTGAGAAGAGATGGCTTACACTAGGTAAAAGGGGCGGGGAGGGGAACTTTGCTTGTGAATATCTCATAAACCATAAAGGTTTGAGAGATAAGACTTATATCATTCTTCATGTTTTTTTAATGCCTACAAAATAAAATAAAGTTAAAACGAAGTGTTACTATCCCTTTAAGTTTGAGATATAATAACTTTGGTACAAATTCTCTACCAGTAGTTGGAGTACTCTTATTTTACCCGACAGGAAAAGCCTGTAAAAAATAAATATTGCAGGGTTTATCCTACTGAGTAAACTAAGGGCATTCCGACTGTGGAAACGTTTTTTTATTCAAAAGTTATTGAGGTCAAATTTCACTTTTATTAGGTGCAATATCTCAATGGCCTGAAATTTTACAGTGGCGCTGTTGCTACACTGTACTATGGAGGTTTCAATTGTCCATAGGATGGAGCTGATAGAGGCAGCAATGTGGAGTCGATGAGGGCAATGTGGTGCTGATGGGGGGTAACGTGGAATTGATGGGGTAATGTGGAGTTGATGGGGCAATGAGGAGTTGATGGGGGGTAATGTGGAGCTGATGGGGGCAATGTGGAGCTGATGGGGGGTAATGAGGAGATTTGGAGCATTGTGGAGATGGCCAATGGGGGGGGGGGGGCGCTTCAGATTTCTGTGCCTACAGGCTCCTGAGATGTAAATCCGGCCCTTAGTCAGAGTACCCTACAACACATATATTTTTTACATATTATTATTTACTCTTTAAGTGCATATATATGAATTATTGCTGCACAATATATCTTTCCTCATGAAAAATTGTGAAAAAGATGCCCCAAAAGAGCCCTACTGCACAATTCCCCAGAACCATCTTAGGGCTGAATTGTATTACAGGTGATAATTTTATCTCTGCTTTTATCTCCAGTTTTCCCCTTAGACTTGAATAGGAAAACGTTTGATAAAACGGGTGTTAACATTTAGCATCTGCACTAGAATCTAGCCCTTAGTGCTTCAATGCTGTGTAGCAAGGACACCCGGGGCTAGATCCTATTACAGGTGCTAATTCTATAATTTTATCTCCAGTTTTCCCCAAGAAGAGAGAAATTTTGAGACAAGGAGACTCACAGTCCATCCAGACAGTCGGGCGGTTGCTTTAGGCGGTGTCCTTGTTGCAGATAATCATATATTTCGCTGTTCTCTACCCCAGGGTAGGGCGTCTGACCTCGGGTGGCAATTTCCCACATGGTAACTCCAAAGGACCACTGAGATTAGGAAGGAGAAAGGGTAAAGGTTGACTAACAATGTTTTTAAGTCACGTTCCTCCTGCATGGGACTGAGCATTGAAAGTATTAAAGGGATAGTAATATTGCACAATAAAAGCAGCTCCAATTAGGGTTGCCACCCAGCCGGTATTTCACCGGCAGGTCGGTAAAAAATCGGCTTCTGACCAATGTTAAGCCTATGGAGGGAATGCCATAGCGGGTATTTTTTTTAAGAAAAGGTGGCAACCCTAGCTCCAATTAATCTTCATAGTATTTGGGCCATGGAGAGTGTTATTTCATTATTGTAAGAGTTTTAGTACAAGAGTAATTGAATAATTAAGTATCCCCTCCCGCCCCTTTTACCTAGTGTAAGCCACCTCCTCTCAGATGTGGAATCTGGTCTCTTGACCGGACAGGTCACAGCAAGGGACAATCTTCTTACTGTGACCATAAGGAAAACCCTGCCCCTATTGACAGGTTTTTCCTTATGATCACTGAAGATTGTCCCTCTCTGTGATCCATCCAGACAGTATTGCTGCTCTGAGGTGAGCAGTGTTACATCAGTAAAAGGGGCAGGAGGGGGATACTTTATCATTCAATTACTCTTGTACTACAACTCTGACAGAATTGAAATAACACTCTCCATGACCCAAATACTATGAAGATTAATTGGAGCTGCTTTTATTGTGAAATATTAATATCCCTTTAAACAAGTATCCTTCCTTGGGTCAAACTGGATCCACACAGGATAATATATTCAAACGTTATAGGTCAGAGGTGCCCAGAATTGAGTAAAGGGTTCTCCAGAGAGTTCTTTATAATTGGTCTTGAATATATTTTAAGTTAATAATCATCTCCCCTATAGATGCCTATTCTCTAATGTAAACAAGCCCAGTTTGTCTAGCCGATAAGTAAAATCTTCCAATCCCTCTATTCCCTCAATCAATTTTTTTGCACACGTGTGTATTGTTCCAGTTCAATAATGTATTTTTAAGAACTCGTGGCCCAAAATTGTGCTCCCATTAACCCTTTGAGTGACAGAGGGGTACGCAATGCATTACTTTGCAATGAGACTGACCCTTTACCGTATTAAATGTGTCACTGTCATTAGGTCACTTTCTTCCAACATGGGACTGGACATTTAACCCATTAAAAAAGTCACTGTCATGAGGTCACTTTGTTCCTACATGGAACTGACCATTTAACCCATTAATTATATCACTCTCAATAGGTCAATTTGTTCCTACACGGGACTGACTGTCGTATGGAAGCCGAGTGCTCAAACCTTCATCAATGAAACTTGACTTTTATTTAAAACATAGTTAAACGATAACCGTTACTTACAACATAACGTTTCAGTCCCCACTGGGAATTTCATCAGGGACAACTACATGTTACAGACTGCAGTTAGGCTTTAAATGGTCCTTTGTTGGGTTTTACGCCCGGGTCAGCGTACCTGGTCGTCATAGCAACCTAAGACGCCATCCCGGCATTCACCCAACTTAGCTAAAACATCTAAAACCAACAATATGAAGAAGCATATTATAATCAAATATAATGTATCAAACTGAACTGCTCATTTAACCCATTCGGTGATAGATTTCCTAAGGTATGCACCCAAAACATCTCCCTCTTCGCAAGTCGGGACTCCCTATCACACCCCATATATTAACTGGAGGTGTGTGTGACAATCCCAGGAGAGACCTACATGGGACTGACCATTTAACCCATTACACATGTCACTGTCATTAGGTCACTTTGTTCCTACATGGGACTGACAAGTTAACCCATTACATGTCACTGTCACTAGGTCCCTTTGCTCACCACGTCACTCTTGGTGGTATAGACTCTGTCCGCCAGACTCTCTATTGCGATCCATTTCACTGGCATCTTGGCGATCCGACCTTGTCGGTAATAATCTCCATTATAAATCTTCTTGGAGAGACCAAAATCTGCCACAGAGACGTTCATGTTTTCATTCAGCCTGGGAGGGAACACAGGGGTGTCAGTGGAAGAGGGTAAAAAGACAGAGAGGGAGAAGAGGGGAGAAGAGACAGGAATGGAAAGAGAGGGAGAAGAGGGGAGAAGGGACAGGAATGGAAAGAGAGGGAGAAGAGGGGAGAAGAGATAGGAATGGAAAGAGAGGGGAGAAGAGGGGAGAAGAGATAGGAATGGAAAGAGAGGGAGAAGAGGGGAGAAGGGACAGGAATGGAAAGAGAGGGAGAAGAGGGGAGAAGAGATAGGAATGGAAAGAGAGGGGAGAAGAGGGGAGAAGAGATAGGAATGGAAAGAGAGGGAGAAGAGGGGAGAAGGGACAGGAATGGAAAGAGAGGGAGAAGAGGGGTGAAGAGACAGGAATGGAAAGAGAGGGAGAAGAGGGGAGAAGAGACAGGAATGGAAAGAGAGAGAGAAGAGGGGAGAAGAGATAGGAATGGAAAGAGAGGGAGAAGAGGGGAGAAGAGACAGGAATGGAAAGAGAGGGAGAAGAGGGGAGAAGAGACAGGACTGGAAAGAGAGGGAGAAGAGGGGAGAAGAGACAGGACTGGAAAGAGAGGGAGAAGAGGGGAGAAGAGACAGGAATGGAAAGAGAGAGAGAAGAGGGGAGAAGAGATAGGAATGGAAAGAGAGGGAGAAGAGGGGAGAAGAGACAGGACTGGAAAGAGAGGGAGAAGAGGGGAGAAGAGACAGGACTGGAAAGAGAGGGAGAAGAGGGGAGAAGAGACAGGAATGGAAAGAGAGAGAGAAGAGGGGAGAAGAGATAGGAATGGAAAGAGAGGGAGAAGAGGGGAGAAGAGACAGGAATGGAAAGAGAGGGAGAAGAGGGGAGAAAAGACAGGAATGGAAAGAGAGGGAGAAGAGGGGAGAAGAGATAGGAATGGAAAGAGAGGGAGAAGAGGGGAGAAGAGACAGGAATGGAAAGAGAGAGAGAAGAGGGGAGAAGAGATAGGAATGGAAAGAGAGGGAGAAGAGGGGAGAAGAGACAGGAATGGAAAGAGAGGGAGAAGAGGGGAGAAGAGATAGGAATGGAAAGAGAGGGAGAAGAGAGGAGAAGAGATAGGAATGGAAAGAGAGGGAGAAGAGGGGAGAAGAGACAGGACTGGAAAGAGAGGGAGAAGAGGGGAGAAGAGACAGGACTGGAAAGAGAGGGAGAAGAGGGGAGAAGAGACAGGAATGGAAAGAGAGAGAGAAGAGGGGAGAAGAGATAGGAATGGAAAGAGAGGGAGAAGAGAGGAGAAGAGATAGGAATGGAAAGAGAGGGAGAAGAGGGGAGAAGAGACAGGACTGGAAAGAGAGGGAGAAGAGGGGAGAAGAGACAGGAATGGAAAGAGAGGGAGAAGAGGGGAGAAGAGACAGGAATGGAAAGAGAGGGAGAAGAGGGGAGAAGAGATAGGAATGGAAAGAGAGGGAGAAGAGGGGAGAAGAGATAGGAATGGAAAGAGAGGGAGAAGAGGAGAGAAGAGATAGGAATGGAAAGAGAGGGAGAAGAGGGGAGAAGAGATAGGAATGGAAAGAGAGGGAGAAGAGAGGAGAAGAGATAGGAATGGAAAGAGAGGGAGAAGAGAGGAGAAGAGACAGGAATTGAAAGAGAGGGAGAAGAGGGGAGAAGAGATAGGAATGGAAAGAGAGGGAGAAGAGAGGAGAAGAGACAGGAATGGAAAGAGAGGGAGAAGAGGGGAGAAGAGACAGGAATGGAAAGAGAGGGAGAAGAGGGGAGAAGAGACAGGAATGGAAAGAGAGGGAGAAGAGGGGAGAAGAGATAGGAATGGAAAGAGAGGGAGAAGAGGGGAGAAGAGACAGGAATTGAAAGAGAGGGAGAAGAGGGGAGAAGAGACAGGAATGGAAAGAGAGGGAGAAGAGGGGAGAAGAGATAGGAATGGAAAGAAAGGGAGAAGAGGGGAGAAGAGATAGGAATGGAAAGAGAGGGAGAAGAGGGGAGAAGAGATAGGAATGGAAAGAGAGGGAGAAGAGAGGAGAAGAGATAGGAATGGAAAGAGAGGGAGAAGAGGGGAGAAGAGACAGGAATTGAAAGAGAGAGAGAAGAGGGGAGAAGAGACAGGAATGGAAAGAGAGGGAGAAGAGGGGAGAAGAGATAGGAATGGAAAGAGAGGGAGAAGAGGGGTAAAGAGACAGGAATGGAAAGAGAGGGAGAAGAGGGGAGAAGAGACAGGAATGGAAAGAGAGGGAGAAGAGGGGAGAAGAGACAGGACTGGAAAGAGAGGGAGAAGAGGGGAGAAGAGACAGGAATGGAAAGAGAGGGAGAAGAGGGGAGAAGAGACAGGAATGGAAAGAGAGGGAGAAGAGGGGAGAAGAGACAGGAATGGAAAGAGAGGGAGAAGAGGGGAGAAGAGATAGGAATGGAAAGAGAGGGAGAAGAGGGGAGAAGAGACAGGAATGGAAAGAGAGGGAGAAGAGAGGAGAAGAGACAGGAATGGAAAGAGAGGGAGAAGAGAGGAGAAGAGACAGGAATGGAAAGAGAGGGAGAAGAGGGGAGAAGAGACAGGAATGGAAAGAGAGGGAGAAGAGGGGAGAAGAGATAGGAATGGAAAGAGAGTGAGAAGAGGGGAGAAGAGACAGGAATGGAAAGAGAGGGAGAAGAGGGGACAAGAGACAGGAATGGAAAGAGAGGGAGAAGAGGGGTAAAGAGACAGGAATGGAAAGAGAGGGAGAAGAGGGGTAAAGAGACAGGAATGGAAAGAGAGGGAGAAGAGGGGAGAAGAGACAGGAATGGAAAGAGAGGGAGAAGAGGGGAGAAGAGACAGGAATGGAAAGAGAGGGAGAAGAGGGGAGAAGAGATAGGAATGGAAAGAGAGGGAGAAGAGGGGAGAAGAGACAGGAATGGAAAGAGAGGGAGAAGAGGGGAGAAGAGATAGGAATGGAAAGAGAGGGAGAAGAGGGGAGAAGAGATAGGAATGGAAAGAGAGGGAGAAGAGGGGAGAAGAGACAGGAATGGAAAGAGAGGGAGAAGAGGGGAGAAGAGACAGGAATGGAAAGAGAGGGAGAAGAGGGGTAAAGAGACAGGAATGGAAAGAGAGGGAGAAGAGGGGAGAAGAGATAGGAATGGAAAGAGAGGGAGAAGAGGGGTAAAGAGACAGGAATGGAAAGAGAGGGAGAAGAGGGGAGAAGAGACAGGAATGGAAAGAGAGGGAGAAGAGGGGAGAAGAGGCAGGAATGGAAAGAGAGGGAGAAGAGGGGAGAAGAGACATGAATGGAAAGAGAGGGAGAAGAGGGGTAAAGAGACAGGAATGGAAAGAGAGGGAGAAGAGGGGAGAAGAGACAGGAATGGAAAGAGAGGGAGAAGAGGGGTAAAGAGACAGGAATGGAAAGAGAGGGAGAAGAGGGGAGAAGAGACAGGAATGGAAAGAGAGGGAGAAGAGGGGAGAAGAGACAGGAATGGAAAGAGAGGGAGAAGAGGGGAGAAGAGATAGGAATGGAAAGAGAGGGAGAAGAGGGGAGAAGAGACAGGAATGGAAAGAGAGGGAGAAGAGGAGAGAAGAGATAGGAATGGAAAGAGAGGGAGAAGAGGGGAGAAGAGACAGGAATGGAAAGAGAGGGAGAAGAGACGGAGAGTCAGTAAGAGAGAGAGATGGTCAGTAAGAAACAGGTGTCAGTAAGAGACATTGAGAGTCAGCAAAAAGTCCGCAAGAGAGAGAGAGGGAGAGTCAGTAAGATAGAGATGGTCAGAAAAAGAGAATAACAGAGAGAGATAGAGAAAAAGAGAGATATATAGAGGTGCAAAATGTGACAGAGAGAGACTCAAAGAGAGAGTGAAGCAGACACACACACACATATATATATAGAGAGAGAGAGAGGAAGAGAGAGGGGGAGGGACTGAGAGATCAAGGAGAAGGGGAGGAAGAGGCAACAAGACTGTGCCATTAAAGGGATATTGAAAGGGACACATGTATGAGGGGGTGCTGATAAGTATTGAGCCTTACCCAGAGAAAATTGAGCTAGGAAGCTGTAAATTGCAGGGTGTACTGGCCAATTTATCTATATTCAATGGTGCAAAAATCAACTACCTATGATTTTAACTTATCTTTATTTGTAAGGTCCAAAATGAACATGGCAGCACCTCCAGAAAAGTTCAATGTGGAAGAGCATAGGACCATAATCAAGTTCCTGTTTCTCCAAGGGAAAGGTGCGAAGCAGATCCATGAAGAAATGTCACAGACTTTGGGTGACAGTGGCCCTTCATATGCAACTGTTAAAGGGGAACTTTCACGTCTGCATAACTGTATCTCTATCCTTTCTTATTCATTAATCCTGTAACGCTATGTCTTGTAAATGTGTCTTACATTGATATAAGTATTGCAATATAGCCTAGAAGTTTGTACCTCTGAGGGACTTCTGGAGCAGAATCTGAAGCGCTCGTTACCTTAAGGTAACCAAGTCACTCCCACAGGACATTAAAGGAATCGCCCTTCCATCACGTCAGCAACACGTAACCTGGCGCACTCAATGCATAGTGCACGTTCAGGTCCTGCAAGTCTAGTGCAAGCGCGTTCCTGGAACTCACTCGCACTATTGAAGGCAGCAGTTAGATACCCAAGAGTGGCAAGTCTGCGGCCGGAAAATAGAGGCATCACTCTCATTTGTTTGCATGCACGCTCGTACAAGCGTGCACGCTGCAAGATCGGAAAAAAAAAGGGGGCCGTCTACTCCTCGGTGATTGACATACACAGTGAATGTTAACGCATGCGCATATACTCTTAACAACAAAGATGGCTGCGTTCTCCAAGACCGTTGCGTTTATACTTAAGGTATTTTTTTAGATCTTAAATCGATTTATATGATAAATGTTATAAATTATTTGACACACATTAGGATAACATAGTAACATAAGCAATGTTCATATAACGTGATAGTTCCCCTTTAAACGTTGGGTTGTCAATTTCAAAACTGGCCATTTCTGTGTTGAAAGTGAGAAACCCAGTGGAAGACCTGTTTCTGTCTCTGTGCCTGCAAATGTGAAAGCCATCCATGACATGATCATGGAGGACCGCCGAATATCAGCCAAAAATATTGCAACATATCTGGGAATATCACGCGAGAGAGTTGGTGCCATTATCCACAACAACTTGGAAATGAGAAAGCTTGCAGCAAAGTGGATCCCAAAACTTTTGACAACCGAACAAGATAGGAGACGTGTGGAGACATCGGTGGCTGTTTTGGAACATTTTGCAAGAAATTAGTCCGATTTCCTGGACAAATTGGTAACTGGTGATGAGACATGGATCTACTGTTATGATCCTGAGACAAAGGAACAGTCTAAGGAATGGAGGCACAGTGGTTCCCCCAGGCCAAAGAAGTTCCGTGTGCAAAGGTCAGGGCAGAAGCAAATGGCAACAGTTTTTTGGGATAAGAAGGGAGTTCTGCTGGTGGACTACCTCCAAAAGGGTTTAACCATCAATGCAACATATTACTGTGCTTTATTGACGAAGTTGAGGCAAAACATCAAGGAAAAACATAGAGGAAAGCTCTCCAAAGGTGTCATCCTGTTGCATGACAACGCCTCATCACACAGTGCAGGTGACACAATGGCAAAACTGACCTCCTTAGGCTTTCAAGTGATGCCCCATCCACCCTATTCGCCCGACCTGGCTCCTTCTGAATATCATCTGTTCACCAATCTCAAAAAACACCTAAAGGGACAATGATTTGGGAGTGTTCCGGAGGCAACTAATGCTCCAAATGAGTGGTTACACCACCAGTCAAAAGAATTGTATTTGCAGGGACTTAAGAAGCTGCAGGACAGATGTCACAAGTGCATTGACTTCCTGGGGAAATATGTAGAATAGTGTGGCAGTTACAGCTTCCTAGCTCAATTTTTACTGGGTAAGGCTCAATACTTATCAGCACCCCCTCGGACAAAGATAAAAGTGAGGAAAATTGTAAAGCAAACCAAAGCCACAAGAGGGGACATGTAAATGCCAAGCGATTTATCATGTTAAGTAGGAGCAATTCTGGGGCAAACCATCTCCTTCACAGGGGGACAAATAACATCCTCATTGATTTAACCCCTTTGAGTGAGAAATTAATGATATTTTTACTTTCATTTAATCTCTATGGTGCAGTTGGATTGCCCAAGAATGACTCCATTACGCATATGACCCAGAGAGTCTCCTCACATGCAGTTCCTGGCCGCCAGGTCTCTGTGGATGAAGTTCTTGCTGCTCAGATACTCCATGCCGCTCGCTATATCCGCCATGAACTTCACCAGTGTCTGCGTGGGCAGGAACTGTGGACAAGAAGAAAGAGAATTGGTCAGATGTAATAGCCAGTGCCCGCCCCTGAGGAACCCTTCCATTAGCTCCTCCTGCATGGAAGGAAAAACTGGATGTCTGTATAGAGGGGAGGTTTTGGAAGTCACAGCAGAAAGAGGGAGGGTAACTAGAAATCAGAACTAACAAACTAGCATATTTAGTATATCTCTGTGTGTGAGAACATTTCAAAATAATATTTCATATAAAAGAATTGTACAGCTTATCTTCCTCTAGCCTAGGGAGGAACAGAAGTTTAAGTGCTATACTGGCCCCTCCAGAAGAGGCTCTCTCTGTATATACATGGGCCCATCCCTTAAAGTGATAGTAATACTTACTTTTATGTTTAATTTGGTAGGCTTATCTCTCAAACCTTCATGATTTGAGAGATACACCTTCCTAAAGTTGCCTTGTGAGAGAAGTCAGCGGACTAGATGACGGCTGCAGAATCCGGTCATTTGGCCGAATGGGGGCTCTTTAGCAGAGCCGAAAACATGCGATCTAAACATAAATACTTTATTGGAACGGTCTACAAAGTGTGTCTGGTTTGCAGGCACATTTTATAGACCGTTCCAATGAAGTTTTAACCCTCTGAGTGCCGGAGGGGTAAGAAACACATTGTTTTGGCACTCAAATGGTTAATATTTAGATTGCATGTTTTTGGCTCTGCTGAAGAGCCTCAAACTGGTCAAATGACCGGATTCTGCAGCCGTCATCTAGAGCGCTGACTTCTCTCACGAGGCAACTTTAGGAAGGTATATCTCTCAAATCATAAAGGTTTGAGAGATAAGCCTTACATTTTTTTTTTATGCCTACCAAATTAAATAAACGTAAAAGTAAGTATTACTATCCCTTTAATTGACATGTCTCCCAGGACACGCATGTATCTAACTAAAGGGAAGTTGAAGCAATGACGACTGACCAGGGGAGTGTCTCCGAGTCGAGAGTACAGTAGGAAACTGTGTAAATCTCCATGCTTCATAAACGGCAAAATGACCACAGGAGACGGATAACCTTCATTTTCTGTATTCTGCAGACATACACCTGTAATATAGAGAGACACGGTAAGTAACCTGACACAGACAGAGGGGCCTATAGGACATGGAGTCTGTCCCTCCCACTGCAGGGTGACACAGACAGAAGGGAGATATAGGACATGGAGTCTGTCCCTCCCACTGCAGGGTGACACAGACAGAAGGGAGATATAGGACATGGAGTCTGTCCCTCCTACTGCAGGGTGACACAGACAGAAGGTAGCTATAGGACATGGAGTCTGTCCCTCCCACTGCAGGGTGACACAGAACATGAAGTCTGTCCCTCCCACTGCAGGGTGACACACACAGAAGGGAGCTATAGGACATGGAGTCTGTCCCTCCCACTGCAGGGTGACACAGACAGAAGTGAGATACAGGACATGGAGTCTGTCCCTCCCACTGCAGGGTGACACAGAACATGAAGTCTGTCCCTCCCACTGCAGGGTGACACACACAGAAGGGAGCTATAGGACATGGAGTCTGTCCCTCCCACTGAAGGGTGACACAGACAGAAGGGAGATATAGGACATGGAGTCTGTCCCTCCCACTGCAGGGTGACACAGAACATGAAGTCTGTCCCTCCCACTGCAGGGTGACACACACAGAAGGGAGCTATAGGACATGGAGTCTGTCCCTCCCTCTGCAGGGTGACACAGACAGAAGGGAGATACAGGACATGGAGTCTGTCCCTCCCACTGCGGGGTGACACAGATAAAAGGGAGCTATAGGACATGGAGTCTGACCCTCCCACTGCAGGGTGACACAGATAAAAGGGAGCTATAGGACATGGAGTCTGACCCTCCCACTGCAGGGTGACACAGGCAGAAGGGAGATATAGGACATGGAGTCTGTCCCTCCCACTGCAGGGTGACACAGACAGAAGGGATCTATAGGACATGGAGTCTGTCCCTCCCACTGCAGGGTGACACAGACAGAAGGGAGATATAGGACATGGAGTCTGTCCCTCCCACTGCAGGGTGACACAGACAGAAGGGATCTATAGGACATGGAGTTTGTCCCTCCCACTGCAGGGTGACACAGATAAAAGGGAGCTATAGGACATGGAGTCTGACCCTCCCACTGCAGGGTGACACAGGCAGAAGTGAGCTATAGGACATGGAGTCTGTCCCTCCCACTGCAGGGTGACAGACAGAAGGGAGCTATGGGACATGGAGTCTGTCCCTCCCACTGCAGGGTGACACAGACAGAAGGGATCTATAGGACATGGAGTCTGTCCCTCCCACTGCAGGGTGACACAGACAGAAGGGAGCTATAGGACATGGAGTCTGTCCCTCCCATTGCAGGGTGACACAGACAGAAGGGAGATATAGTATATGGAGTCTGTCCCTCCCACTGCAGGGTGACACAGACAAGAGTTATGTAGGATCTCCTTTATATTCTCCCTGAAAAGTATTAAAGAACATTTTCTTTCACTGCAGTCTTTAAATGATGACACCTTAAAGGGATAGTAACACTTCATTTTAACTTTATTTTATTTTGTAGGCATTAAAAAAACATGAAGAATGATATAAGTCTTATCTCTCAAACCTTTATGGTTTATGAGATATTCACAAGCAAAGTTCCCCTCCCGCCCCTTTTACCTAGTGTAAGCCATCTCTTCTCAGATGTGGAATCCAGTCCATAGACCAGACAGATAACAGAAGGGGACAATCTTCTTCCTATGAGAACAATGAAAGCCCTGCCCCCCTTGACAAGTTTTTCAGCTTTTTCCCTTATCTTAATTGAAGATTGTCCCTCTCTGCAGTCTACCTGGGCACCTCCCTTCTGATCTGGCTGAACAGGGGGGGGATACTTTGTTTGTGAATATCTCTTAAACCATAAAGGTTTCAGAGATAAGACTTATATCATTCTTCATGTTTTTTTAATGCCTACAAAATAAAATAAAGTTAAAATGAAGTATTACTATCCCTTTAATTTGCCTGTATTCCCCTCTAATATTTCATGTCACCACCTGTAATTTGTTGTCCCACTGGTACCCATAACGTCACTGGCAGCAATCCCACTGCTAACACCAAACTGTTTTTCTCAGAAAGTGGGTGAGATTTCTCTGAAACCACAACTGGCCTCTCCAAGAAAAATATCACATGACTGGATGGACCTTGGCAGGGCTCAACATGACAAGAATCTGCCTGATATGAATTGATTAATTAATGTGAAACATCTCTGCAACTTCAGATTTTCTGCAGTCTACAATTCCCGAGAGCAAAACCAGGCGTTTCTGTCAAATGTTTGACTTTCTATAGCATAATGATTGTTTACCACAGGATAATGATGATTGCTCCTTCTGAGAAATATGATTAGGAAGGATGGACCCACAAACATGTCACTGTCATTAGTACACTTTGTTACTAGGAAGGACTGACCCATAAACATGTCACTGTCATTAGTACACTTTGTTCCTATGAAGGACTGACCCATAAACATGTCACTGTCATTAGTACACCTTGGTCCTAGGAAGTACTGACCCATAAACACGTCACTGTCATTAGTACACTTTGGTCCTAGGAATGACTGACCCATAAACACGTCACTGTCATTAGTACACTATGGTCCTAGGAAGGACTGACCCATAAACATGTCATTGTCATTAGTACACTATGGTCCTAGGAAGGGCTGACCCATAAACATGTCACTGTCATTAGTGCACTTTGGTCCTAGGAAGGACTGACCCATAAACATGTCACTGTCATTAGTACACTTTGGTCCTAGGAAGGACTGACCCATACACATGTCACTGTCATTAGTACACTTTGGTCCTAAGAAGGACTGACCCATAAACATGTCACTGTCATTAGTGCACTTTGGTCCTAAGAAGGACTGACCCATAAACATGTCACTGTCATTAGTGCACTTTGGTCCTAGGAAGGACTGACCCATAAACATATCACTGTCATTAGTACACAGTGGTCCTAGGAAGGTCTGACCCATAAACATGTCACGGTCATTAGCACACAGTGGTCCTAGGAAGGACTGACCCATAAACATGTCACGGTCATTAGTACACTTTGGTCCTAGGAAGGACTGTCTCTATTAAGAGTTAATGTCCTTGGTTAATCGAGATTATGTTGTAATAAGGATACATTCAGTCCTACATGCCAAAAACCCCTAGTAACCCTGATCCACCCCAAATCATCTGGTTTATTACTACATAGTAACAGTTTATTATAATCAAGGGAATAACAGTGATATAGAGTGTGTGCTCAGAGGTAAAGGGGCACAGAGAGACAGCAAGAGAGACAGATAGATGCAGAAAGAGAGACAGGAAAAGAGAGACAGGAAGACAGACAGATAAAGAAAGAGAGACAGACAGACACAAAAAGAGAGACTTAGACAGATAAAGAAAGTCAGAGAGAAACAGGGAGATAGAGATAAGCAGGAAGAGAGAGATAAGCAGGGAGATAGAGATACACAGGGAGATAGAGATAAGCAGGGAGAGAGAGATAAGCAGGGAGCTAGAGATAAGCAGGGAGATAGACATAAGCAGGGAGAGAGAGATAAACAGAGAGATAAATAGGGAGACAGAGGTAAGCAGGGAGACAGAGATAAGCAGGGAGAGAGAGAAGGGGGAGACAGAGACAGTGAGAGACAAAGTGAGTGTAGGGTTGCCACCTTTTTCTTAAAAAAAATACCTGTCATAGCATTCTCTCCATAGACTTAATATTGAACAGAAGTCAATTTTTTACCGGCCTGCTTGTAAAATACCGGCTGGGTGGCAACCCTAAGTGAGTGAGAGAGAGAAACAGAGACACACAGAGAGACAGAGAGAGACAAAGGGACTGAGAGAGACAGAGATAGAGCGAGAGGGAGAGAGAAAGCAAGAGACACACAAATAGAGTGAGAAAGAGAGACAGACAAAGGTAGGGTGGCCATGTGTCCCTGGGTGTGTCCTGGATTTTAAGTGTGAGTCCATGTCCTGGGCAGCCCCCTTCTGAGACAATACAAAGTCCTGGAATGAAGAATCCAGAACACAGAGTTCTAAGCGCTAGAAGGAGAACTGCCCATTGTCTACTGTGCCAGGAAGTGACCCCTCTGCTGGGCTACAACAAAATGGCTTCCTGACAGAACTCTAAACACTAGAAGGAGAACTGCCCATTCCCTACTGTGACAGAAAGTGACGCCTCTGCTGGGCTACAACAAAATGGCTTCTGGACAGAACTCTAAACACTAGAAGGAGAACTGCCCATTGCCTACTGTGACAAAAAGTGCTGCCTCTGCTGGGCTGCAACACAATGGCCTTCAAACACAGCTCTAAACACTAGAGAGAGAACTGAGCCTTACAGGGATAGTAATACTTCGTTTTAACTTTATTTTATTTTGTAGGCATTAAAAAAACATGAATAATGATCTAAGTCTTATCTCTCAAACCTTTATGGTTTATGAGATATTCACAAGCAAAGTTCCCCTCCCGCCCCTTTTACCTAGTGTAAGCCATCTCTTCTCAGATGTGAGTCTGGTTGTATGACAGGACAGATAACAGAAGGGGACAATTTTCTTTGTATGAAAACAAAGAAAGCCCTTCCCCCCTTGACAAGTTTTTCAGGTTTTTCCCTTATCTTAATTGAAGATTGTCCCTCTCTGCAGTCTACCTGGGCACCTCCCTTCTGATCTGGCTGAACGGGGGGGGGGGGATACTTTGCTTGTGAATATCTCTTAAACCATAAAGGTGTGAGAAATAAGACTTATATCGTTCTTCATGTTTTTTTAATGCCTACAAAATAAAATAAAGATAAAACGAAGTATTACTATCCCTTTAATACAGACATCAATTGGGAGCTGAAGTGTAATTTTGCTGTAGTGTAATGTTAGTCTAAGGCTTTGGACTTCATGTACATTTGCTTGTAGCCCACAATAGGCATCACTTTTTGTCACAGCAGTCACTGGATAGTTCTCCCTCTAGTGGTTAGAACTGTGTGGTGCACCCTTCTCCCTGCAGTGTCCCTGAACTGAAGAACTGGAATGTGGTCACCGAGACAAAGGGAGTGTGAGAGAGAGACAGACAGAGACAGAGAACAAAAGAGAGAGACAGACAGAGACAGAGAAAAAAAGAGAGAGACAGACAGAGACAGAGAATGAAAGAGAGTGACAGACTGAGAGACAGGAGGAGAAGACAGAGAGAGATATAAACAATAAGACAACACAAAAGATGAGGATTAACCCCTTAAGTGGTCCCAGGGTCTGCAGTCCTTTAAGGACAAGAAAGGGAATTTTGGCGTGCCGCCCCACGTGACTGATCACATGGGGCGGCACGCCGAACGAGGGACTGAAAGAGATCGCTCCGGTGAGCGCAGTGAGTAAAAGTACGTGACGTACCAGGACCGTCACTGGTCCTTAAAGGGATAGTAATACTTCATTTTAACTTTATTTTATTTTGTAGGCATTAAAAAAACATGAAGAATGATATAAGTCTTATCTCTGAAACCTTTATGGTTTAAGAGATATTCACAAACAAAGTATCCCCCCCCTGTTCAACCAGATAAGAAGGGAGATGCCCAGGTAGACTGCAGAGAGGGACAATCTTCAATTAAGATAATGGAAAAAGCTGAAAAACTTTTCAAGGGGGGAAGGGCTTTCATTGTTTTCATACAAAGAAAGTTGTCCCCTTCTGTTATCTGTACTGTCATACAACCAGACTCACATCTGAGAAGAGATTGTTTACACTAGGTAAAAGGGGCGGGAGGGGAAACTTTGCTTGTGAATATCTCATAAACCATAAAGGTTTGAGAGATAAGACTTATATCATTCTTCATGTTTTTTTAATGCCTACAAAATAAAATAAAGTTAAAACGAAGTGTTACTATCCCTTTAAGTGCCGGACCAGTGTGACGGGCCGGGTACATCAGTGGTCCTTAAGGGGTTAATTGAGGCACTCTACCAATACAAATTTACACAGTAATCTAGAAAAAATATCAAAATGTATTAAAGACAAAATGTCACAATAAACTTATAAAATTAAATATGGTGGAGTAAAAATCCCCCATCCCCCAATAATACACCATCCACCCCCCATCCCCTCAAATCACCCCATGTATATACCCAAATAATCTAAAAATGTAAAACTAGACAGTATAAAATTAAACCAGATGAACAACAAAAAAAAGAAATGAAGATCCTTATTCCTCTCTGCTCTATTTTGCCATAAGGATGGTGTTTTGGGAGGCCCTCTCGGTGTCACACTTACCTAATTCGGTCTTTGTCCCCTGTTTGGGTTTACACTGAATGACTATTAGTAAATTGGATTACTGGTTGCCCAGGGTGCCCCATGATTATGGAGCCCCTTGGCATACCTCCCAAGTGTCCCTCTTTAGGAGGGACAGCCCCTCTTTTAGACCCAAATCCCTCTGTCCCTCTTTCCCACCCTGATGTCCCTCTTTTTAGGATATCAGATAGTGTGATGTGTATATAAGTGTATCACATTGTTCTACAGCATTAAAACTCACATTATTGTTTGTTTAAACGTCAGTATATGTGTTTATACATTAGTCTGTGTAATAAAATACTATGGTCTTGTTATAAGTCATTTACTAGATTACACAAGGAGGTGTCAGTAGGTTATGAAATAGCCTAAAAATTCTCTGTAATGCCCCGTCGCCCACCACTCCCCCAGTGACACCCCCAAAATACAAGTGTCCCTCTTTGGAAATTTGAAATGTTGTGGGGTATGCCTTGGTCAGACAGTATGTAGATTTCTATGATCCAGATTGGAATTACGTCTGGATGGAATATTAGCTAGTCCTTGTATATGTCTGCTACCTGGGGCCTGGGGATTGCCCCCTCATCTGGCGAGCGTTACCGCGATTGAGTCACATTGATTCCGTGACAACTCTGTAAGGGGCGCGGGTTGTGGAGGTGTGTGCATGCTTCATTGATCTGCCCACTGATATGATGTGGGATTGGTCTGATGTGGTGCATGCACTTGCCCGGACTGTGTGCGGCACGGTGTAGGAATGTCATGGATATGTGGTGATTGCTGGGGATGCTCTGTAGGTGGTGGTGCTTTCGAGGGCTGACTGAGAGGCAGAGATATCTTGGGTTACATGGGGTGCCTGGACCCCAGTGGGTGACAACACTTACCACGTGTATAATATTGTTTATTTATATGTGGTTACTATGGTAATTAAGACAACTTCCGGTTTCGGAAGTTAAAAGGCAACGGACAGGGCGGGTAAATTGGAAATTGTTTGTCTTGACAAAGTAAAGGTCGACGAAATGCGTTGACATGTCATGGGACCAATATGGTGATCTAAGAGCTGACATGACCTTGACCTTTATGCCGAACAGAAGGACATGTCATGGAAACACCATGGAGATCTAAGAGCTGACGTGACCTTGAACTTTATGCCGACCAGAAGGACACGTCATGGAAAGACCATGGTGATCTAAGAGCCGACGTGACCTTGAACTTCTTGCTGAACAGAAGGACATGTCATGGAAAGACCATGGTGATCTAAGAGCCGACGTGACCTTGAACTTTATGCCGAACAGAAGGACATGTCATGGAAACACCATGGAGATCTAAGAGCCGACGTGACCTTGAACTTTATGCCGAACAGAAGGACATGTCATGGAAAGACCATGGTGATCTAAGAGCTGACGTGACCTTGAACTTTATGCCGAACAGAAGGACATGTCATGGAAAGACCATGGTGATCTAAGAGCCGACGTGACCTTGAACTTTATGCCGAACAGAAGGACATGTCATGGAAAGACCATGGTGATCTAAGAGCCGACGTGACCTTGAACTTTATGCCGAACAGAAGGACATGTCATGGAAACACCATGGAGATCTAAGACCTGACGTGACCTTGAACTTTATGCCGAACAGAAGGACATGTCATGGAAACACCATGGAGATCTAAGACCTGACGTGACCTTGAACTTTATGCCGAACAGAAGGACATGTCATGGAAACACCATGGAGATCTAAGAGCTGACGTGACCTTGAACTTTATGCCGAACAGAAGGACATGTCATGGAAAGACCATGGTGATCTAAGAGCTGATGTGATCTTGAACTTTATGCCGAACAGAAGGACATGTCATGGAAAGACCATGGTGATCTAAGAGCTGACATGACCTTGAACTTCATGCCGAACAGAATCTGGGTGATGCGGATGACTTTCCAATATCACCAGGATGATTGCAGCCTATGAATGGCGATAGTGTTGGAGTTTGGAGTCGGTATGATATTAAGGACCCACCTGCTGGGTGAAGTTGGGTGAGAATATCCCTATCTATCTATACTTCTCAAGCCTACCATGTTCACTCAATGAAGAGCCGGACTCGGTTACTGGATGGTTTTATGAATGATTATATACATCTGCATTATATCACATTCCATCTTCACTTACTAACTGTGCTGTGGATGCATAAAAACACTAATACAGTGTATCATCATCATTACATTTTCATTGTTTGCTGTTCATCTCACACATCTATAGTTGCATGTTATCTGGATGTGTCAGCCATGGACTTACTCAGGACTATGAGCCTCTGGGACCTTTTTTCATGCCTATTTACAGCATTTTTTAGCATGATTTTGTGAAGGCAGTTAATCCTTATACACGGCCATTGGATTTTTTATTTTTTTGTTCAGTGTTTAAGGGGCTGGCGCCAGTTTGGGGTCATCTGGTTTTATTTCATACTGTCTAGTTTTGCTTTTTTAGATTATTTGGGTATATACATGGGGTGATTTGAGGGGATGGCGGGTGGATGGTATATTATTGGGGGATGGAGGATTTTTACTCAACCATATTTAACTTTATAGGTTTATTGTGACATTTTGTCTTTAATACATTTTTGATATTTTTTCTAGATTACTGTGTAAATTTGTATTGGTAGAATGCCTTAATTAATCATCATCTTTTGTCTTATTGTTTCTATGTAGTATAGCAGAAGACTGGGTGCACCGTGTTCTGTTTGTGAGGTGTGATCCTATCAACAAATATTGTGTGAATAGAGAGAGGGAGAGACAGAGAACAAAAGGGAGTGACAGACTGAGAGGCAGTAGGAGAAGACAAAGATAGGGAGAGAGAGACAGAGAGAGAGTGAGACAGGGAGAGAGAGACAGAGAGAGGGAGAGAAAGAGAGAGATGGGAGAGAGAGAGAGAAAGAGATAGACAGAGGGAGGGAAAGAGATAGAGAGAGAAAGAGAGAGGGACAGAGTGTGAGAGAGAGAGACAGGGGAAGAGAGAGAGACAGGGGAAGAGAGAGAGAGAAAGACAAAGGGAGAGGGACAGAGAGAGAGAGGGGGGAGAGAGAGAGAAAGAGGGAGGGAGAGAGAAAGAGAGAGAGAGAGGACAGAGAGAGAGGACAGAGTGAGAGAAAGATGGAAAAGAGAGAGAGACAGAGGGAGAGAGAAAGACAGAAGGGGAAGAGAGAGGGTGAAGAAAGAGAGGGAGAGACAGACTGAGAAACAGGAGGAGAAGACAAAGTTAGGGTGAGAGAAACAGAGAGAGAGTGAGACAGAGAGAGTGAGACAGAGAGAGGGGAGAGAGAGAGGGAGAGAGACAGAGAGGGAGAAAGAGAGAGAGAGAGAGAGGGAGAGGCAGAGAGAGGGAGTGGGGAGAGAGAGAAACAAAGGGAGAGAGAGAGTGAGAGACAGAAGGAGAGAGAGACAGAGAGAGGGAGAGAGACAGAGCAGTGGCGTAACAATAGGGGTCACAGGGGTTGCACCTGCGACCGGACCCGTCACTCCAAGGGGCCCGGCCGCCCCCTGCGAACCCATCGCCACTCGCCCTCAGCCCTGCCCGCAGCAGCTCAGCTGATCTCCCGGAGCTCTAGTAGTGCAGAGCGCTGGGAGATGACATCATCTCCCAGCGCTCTGCATAAATGAGAACCGCGCGAGAGATGGAGGTAGGAGATATGCATGGGGCAACGTGAAGATTGGAGGGGGGCTGGGCCCGGCGGCAATTTCTGCACCAGGGCCTGGTGGCTTCTAGTTATGCCACTGAGACAGAGAGAGGGAGAGAGACACAGAGAGAGGGAGAGAGAAAGACAAAAAATGGGGAGAGAGAAAGAAAACTGACAGAAACAGAAATGGTGGTGAAGGGAAGAGTGAGATATTATGACAAGAAAAGCAAAATATTCTGAGGCAGAAAGACAGACAGAGAATGAAAGACAGACAACTAAGACAGCAAACGAGAAGAGAAGGGAAATGAGATGGTGGTGAAACATATAATATATTGATATCTTTATTCTTATATAGCGCTGCCAGTTTGTACACACATTTATTTCAGGCACAAAATAATAACCCATAGAGCTTACAGTCTGGTTTTCGTTTTGTGCCTGAAGCACGGGGACATCAAGTGACTTGTTCATGTCCACAAGGAGCTGCTAGGAGATAGGTTTCCATGGCGTTGCAGCCAGTATCTTCACTTCAATAAGTTAATTAACCAACAGCACCGCTGCTATGTACATAGATAGGAGGAGGGGATGCGGCTGAGTGTGAGAGGGTCTGACCCACTGGGGTTGGACATGAAGGAGGACCTTAACCCCTTGATTGCTGGAGAGAGGACTCACTACCATCCAATGGTTTAAAATCTCCATTTGAGTCAGTGAGAATGTTTAATTGTTACACGTCCCAAGTGTGTGCAGCGCATACCAACACTCTGGTTCTTAAGGGGTTAACCAAGAATTACTCTAGTTGCAAAGCAATGAGTTCCGTATCCCTCTGGCACCCGAAGGGTTAAAAAACAGAAAGGCCATTAAAATACAACTCTCATTTTCTCCCCCCAAAAAAGGTCAATTTAAATCAGAGGGGCCCTAGGGAATTTGTATTTGTTCATATGGCACGGCTGGTTTGCTTCTCCTCTTTTGTTTTATACATATGCCCTGTTATTAGCAACAGCAAAGGAGATGCTGTACTAAGATCCTACCACAAGATGGCAGTAGAGGAAATCATGCTTGTTATGATTAAGACAGTGAAAATAGATAATCTTTGTAACCCACATACTATACACAAAAATACGGGTGGATTTATCTTGTTTCTGAGATAGGCGATTTTAAAACCATGTGGTTTTCCCTCCCAAGGGATACGGGTCTCAAATATTTTTTTGTATCCTCATGTATAAAGCAGGACAAAAACTTTATTTGCGAAAAAGATAAAATGTGGAAAACATCATTTTTCATCTTCCTCTGTAATTCCCACAAAAAATGCTGATTTCTGCTTTTTCCACTGTGCACATAATGACCCCCAGCCTTTTCCTACAGTAACCATAGAACTACACATACTGACCCCCAGCCTTGTCCTACAGTAACCATAGACCCACACATACTGACCTCTATCCTTGTCCTGCAGTAACCATAGAACTACACATACTGACCTCCAGCCTTGTCCTACAGTAACTATAGAACTACACATACTGACCCCCAGCCTTGTCCTACAGTAACCATAGAACTACACATACTGACCCCCAGCCTTGTCCTACAGTAACCATAGAACTACACATACTGACCCCCAGCCTTGTCCTACAGTAACCATAGAACTACACATACTGACCCCCAGCCTTGTCCTACAGTAACCATAGAACTACACATACTGACCCCCAGCCTTGTCCTACAGTAACCATAGACCCACACATACTGACCTCTATCCTTGTCCTACAGTAACCATAGACCCACACATACTGACCTCCAGCCTTGTCCTACAGTAACTATAGAACTACACATACTGACCCCCAGCCTTGTCCTACAGTAACCATAGAACTACACATACTGACCCCCAGCCTTGTCCTACAGTAACCATAGAACTACACATACTGACCTCTATCCTTGTCCTACAGTAACCATAGAACTACTCATACTGACCCCCAGCCTTGTCCTACAGTAACCATAGAACTACACATACTGACAATCAGCCTTGTCCTACAGTAACCATAGAACTACACATACTGACCCCCAGCCTTGTCCTACAGTAACCATAGAACTACACATACTGACCCCCAGCCTTGTCCTACAGTAACCATAGAACTACGCATACTGACCCCCAGCCTTGTCCTACAGTAACCATAGACCCACACATACTGACCCTCAGCCTTGTCCTACAGTAACCATAGAACTACTCATACTGACCCCCAGCCTTGTCCTACAGTGACCATAGACCTACACATACTGACCCCTCAGCCTTGTCCTACAGTAACCATAGAACTACACATACTGACCCTCAGCCTTGTCCTACAGTAACCATAGAACTACACATACTGACCCCCAGCCTTGTCCTACAGTAACCATAGACCCACACATACTGACCCTCAGCCTTGTCCTACAGTAACCATAGAACTACACATACTGACCCCCAGCCTTGTCCTACAGTAACCATAGAACTACACATACTGACCCCCAGCCTTGTCCTACAGTAACCACAGAACTACACATACTGACCCCCAGCCTTGTCCTACAGTAACCATAGACCCACACATACTGACCCTCAGCCTTGTCCTACAGTAACCATAGAACTACTCATACTGACCTCCAGCCTTGTCCTACAGTAACCATAGAACTACGCATACTGACCCCCAGCCTTGTCCTACAGTAACCATAGAACTACTTATACTGACCCCCAGCCTTGTCCTACAGTAACCATAGAACTACACATACTGACCCCCAGCCTTGTCCTACAGTAACCATAGAACTACACATACTGACCCCCAGCCTTGTCCTACAGTAACCATAGAACTACACATACTGACCCCCAGCCTTGTCCTACAGTGACCACAGACCTACACATACTGACCCCCAGCCTTGTCCTATAGTAACCATAGAACTACACATACTGACCTCCAGCCTTGTCCTACAGTAACCATAAAACTACACATACTGACCTCCAGCCTTGTCCTACAGTAACCATAGACACACACATACTGACCCCCAGTCTTGTCCTACAGTAACCATAGAACTACACATACTGACCCCTATCCTTGTCCCACTGCAGCCATAGACCCACACATACTGACCCCCAACCTTGTCCCACTGCAGACATTGAACTACACATACTGACCACCATCTTTGCTCTGTATGTGAACGCTGAGCTTTAGGCTAAATCTTTCCATAAAATGGTATAATAATATATCCACCTTGTTGTAACAGCTTGAAATGTAATAATTCTGAAATAAGCATATCCAAGCAATAGAAATACATTTGTTTTACAAAGCAGGACAATGCTTTTTCTTCCACCATTGTGAAAATATACTTTTCTATAAGGGTAAATAATTATTGGACAATATTTAAGTCTTAGTGTGCTGGTTATTTCAGAGATAAAGGAGACAGAACAGCGAAGAGCAACAGAATTAAGGGAATGGAGGACTTGACGTATGGGGAACGACTAGACAAACTTGGTTTATTTACTCTAGAGAAAAGACGACTAAGAGGAGACCTTATCACAATGTACAAGTATATGAGAGGTCAATACAAGGATCTCTGCGGTGAGCTATTTATTCCAAGGCCTGATCAGGTGACCAGGGGACACCCCTTGAGATTAGAGAAAAGGAGGTTTAGACTTCAGCAGAGGAAGGGGTTTTTTACAATAAGGTCTGTTAAATTGTGGAATTCATTGCCCAAGGAGGTATTTATGACAGATACAATGTATACATTTAAAAGAAGATTAGATACATTTCCTTCAAAAGGGAACATACAGAGTTATACTGTATATTAGTAGGCAAATCAGGAAGGTCTGATAAAGACTAATTTATTTGGCAGTAGGAAAGTTATATAATTCACATGTCTCTGGTTGATGAGGCAGAGGCTGAACTTGCTGGACTTTTGTCTTTTTTCAATGGCTTTCTATGATGTGTTGGTGTGGATACAGGGTCACTGGGGTATTGCTTTTATATAACACCTTGAATGTTAGAGATGTCTCCACGAATTACTTCACAGTGCATGGGGAGAGCTCTGCAGCATTCAAGGATTCAGTTACAAAGACAATGTGAGTGGGATTCACAGTGAATAGTCATTGGTAATGATCAAGCTCTCTCTCTTACCAATCAGGCGCATAACGTTAGGATGGTCGAACTCTTTCATGCAGACGGCTTCACTCAGAAAGTCTTCCATCTCAGTACGGGTGCAGATAGCAACTGGGAGAAGAGGAGAGATGGGATTTAATCACAAAATAATATCAAAGTGGGGTGACAGACAGAAGGGATGTATGGGACGTGGAGTCTGTCTCTCCCACTGCAGGGTGACACAGATAGAAGGGAGATGTAGGACATAGAGTCTGTCCCTCCCACTGCAGGGTGACACAGACAGAAGGGAGCTATAGGACATGGAGTCTGTCCCTCCCACTGCAGGGTGACACAGCCAGAAGGGCGATATAGGACATGGAGTCTGTCCCTCCCACTGCAGGGTGACACAGACAGAAGGGAGATATAGGACATGGAGTCTGTCCCTTTCACTGCAGGGTGACACAGACAGAAGGGAGATATAGGACATGGAGTCTGTACCTCTCACTGCAGGGTGACACAGTCAGGAGGGATCTATAGGACATGGAGTCTGTCCCACCCACTGCAGGGTGACACAGACAGAAGGGAGATATAGGACATGGAGTCTGTCCCACCCACTGCAGGGTGACACAGACAGAAGGGAGCTATAGGACATGGAGTCTGTCCCACCCACTGCAGGGTGACACAGACAGAAGGGAGATATAGGACATGGAGTCTGTCCCACCCACTGCAGGGTGACACAGACAGAAGGGAGCTATAGGACATGGAGTCTGTCCCTCCCACTGCAGGGTGACACACAGAAGGCAGCTATAGGACATGGAGTATGTCCCTCCCACTGCAGGGTGATACAGACAGAAGGGAGCTATAGGACATGGAGTATGTCCCTCCCACTGCAGAGTGACACAGACAGAAGGGAGCTATAGGACATGGAGTCTGTCCCTCCCACTGCAGGGTGACACAGACAGAAGGGAGCTATAGGACATGGAGTCTGTCCTTCCCACTGCAGGGTGACACAGACAGAAGGGAGATATATGATATGGAGTCTATCCCTCCCACTGCAGGGTGACACAGACAGAAGGGAGACATAGGACATGGACTCTGTCCCTCCCACTGCAGGGTGACACACACAGAAGGGAGCTATAGAACATGGAGTCTGTCCCTCCCACTTCAGGGTGACACAGACAGAAGGGAGCTATAGAACATGGAGTCTGTCCCTCCCACTTCAGGGTGACACACACAGAAGGAAGATATAGGACATGGAGTCTGTCCCTCCCACTGCAGGGTGACACAGACAGAAGGGAGATATAGGACATGGAGTCTGTCCCTCCCACTGCAGGGTGACACGGACAGAAGGGAGATACAGGACATGGAGTCTCTCCCTCCCACTGCAAGGTGACACAGACAGAAGGGAGATATAGGATATGGAGTCTGTCCCTCCCACTGCAGGGTGACACAGACAGAAGGGAGCAATAGGACATGGAGTCTGTCCCTCCCACTGCATGGTGACACAGACAGAAGGGATCTATAGGACATGGAGTCTGTCCCTCCCACAGCAGGGTGACACAGACAGAAGGAAGATATAGGACATGGAGTCTGTCCCTCCCACTGCAGAGTGACACAGACAGAAGGGAGATATAGGACATGGAGTCTGTCCCTCCCACTGCAGGGTGACACGGACAGAAGGGAGATATAGGACATGGAGTCTGTCCCTCCCACTGCAGGGTGACACAGACAGAAGGGAGATATAGGACATGGAGTCTGTCCCTCCCACTGCAGAGTGACACAGACAGAAGGGAGATATAGGACATGGAGTCTGTCCCTCCCACTGCAGGGTGACACGGACAGAAGGGAGATATAGGACATGGAGTCTGTCCCTCCCACTGCAGGGTGACACAGACAGAAGGGATCTATAGGACATGGAGTCTGTCTCTCCCACTGCAGGGTGACACAGACAGAAGGGAGATATAGGACATGGAGTCTGTCCCTCCCACTGCAGGGTGACACAGACAGAAGGGAGATATAGGACATGGGGTCTGTCCCTCCCACTGCAGGGTGACACAGACATCACTTACTTTTCATGGTTTTCACAGCAACTTTTAGGATGAAATCGTCCTGGTTTAACTGTCCCTCCATGACTGAGCCGAACTCTCCTGCAGAACGAAAACACTGATCAGATCCATGCTCTCTGCACCTTCACAACCGGAGCGGCACCCGCCCTATACGCTGTAACACCCCAACCAGCACTGCGCCCACCCGCCATACTGAGGGCCAGTAACACCCCAACATGCCACAGACCCAGACCTCACGGTTTATTTTCACAAGACCCTGATGTTTCTCCTGAATATTTCCTATTGACTGAAATGGGGATTTTAATCCCTTTAATTCTAGAGATGTCTCGATTGCATTCTCACACAATGCAGTGCAATCCTTCATAGTGTTAGGGGTCAAAGGAGCCATTTAAATCATTGGGAATTGTTTCTTGTCCCCTCTGGTGCACATTTTGTTTGCTCAAGAATTGCTCAGCTTTAGTTTAACCCTTTGAGGGCCGAGGGGTACATAAAGCATTGCAAAGCAATATGTTGCATACCTCCTGAGCACTCAAAGGGCTAATTTAACCCTTTGCGTTCCAGGGAGTTATGCAACACATTGTTTTCCAATGCATTCAGTACGTCTCTGGTACTCAGAAGGGTTTTAAAGGGCCCCTAGTGATTAAAGGGAACACACACCTCCTAGAATTAACCCTCCACTGGCCTTAATCTGGGAAGAGACAGAGATCGTGTGCATGCAGGCAGACATAATGCTATAGTGCAGGACTACAGGGCCCCAAACCCCTCCCACTGAATGATTCAGTGTTGGCTTCCGTGGACATTATCAAGTACTGATACTCATTAAAGGTTCATTTGGGAACCAGTTTACTTAGAACAGATTCATAATGGACATTAGGATTTTCTGCCCAGATTAAGATGAGTGGGGGTTATTTTTAGTGTCCGTAGTAGATAGATGCATACTGGAAAGTTCCTCCATAGAAAGTTCTAGATACAATTTGGGAATTTTCAGAAATTATGTGAATATGAACTGTTTGAGTGCCGGAGGGGTACGCAACGCATTGCCTATGGCAATCAAAGGGTTAACTAGCTTTGCAATGCACTGGGCAGCCCACTGAAATATAAAGGGTTAACATACCTAGGGAGATATTTATGGATTCAAAGAGGCGCAAATTCCGGAATAGGGGACAAAATACAAATTCCTAATGATTTAACCGGGTGTTTTTAACCCCCTCAAATGCTAATGAGGTCTCCAAGGGACCGCTCTAGTATTTATGGGGTTAAAGTCCCCCCATTTAACCCTTTAGGTCCCACATTTTTGCAATGCAGTACTTTGGACACCTGATACTCAAATGGTTAAATCAGTAGGATTTTTTAAATGTGTCCCCTATGGCGCAGTTGGTTTGCCCCCAGAATTGTGTCTTTACAGATTTGCCCCAGAATTTCGTTATTTAGGTGGCTTTTATGTTCTTAAAAAAACACATTTTATTTGTATAGTAATAAACATTTTATGTCCTAATGTTTATTTTATTTCTCTGTAAGGTTTCAGATCTGAATTCTCCTATTTTCTGGGATCGGGGATAAGTAAGAAGGCGCCTGCCGTTGGGAGCAGGAGTGTGAGGGGTTAATGTGTGGGTGCCCCTGCAGGAAGACATGAGCCGGTCCTGGCAGCTCTCAGGAGAGGAAGCCATTAGCACAACGACTCTTTTCCGATGACTTTTCCAGAGCGTGGAGGACTGAACAGGGAACGGAAGGACTCGAGTTACAAGAACTTTCCCACACACAGGAGACCGGGCACAGAAACGCCAGCTCTCATACTCACTGCAGGGCACCAAGTGGGGGTTCATTCCCCTATTGAGGGGTACCGTCACCCACTGGAGGGCACTGCCACCTAGTGCAAGGCAGTCTCACCAAGGGCAGGGAATCTTGGCAAATGGAGGATACTCTCATCAAGTGGAAGGCACTTACAACTAATGGAGGGCACTCGCACCAACTGCAGGGCACTCGCACCAACAGCACGGCACTCACACCTAGTGGTGGGCACTCACATCTAGTGGTGGGCACTCACATCTAGTGGAGAGCACAGCAACCATCTGGAGACATTGACACCAATTAGAAGGCATTCTCTGCAGGGTACCCCACCTACTGGAGGGCACTGACACTACTGGAAGGTACTTTCACCTACTGGAGCGCACAGTCACCAAATGGAGGGTATTCACATGAACAGGAGGGCTCTCTCACCAGCTGGAGGGTATTTCCACCAACTGTGGGGTACTTTTGCCTAATGCAGGGCACTCGTGTCAACTGGATGTTACTTTCCCCTAACGAAGGTTACTGTTACCAACAGGTGGTCACATGGTGGAGGGCACACTCACCAACTGCAGGATACTCCTACAGAGCAGTCTCACATAGCAGTGGACACTCACCCAGCTGGAGGGCACCCTCACCTGTTAGAGGGCTTACAATCTGCTATACGCTCTCACTCATTACAGGGCAGTGTAACTCATTACAGGATATTTTCACTCTTTGCAAGGCAGTCTCATTAATTACAGTGCAGTCTGACTCATTAAAGGGATAGTAATACTTCGTTTTAACTTTATTTTATTTTGTAGGCATTAAAAAAACATGAAGAACGATATAAGTCTTATCTCTCAGACCTTTATGGTTTGAGAGATATTCACAAGCAAAGTTTCCCCTCCTGCCCCTTTTACCTAGTGTAAGCCATCTCTTCTCAGATGTGGAATCCAGTCCATAGACCAGACAGATAGCAGCAGGGGACAATCTTCTTCCTATGAGAACAATGAAAGCCCTGCCCCCCTTGACAAGCTTTTCAGGTTTTTCCCTTATCTTAATTGAAGATTGTCCCTCTCTGCAGTCTACCTGGGCACCTCCCTTCTGCCCTGGCTGAGCAGTGTTACATCAGTAAAAGGGGCGGGAGGGGGACACTTTGCTTGTGAATATCTCTCAAACCATAAAGGTTTGAGAGATAAGACTTATATCAATCTTGATGTTTTTTTAATGCCTACAAAATAAAATAAAGTTAAAACGAAGTATTACTATCCCTTTAAGGGGCGGTCTCACTCATTAAGGATTGGTCCACTCATTGAAGAGAGATTTCACTCATTAGAGTAACCTCAATCCCCTCCAATAGCAGACACGTTCCCATCACACATTGTCATCTACATGTGTTTAGCTCCAGGTTCCATCTCAGATATCAGTCACAGATCTCGTATAGTAAATGAAGGTGATTTCCAAATGTCACATTATTTTATCTAACGTGAGGATAGAAAATCTGGCTCCCAAGTGTCAGACACTGGCATGTGTTAATGTCTCCAATCATCCTGGGAGCTGTATTTCCTACCCTGATGTATAAATAAAAGTTCTACCCATAACAACATCTAGAGATTGTTTGTGCCTCGTCGGTGAGCTGTAGTTGGTTTCTCTAGGCCCTGAGAGCAAGAGGTCCATGTTGTATTACCCATCACCCTTACAGAGACACCCTAATGGTTTTCAAAACAAAGCCAAAGTATGTGAGTGGCTCACAAGGCTAAACGTATGTCTGGGGTTTGCTGGTGTTCCTATACAGAGGAGACTTGCTTGGCATTTGATTGGCCTGATATGTACATGTAAATGTCTCCTTCTGTAATGGCACTAGAGAGTTAAAAAGAGATGCTTCTGAGAGGTGACTAGACAGAGAACAAGCAATATTTGTTTTTGTTTGTCCTCAGTGCCCCTGACATTCTTTGGATGACTTTGAAAGCCTTTAGGTTGTCTCCCTCTTGATGAAGAGTAATCCAGATGTGGAACCGTTGGTCTCAGTGCTGAGGGAAACCAGCTGGAACTCACTTATGAGGCCCAAACAAGGCTGAAATGTACATCTGGTATTCCTGTGCGCGGGGGATTTGTCTGCCATTTGGAAATGAGTCTGCCATTTTGGGTGGGATTAGTCTGATATATATATAAAGACATTTCTCCTCTGTAATGGTACTAAGGAGCTAAAATGTGATGCTTCGGAGTGGAGATATTCTGGAAAACAATCAATTTCCGTTTTGTTCTTTCTCAGAACCTCACACACTCTGGTTAACTTCTGGAGATTGTCAGAAATCTGCTTCGTCTGTTACTTACTGGAGAACAGTCACATACAGTCTCTGGAAGGAAGTCACACACCTACACTACCACACACATTGTCACAAATATATATATACACACACACATACATATATACACAGACATACATATACCATGCCTTCCGACATTTCAAATTGCCAAAGAGGGATACTTGTGTTTTAGGGGGTGTTGCTGGGGGTGCGGCTGGTGGCCAGGGCATTACCAAGAATTTTCATGACCTATTGGCTCCTCCTTGTATAACCTAGTAAATGACCAAAGTATTTTATTTACACAGACTAATTTATAATCACACATTCTGACATTTAAACAAACAATGTGAGTTTTATTGCTGTAGATCAATGTGATACACTTATATACACACACATCACACAATCTAATCTCCTAAACACAGGGACACCAGGGTGATACACTTACACACACACCACACAGTCTGATCTCCTAAACACAGGGACACCAGGGTGATTCACTTATATACACACCACACAGTCTGACCTCCTAAACACAGGGACACCAGGGTGATACACTTATATACACACACACCACACAGTCTGATCTCCTAAACACAGGGACACCAGGGTGATACACTTCTATACACACCACACAGTCTGATCTCCTAAACACAGGGACACCAGGGTGATATATACACACCACACAGTTTGATCTCCTAAACACAGTGACACCAGGGTGATACACTTCTATAAACACCACACAGTCTGATCTCCTAAACACCAAGACACCAGGGTGATACACTTAAATATACACACCACACAGTCTGATCTCCTAAACAAAGGGACACCAGGGTGATACACTTCTATACACACCACACAGTCTGATCTCCTAAACACAGGGATACCAGGGTAATACACTTATATACACACCACACAGTCTGATCTCCTAAACACAGGGACACCAGGGTGATACACTTATATACACACCACACAGTCTGATCTCCTAAACACAGGGGCACCAGGGTGATACACTTATATACACACCACACAGTCTGATCTCCTAAACACAGGGGCACCAGGGTGATACACTTATATACACACCATGCAATCCGATCTCCTAAAAAGAGGGACATCAGGGTGGGAAAGAGGAGAGAGGGATTTGGGTCTAAAAGAGGGACTGTCCCTCCTAAAGAGGGATGCTTGAAGGCATTAGAAGGCATCCACATTGACAGGAAAGCAGTCACATACCTAAGTGAGTGATATCTATCACCCACTAAGCACCCACAACCCTCTCAGCCCCTACAGTCTGTGTCATCCTTCTGGCCTGGGCACCCACCTTCCCCAAGGGTCTTCCCAAGTGCCAGTTTGTGCCGATCCACCATGACGTCCCGCAGTTTCTCTTTCAGATCATCGCTGATGCCCAGCCGGTTCACTGGAGGGAGGAACACGACAGGCAGAGTCAGACATGTTTACAGAGAGATGAGCGGGTGGAACAGGACAGGCAGAGTCAGACATGTTTACAGAGAGATGAGCGGGTGGAACAGGACAGGCAGTGTCAGACATGTTTACAGAGAGAGATGAGCGGGTGGAACAGGACAGGCAGAGTCAGACATGTTTACAGAGAGAGATGAGCAGGTGGAACAGGACAGGCAGTGTCAGACATGTTTACAGAGAGAGATAAGCGGGAAGAATAGGACAGGCAGAGTCAGACATGTTTACAGACAGAGATGAGAGGGAGGAACAGGACAGGCAGAGTCAGACATGTTTACAGACAGAGATGAGAGGGGAGAACAGGACAGGCAGAGTCAGACATGTTTACAGACAGAGGTGAGAGGGAAGAACAGGACAGGCAGTCAGACATATTTACAGACAGATGAGAGGGAGGAGATTGGTGGATATTAACCCTTATGTGTGCCAGAGGACTGTGCAAAGCATTGCAGATTTCACAAACAGCAGGAGATAAGCTTGGGTAGTATGCATAATAAAAAAGTGGAGAAACTCCGGCACAAACCAGCTGTACAATAATATTCCCAAATTTGCATTGATTTAAGTTTGGATTTTTGCCCATTTAATGCGAGCAAGCATGGCATTAAAGGGGATTAAAAGTCCCATTTTAATCAATGTGAATTTGTATTTGTTATTTATGGTGCTGTTGGTTTGTCCCAGAATTGCTCCGCTTTTGGCTTCATACACAGTCCCCATAGGAAGAGAGCGATTGCAGAACTGTGATGTATCACTGACAAGTGTAGTGGGTGCATTGCATGTCCTCTCAGTAAAGGGGAATTTAACCCAATTCCTCCTGGTTGTTCTGTCTCTGTGGGGTGTAAGTATGAATATGATTCTGTCCTAAGCCAGGAGCTGGAGTCCATTTTCTAGTGCTGCACCTGCCTAAAGCCTATTTACCAAGCTAGAAACACAGAAATTCCTCCCCTCAACACTGCTGGCACCAAGGGGCAGTCTGTGGGCATTTGGGGCACTCATTCCCTCTGTGCCTTGTGTATCACTATGTACTAAACACGACACAGAGGAAATGGTGTCACGTTATGCCATTCCTCACATGCCATGTGGAAGGGGTAACGGACTTGCTAGTATTACAGTCCTAATGATGGTAGGGTCTGTGCACGGTATGGACTACAGCAATCCTAAACTCTACTACAGGTACGTCACGCTGGTAGCCCGCGGCCTGAATACGCATGGCCCACAGACCAGCACTGTGAGGCCCACCACAGAGAGAAACTTTTTAATTGCCCTGCAGAAGCATAAAGGAGTTAAAAGACCCATTAAGATAAATTGTATTTTTTATCTGTCACTTTAAGCCTCCAAATGCCAGAGGGGTTAACCCTTTGCTTGTCAGAGGGATGTTCAAAGTATTGCATTGAAATGGGTTGGGCAGCAGTTTAACAGTTAATTAAAGGGATAGTAATGTTTCATAATAAAAGCAGCTCTAATTAATCATCATAGTATTTGGACTTTGGAGAGTGTTATTTCAATTCTGTCAGAGTTGTAGTTCAAGAGTAATTCAATGACAAAGTATCCCCCTCCCGCCCCTTTTACTGATGTAACACTGCTCAGCCAGATCAGAAGGGAGGTGCCCAGGTAGACTGCAGAGAGGGACAATCTTCAATTAAGATAAGGGAAAAACCTGAAAAACTTGTGAAGAGGGGCAGGGCTTTCATTGTTCTCATAGGAAGAAGACTGTCCCCTGCTGTTATCTGTCTGGTCTATGGACTGCATTCCACATCTGAGAAGAGATGGCTTACACTAGGTAAAAGGGGGCAGGGCTTTCATTGTTCTCATAGGAAGAAGATTGTCACCTACTGTTATCTGTCTGGTCTATGGACTGGATTCCACATCTGAGAAGAGGTGGCTTACACTAGGTAAAAGGGGCGGGAGGGGAAACTTTGCTTGTGAATATCTCTTAAACCATAAAGGTTTGAGAGATAAGACTTATATCGTTCTTCATGTTTTTTAATGCCTACAAAATAAAATAAAGTTAAAATGAAGTATTACTATCCCTTTAATATGCCTCTGTGCTCCAGCAAGACAGAGAGAAGACAGTGTGTGGGTGGTTCTGTGGATACCAGTGGACCAAGGATGGGGATTCAGACAGTGTATTCTTGTATATATATATATATATATATATATATATAAATACACACAAATACGATTGCTCTAGCAGCTGATGTTGGGGGCCTCCTTGAAGAGAAATGGGGAGTATGACATGCGTGTACTACAGCAATCAAGTGCAACCACAGGCATGGGATGCTAACAGCAGTGGAACTGCTCTGGTGAATTTGTATGTTAACCCAGTTGCTCCCCCCGCCCAACTTCAGAACCTCTCGTTACATCACGTCTCTTCTTGGAACATTTCTTCCCTCCCTGGTGACCCTACAGGGATCTGGACATATTCACGTGCATGGTGAAGTAACCAGAGACGGGAGGAGGCCTCTCTGCAGCTACGTAACTCCAGATCCCAGCTCTGTCCAGCGAGGAACATGAGCAGCATTTTCCTGATTCTTGGCCAAATGGACAGAGAAGGAACAGATTCTCACAAGACTCCTCCAGATGGAGCTTTATCCTCCACTGTCTGGGTACTGCATCCACAGCTCCCCTATCTCACAGTTACTAAACAGGAGGAGTATTGGGGGTCCCCTCCATGGGTACACACTGCAGAGCCAAAACTCTAGACCATCATCCCTAAAAACCACTGGAATTTTAGTCCACAACAGTGCAGGTCCAGCTGCTGACTACCCCTGGCATAAGCCATGTACAGTACGTAATCATATTATTATCTCTACAGAATGGTTCCCAAAACAATAAAATATGGGGACGATGATGTCCTAACAAGAACTGGGGTAATCTGGAGGAACCAACTGCAATGCCTTGGAGAGCTCTCTAGCATTTAAAACCCCATTTAAATCAAATGGGAGGTCTACTTGTCTCCTACAATGCAGTTGGTTTATTCCACAGTGACATCATCCCCAATACATAGTCATTAGCATTAAAGAGATAGTAATACTTCGTTTTAACTTTATTTTATTTTGTATACATTAAAAAAACATGAAGAACGATGTAAGTCTTATCTCTCAAACCTTTATGGTTTATGAGATATTCACAAGCAAAGTTTCCCCTCCCGCCCCTTTTACCTAGTGTAAGACATCTCTTCTCAGATGTGGAATGCAGTCCATAGACCAGACAGATAACAGCAGGGGACAATCTTCTTCCTATGAGAACAATGAAATCCCTGCCCCCCTTTTACCTAGTGTAAGCCATCTCTTCTCAGATGTGGAATGCAGTCCATAGACCAGACAGATAACAGCAGGGGACAATCTTCTTCCTATGAGAACAATGAAAGCCCTGCCCCCCTTGACAAGTTTTTCAGTTTTTTCCCTTATCTCAATTGAAGATTGTCCCTCTCTGCAGTCCACCTGGGCACCTCCCTTCTGATCTGGTTGAACACGGGGGGGGGGGGATACTTTGTTTGTGAATATCTCTTAAACCATAAAGGTTTGAGAGATAAGACTTATATCATTCTTCATGTTTTTTTAATGCCTACAAAATAAAATAAAGTTAAAAGGAAGTATTACTATCCCTTTAATGGCACTGCTTTGCCACGCAATTAACTCTTATTTTTTATTTTTAGTGTGTTTTTAAAATCAGACCTCGTGGTGGGACATCAGGACCCCTTCTGATGCCCCCCATCTACTGATCTCCCAGCTGAGTCAGACGGGAGATCAATGGAGAAGCACAGTTCCCCTGCTTCCATCCTACCTTATCTACAGGGTAGGAGTGGGGATCAGAAAAACCTCTCACATCAATGTGGTGGCGTTCACTGATCCCACCCACTCCTACCCAGTAATTCTGTGCTGCTCCCATGTATCTCTTCTATTGATCTCCCACCCAAATCGGTTGGGAGACCAGTAGCTGGGGGACATCAGTAGGGGTCCTGATGCCCCACCACGAGGTCTGATTTTTTTTTTCTGTAAGCATATTCTAGTTGGCTGAAGAGGCAGGGGGCCTCCGCAGCCAATCACTATGCTCTCAGCCACATCCCTATGGACACACAAAGGGGAGATTTGCATAACTCCACCTTCGTAATGTCTTGGGGCGTGGCTGACAGCGAACCAGAAATCACTTCGATTTTTATATATATAAATAGATATTCTGCATCCAGAAGCCATCCCAGTGACCAGAGCATAGACTAAGGGTGTGCAACCTGCCACCTTCTTCCAGCCATTGTTGGACTTCAGGGGCAGCACAGTGGCTCAGTGGTTAGCACTGTTGCCTTGCAGTGCTGGGATCCTGGGTTCAAATCCCACCAAGGACAACATCTGCAATGAGTTTGTATGTTCTCACTGTGTTTGCGTGGGTTTCCTCCCACACTCCAAAAAACATACTGATAGGTGAATTTAGATTGTGAGCCCCAATGGGGACAGTAGCCAATATGAGTGTAAAGCGCTGCGGAATCTGTGTGCGCTATATAAATAAAGTATTATTATTATTATTATTCAATTCCTATCATCATCAGCCAGCCAACACATGTCTGAGGATGATGGGAGATGTAGGCCCACAATAGCTGGAGAGCTATAAGATGCCCACCCTTGGTATAGACACGTACGTCGACAGTATAAAATTTATCTGTTTTGGGGGTGTTCAATCTTTCTCTCACTTTGTGATCTGATAGGATCAAAAGAGGGGTTCAGAGTGACCAGGGTTTGCTTTTGTTAACAATCATCAAACAGCTTAACCCTTTGAGTGCCAAAAAGGTAGCCGATTTTGAAATTCATTGGATACTTCTCTGGCACATAAACTGTTAATTAAAGAGGAATGGCCCTGAATTGGGCATACAGTTGGTGGGAGCTGTGGTCTTGGTGCCCAACCCCATTTCGGAGCATACGGAGACGAGCCTGGATAGGTGATGACTGCTCAGTGACATCATCTGTCTTATTACTAAAGAACCTCTGTTCATTGTATGTCAAACCTCCCGGAGCGGGTCTGTTCTTACAATCACTGGCACAGAACCAAACCACAGCCAGTGCTCAGGGCCACAACACTGGGGAATCAGACACTGTTACATTGCAGAGGACTCTGGTGTGCCATGTGTGCTGATATGAAACGGCTGTAATAAGGACTGTTTATGGGAAGACTAACACCTTCCAGTACCTAATAACAGCTGGCTGAGGATGATGGGAACTGTAGTTCCAAAAACTACAGAGCTAAAGGCTGACACACCTGAGATGAACCTGAGGGCTATTACATTATTTTACAAATATCTACAATATGGGGCATGGTAGTAATAAAGTATTACTATCCCTTTAAAGGGATAGTAATGTTTCATAATAAAAGCAGCTCTAATTAATCATTATAGTATTTGGACTTTGAAGAGTGTTATATCAGTTCTGTAAGAGTTGTAGTATAAGAGTAATTCAATGACAAAGTATCCCCCTCCCGCCCCTTTTACTGATGTAACACTGCTCAGCCAGATCAGAAGGGAGGTGCCCAGGTAGACTGCAGAGAGGGACAATCTTCAATTAAGATAAGGGAAAAACCTGAAAAACTTGTCAAGGGGGGCAGGGCTTTCATTGTTCTCATAGGAAGAAGATTGTCCCCTCTGTTATCTGTCTGGTCTATGGACTGGATTCCACATCTGAGAAGAGATGGCTTACACTAGGTAAAAGGGGCGGGAGGGGAAACTTTGCTTGTGAATATCTCTCAGACCATAAAGGTTTGAGAGATAAAACTTATATCTTTCTTCATGTTTTTTTAATGCCTACAAAATAAAATAAAGATAAAACGAAGTATTACTATCCCTTTGAAGGAAAATTCATAGCTCCTATGAATGACCCCCACTTACCTCTCACTATGACCAGAAAATCTGACTGACCTATTTTGATTTTGCCTTTGCTCCTTGGTTGAAGGGATAAAATTATCAGTCAGTATACGGAGGTGGACATGACTGCTAATAGATGACAGGACCTCTAACTCCACCCACAGCAACTTACTTTTCTTCCCAAACTAAAGTAGACAGTGTATGAGATTACCATGGACAGCGGGTGAAGTTTGTGTCCTGCAGTTGTACTACCAACTGTCATGTCTGCCTCCATACATATGGCATCCAGCACTGGTTGAATGAGATGTTGTCTCTTGGCCAAAAGCTCAAGAAGTGATGGAGTGAAATTGGTGCCAAGTTGAAGCTACTTAACGCAATGCATGGTGTTGCGTACCCCTCTGGCAGTGAAAGGGTAAAACTCCTGACTTCCTTTAATCTGTGTTCATTTGTCCTGGACTTGTCGCTATTCTGATTTTTCCTGACCTTCATTGTTGACCTTGCCCTGTTTCCTGGATTAATCTTGATCGTCTGTGGCCCTGACCTTACCTTGCTTGACTACAGACCTGTGCCATCTGCCCCAACCACTAGATTTGCCTTGGACTATGAGTCTGTCTGATCCTTGTCTACTTCTCCTTGGACTTAGTAACATAATAAATTAGGTTGAATAAAGACAAAAGTCCATCAAGTTCAACCTTCTCCTCATACCCCAGCGACATGAGAACTGTGTAGCTTTCCTGCTACCAAATAAGTTAGACTTTATCAGACCTTCCTGATTTGCCTACTAATATACAGTATAACTCTGTATGTTCCCTTTGTAAATAAATGTATCTAATCTTCTATTAAATGTATCCATTGTATCTGCCATAAATACCTCCCTGGGCAATGAATTCCACAATTTGACAGACCTTACTGTAAAAAACCCCTTCCTCTGCTGAAGTTTAAACCTCCTTTCCTCTAATCTCAAGGGGTGTCCCCTGGTCACCTGATCAGGACTTGGAATAAATAGCTCACCGCAGAGATCCTTGCACTGACCTCTCATATACTTTAATGTGTTCACCTTTGATTGTATCCAGGGGACAAGGCAAAGTAAAGAGACGGATTAGGATTATTGGGTTTATTTATCAAGATAAAGAGGTGCCATTCCGGAGCAAACCAACTGCACAATAGGAGAGACTGATAACGCCTAGACAATTCCCCTAGTATCAAAGTGTAAAAAAGCCCAAATAAAATCAAAGGGAAATTACAGGAACATCATCTTCTCCATGGTACAGCTGATTTGCCCCAGAACTGCCCCTCTTTACCCTGATGAACATGCCCATAGTATTAGTGGCTGTTACGTGTCTCTGCCTGGGACTTACATGTGGCTTCAGTGGTTCGTCGGCTGTAAGATTTCCTCACTCGATAACGAACCACAAGCTCTCCCTGCTCCACCGTTGGCTCAAACGCCTCACTAAAACCACAAGGCAAGACAATCAGGACTTTACTATATACTATAGGGTACACCCGACTACAGGCTACCCCCTTTGTACTAATGGATACCCCTCTACTACCTGATACCTCCCTCTACTATCCGATATCCCCTCTATTACCTGATATACCCTGTACTTCCGGATATCCCCTCTATTACCTGATACACCCTGTACTACCGGATATCCCCTCTATTACCTGATACACCCTGTACTACCGGATATCCCCTCTATTACCTGATACACCCTGTACTACCGGATATCCCCTCTATTACCTGATACACCCTGTACTACCTGATATCCCCTCTATTACCTGATACACCCTGTACTACCGGATATCCCCTCTATTACCTGATACACCCTGTACTACCGGATATCCCCTCTATTACCTAATACACCTGTACTACCATATATCCTTTCTATTACCTGATACACCCTGTACTTCCGGATATCCCTTCTATTACCTGATACACCCTGTACTACCGGATATCCCCTCTATTACCTGATACACACTGTACTACCGGATATCCCCTCTATTACCTGATACACACTGTACTACCGGATATCCCCCTCTATTACCTGATACACCCTGTACTACCGGATATCCCCTCTATTACCTGATACACCCTGTACTACTGGATATCCCCTCTATTACCTGATACACCCTGTACTACTGGATATCCCCTCTATTACCTGATACACCCTGTACTACCCGATATCACCTCTATTACCTGATACACCCTGTACTTCCGGATATCCCCTATATTACCTGATACACCCTGTACTTCCGGATATCCCCTATATTACCTGATACACCCTGTACTACCGGATATCCCCTCTATTACCTGATACACACTGTACTACCGGATATCCCTCTATTACCTGATACACACTGTACTGCCGGATATCTCCTCTATTACCTGATACACCCTGTACTACCTGATATCCCCTCTATTACCTGATACACCCTGTACTACCGGATATCCCCTTTATTACCTGATACACCCTGTACTACCAGATATCCCCTCTATTACCTGATACACCCTGTACTACCAGATATCCCCTCTATTACCAGATACACCCTGTACTACCGGATATCCCCTCTATTACCTGATACACCCTGTACTACCGGATATCCTCTCTATTACGTTATACACCCTGTACTACCGGATATCCCCTCTATTACCTGATACACCCTGTACTACCGGATATCCCCTCTATTTCCTGATACACCCTGTACTACCGGATATCCCCTCTATTTCCTGATACACCCTGTACTACAGGATATCTCCTCTATTACCTGATCCACCTTGTACTACCGGATATCCCCTCTATTACTTGATACACCCTGTACTACCGGATATCCCCTCTATTACCTGATCCACCTTGTACTACCGGATATCCCCTCTATTACCTGATACACCCTATAATACCGGATATCCCCTCTATTACCTGATACACCCTGTACTACCGGATATCCCCTCTATTACCTGATACCCCCTGTACTACCGGATATCCCCTCTATTACCTGATACACCCTGTACTACCGGATATCTCCTCTATTACCTGATACACCCTGTACTACCGGATATGCCCTCTATTACCTGATACACCCTGTACTACCGGATATCCCCTCTATTACCTGATCCACCTTGTACTACCGGATATCCCCTCTATTACCTGACACACCCTGTACTACCGGATACCCCCTCTATTACCTGATACACCCTGTACTACCGGATATCCCCTGTATTACCTGATACACCCTGTACTACCGGATATCCCCCTCTATTACCTGATACACCCTGTACTACCACATATCCCCTCTATTACCTGACACACACTGTACTACTGGATATCCCCACTATTACATGATACACCCTGTACTTCCGGATATCCCCTCTATTACCTGATACACCCTGTACTACCGGATATCCCCTGTATTACGTGATACACCCTGTACTATCGGATATCTCCTCTATTACCTGATACACCCTGTACTACCGGATATCCCCCTCTATTACCTAATACACCATGTACTACCGGATATCCCCTCTATTACCTGATACACCCTGTACTACCGGATATCCCCTCTATTACCTGACACACACTGTACTACTGGATATCCCCACTATTACATGATACACCCTGTACTTCTGGATATCCCCTCTATTACGTGATACACCCTGTACTATCGGATATCTCCTCTATTACCTGATACACCCTGTACTACCGGATATCCCCCTCTATTACCTAATACACCATGTACTACCGGATATCCCCTCTATTACGTGATACACCCTGTACTATCGGATATCTCCTCTATTACCTGATACACCCTGTACTACCGGATATCCCCTCTATTACCTGATATACACTGTACTACCGGATATACCCTATATTACCTGATACACCCTGTACTACCGGATATCCCCTTTATTACCTGATACACCCTGTACTTCCGGATATCCCCTCTATTACCTGATACACCCTGTACTACCGGATATCCCCTCTATTACCTGATACACCCTGTACTTCCGGATATCCCCTTTATTACCTGATACACCCTGTACTATCGGATATCCCCTCTATTACCTGATACACCCTGTACTTCCGGATATCCCCTTTATTACCTGATACACCCTGTACTACCGGATATCCCCTCTATTACCTGATACACCCTTTACTACCGGATATCCCCTCTATTACCTGATACACCCTGTACTACCGGATATCCCCCTCTATTACCTAATACACCATGTACTACCGGATATCCCCTCTATTACGTGATACACTCTGTACTATCGGATATCTCCTCTATTACCTGATACACCCTGTACTTCCGGATATCCCCTTTATTACATGACACACCCTGTACTTCCGGATATCCCCTCTATTACCTGATACACCCTGTACAACTGGATATCCCCTCTATTACCAGATACACCCTGTACTACCACATATCACCTCTATTACCTGATACACCCTGTACTACCGGATATCCCCTCTATTACCTGATACACCCTGTACTACCGGATATCCCCTCTATTACCTGATACACCCTGTACTACCGGATATCCCCTCTATTACCTGATACACCCTGTACTATCGGATATCCCCTCTATTACCTGATACACCCTGTACTATCGGATATCCCCTCTATTACCTGATACACCCTGTACTACCGGATATCCCCTCTATTACCTGATACACCCTGTACTATCGGATATCCCCTCTATTACCTGATACACCCTGTACTATCGGATATCCCCTGTATTACCTGATACACCCTGTACTATCGGATATCCCCTCTATTACCTGATACACCCTGTACTATCGGATATCCCCTCTATTACCTGATACACCCTGTACTATCGGATATCCCCTTTATTACCTGATACACCCTGTACTATCGGATATCCCCTCTATTACATGATACACCCTGTACTATCGGATATCCCCTGTATTACCTGATACACCCTGTACTATCGGATATCCCCTCTATTACCTGATACACCCTGTACTACAGGATATCCCTTCTACTACCTGATACACCCTGTACTACCGGATATCTCCCTCTATTACCTGATACACCCTGTACTACCGGATATCCCCTCTATTACCTGATACACCCTGTACTACCGGATATCCCCTCTATTACCTGATACACCCTGTACTATCGGATATCCCCTCTATTACCTGATACACCCTGTACTATCGGATATCCCCTCTATTACATGATACACCCTGTACTATCGGATATCCCCTGTATTACCTGATACACCCTGTACTATCGGATATCCCCTCTATTACCTGATACACCCTGTACTATCGGATATCCCCTCTATTACCTGATACACCCTGTACTATCGGATATCCCCTTTATTACCTGATACACCCTGTACTATCGGATATCCCCTCTATTACATGATACACCCTGTACTATCGGATATCCCCTGTATTACCTGATACACCCTGTACTATCGGATATCCCCTCTATTACCTGATACACCCTGTACTACAGGATATCCCTTCTACTACCTGATACACCCTGTACTACCGGATATCTCCCTCTATTACCTGATACACCCTGTACTATCGGATATCCCCTCTATTACCTGATACACCCTGTACTACCGGATATCCCCTCTATTACCTGATACACCCTGTACTACAGGATATCTCCTCTATTACTTGATACACCCTGTACTACCGGATATCCCCTCTATTACCTGATACACTCTGTATTATCGGATATCCCCTCTATTACATGGTACACCCTGTACTACCGGATATCCCCTCTATTACCTGATACACCCTGTACTACCGGATATCCCCTCTATTACATGATACACTCTGTACTACCGGATATCCCCTCTATTACCTGATACACCCTGTACTACCGGATATCCCTTCTATTACCTGATACACTCTGTACTACCGGATATCCCTTCTATTACCTGATACACTCTGTACTACCGGATATCCCCTCTATTACCTGATACACTCTGTACTACCGGATATCCCTTCTATTACCTGATACACTCTGTACTACCGGATATCCCCTCTATTACCTGATACACTCTGTACTACCGGATATCCCCTCTATTACCTGATACACTCTGTACTACCGGATATCCCCTCTATTACCTGATACACCCTGTACTACCGGATATCCCTCTATTACCTGATACACTCTGTACTACCGGATATCCCCTCTATTACCTGACACACCCTGTACTATCGGATATCCCCTCTATTACCTGATACACCCTGTACTATCGGATATCCCCTCTATTACCTGATACACCCTGTACTATCGGATATCCCCTCTATTACCTGATACACCCTGTAGTACCGGATATCCCTTCTATTACCTGATACACTCTGTACTACCGGATATCCCTCTATTACCTGATACACTCTGTACTACCGGATATCCCCTCTATTACCTGATACACCCTGTACTATCGGATATCCCCTCTATTACCTGATACACCCTGTACTATCGGATATCCCCTCTATTACATGATACACCCTGTACTACCGGATATCCCCTGTAGTCAAGCACTATTTGGCCTGGATGCCTTAATACTGACCCATAGCGAGTCTCTTTCTTCCTCATACGTGCCAGGATGATGGCAATAAATATTGCACAGAAGAATGCCACTGCAACTGCCAGGAGCACATACCACCAGTGCCAGGAGAACAGGGCGGCAGAGTTCTCTCTTACAGCTGTGGAGGAAAGACACAAATATGTTAAATCATCAGAGGAACTGCCCAATAACAAAGCTGGGATCTGCTCCTCCCACTGCAGGGTGACACAGACAGAAGGGAGATATAGGACATGGAGTCTGTCCCTTCCACTGCAGGGTGACACAGACAGAAGGGAGATATAGGACATGGAGTCTGTCCCTCCCACTGCAGGGTGACACAGACAGAAGGGAGCTATAGGACATGGAGTCTGTCCCTCCCGCTGCAGGGTGACACAGACAGAAGGGAGATATAGTACATGGAGTCTGTCCCTCCCACTGCAGGGTGACACAGACAGAAGGGAGCTATAGGACATGGAGTCTGTCCCTCCCGCTGCAGGGTGACACAGACAGAAGGGAGATATAGTACATGGAGTCTGTCCCTCCCACTGCAGGGTGACACAGACAGAAGGGAGATATAGGACATGGAGTCTGTCCCTCCCACTGCAGGGTGTCACAGACAGAAGGGAGATATAGGACATGGAGTCTGCCCCTCCCACTGCAGGGTGACACAGACAGAAGGGAGATATAGGACATGGAGCCTGTCCCTCCCACTGCAGGGTGACACAGACAGAAGGGAGATATAGGACATGGAGTCTGTTCCTCCCACTGCAGGGTGACAGACAGAAGGGAGATATAGGACATGGAGTCTGTCCCTCCCACTGCAGGGTGACACAGACAGAAGGGAGCTATAGGACATGGCGCCTGTCCCTCCCACTGCAGGATGACACAGACAGAAGGGAGATATAGGACATGGAGTCTGCCCCTCCCACTGCAGGGTGACACAGACAGAAGGGAGATATAGGACACGGAGCCTGTCCCTCCCACTGCAGGGTGACACAGACAGAAGGGAGATATAGGACATGGAGTCTGTTCCTCCCACTGCAGGGTGACACAGACAGAAGGGAGATATAGGACATGGAGTCTGTCCCTCCCACTGCAGGGTGACAAAGGGACAGTGACTTGAAAATAAATGCATTATGGGTCGCAGAGTCTGTCCTTCCGTCAAATGACACCATGACTTGCTCCCAGCATGCTCTACTCCTCACCTTGAGGTGAAAGTGGTGTGGTTCCATCTGAAAGATAAATGGAGACATTTCAGACACAAAACAAGAAGTGATGGTCTTGGAGGTGGGGGTAGAAGAGATTAAATAAATATAATAGAGGTAGAGCATTTGTACCATATATGGGAGATGCGGTCACAGGGTCACTCCAGGGCCCATCCCCAGCGCTGGTGTATGAAGTCACACGCACGGTAAGATCTACGGGATGGACCATATCCAAGGTGACTTCATTGGTCAGACCAGCATCCACCACAACCTAAAAGACATAGAATCCTCTCTATAAGGCATGTGTACAAGTGACCGCCCCTCATATATTATACACAATGACCGTCCCGCTCCCCTCACATGGTATACACAGTGACCTCCCCTCCCCCATCATGTGGTATACACACACACAATACAGAATAAACACACAATACACACATACACAAAAAACACCCACATAACCCAAACACACACATACACAATACACACACAATACACACAGAAAACACACAATACACACAGACACAAACACACATATGCATAGTACACACACACACACACACACACACACACACACACACACACACACACATATATACACACTCACCCATACATACACACACACACATAATACTTACATATACAATACACACACACACACATACAATACACACACTCAATACTCACACATACAATACACACACATGTACGTACAATACACACACAATACTCACACATACAACACACACACATACAATACACAAACACACAATACAATACACACACTCAATACTGACACATGCAATACACACACACGTACACATACAATAGTCACACATATAATACACACACACACACAACACACACACACAATACAATACACACATTCAATACTCACACATACAATACACACACACATACAATACACACACAATACTCACACATACAATACACACACACAATACACAAACACAATACAATACACACACATACACACAGTACACACACATACATAGTATACACACATGCGCACACACACAGGCATACATACACAGATACACACACATACATGCAATACACACATACACACACATACCTACACACACATACGCACACACACAATACTCATACATATAATACACACACATACACATACAATACACACACACAATACTCACACATACAATACACACACACACACACATAATGCACAAACACAATACAATACACACACATACACACAATACACACACATACATAGGAAACATACATGCACACACACACACACAGGCATACATACACACACATATACACACACACACTCACACACACACAGATACAGACATCCACACACATACACACACACACACACACATATATACACACACACACACACATACATACATAGACACACACTGTACCAGGACATACACACACATACTTACACACACATACACACATATATACACACACACACACATACACACACATACACACACACACACACATATACACACACACACACACACACAATACCAGGATATTTACACACAGCACAGCAATAGAAGTCTGTACCTCTGCTGGATCCCGGGTTCGATATGCCAGTTTGTACCCTCTCAGTAGTCCATTAATAGGTGCCCGTGGTTCTCCCCACGTCACAGTGGTCACAGTCCCATTTGTTATTGCGGTGACATTTTCGGGAGGTCCAGATGGTGCTGCAGGGGGACAGATACATTAATCCGCTATTAATTCTGACCCTCCGCTATACCAGCTAGAAGAAGGAATGAGACAATCAGTTCCTCATGTTCTCTTCAAACTCCAGGTCATTCAACCAAGTGACAGAAGAACTTACATTTCCTGTTAACACCAATTACCTTACTAGGACCCGAAATCCCCAGTGAATTTCACCCTTGTGCCTCAGGAAATAGCATTCTCAATTGGTTCTCAGTCTAGGCTGCATTTACATCTCAGGGTCTCCTGTGCAAGGCACTCTAGGTGCCATTAGCTCCGCCCTTGATCACACCCACAGTCCTCACATTGCCCCGCCCCCCAGTTCCATCCAATGTTTCCAGAGCAATGCGTTGGATATCTCTCTAGCATGCAAGGGGTTAAATAACAGCCTGTAAAGGGTTATATAAACTGGTGCGGGGACACTATGATTACTATGGCTACACCCACAATTTATAATGTGGGTGTGGCCATCACAGCTGAGGGCCCGCCTCTCAACATTTGCAGCTCTGGGCGTAGACACAATGCATTTGGAAGCAACGAATGGAAAGTTTTTCTGGCCCTTAAACCAGTACTTCTCAGTCTTTTTTGTCCAAGGCGCCCCTAACAGGCAGTCTGCAATTTTTGGGGGCACACCTAACAATTTATAAATTATTTGTCAAAGAGTAATGAAGGGTAGAAATACATAAGTATATAGTTATTTTAGGTTTTACAATCAGGGAAAAACAAAAATAAACATCGTGGGCATAATCATTTCTATAAATATGTATTTGAAACACAACATTCATATATGTGCCAAAGTCAGGGGGCAGACTAAGTGGATGCCCCTGGCACACAAAAGTGCCACGTCACCCTGGTGGAGAACCACTGCCTTAGACAGTTAAGGTTACCACGGTCGGTGGGGCAGAGTTTGATGCCCTACTGGCAACTCATGTTGTCCTCCATGGACATGAGGACTGATCAAAGATGTCTTAATCCATGGCACAAGGGCGAAATTCACAGGGGCCATAAGTGTTTTCCATCCGCAATGCATTGGGTACTGTACACAATACTCTAGGTGAGGTCTAACTAGAGATCTGTAGAGTGACATCACCACTTCTCACTTTCTGCTACTAATGCCAGAAATAAATCGGGGGTCATTCCCAGAAAATCCACTAAAGTGGCGCAGGGTCTTCTCGAGAAAGGATCAGCGGCGTAACTAGAAGCCACCGGGCCCTGGAAAAGAAATTGCCATGGCCCCACCCTCGACCACATTGCCTCCCCCCAAATCTTCACATTGTCCCGTGTCCATCTCCTACCTCCATCTCTTACCCGTGGTTCTCAGTAATGCAGAGCGCTGACAGATGATGTCATCTCCCAGCATTCTGCATCACTAGAGCACCAGGAGATCAGCGGTTACACAGACCTACTTGCTGCGGGCACGTGGCGAGGGGGGCGCAGGGGGCGGATGGGCCCCTGGAGTGACGAGACCGGTCTCAGGTGCGACCCCAGCAACCCCTATTGTTACGCCACTGGAAAGGATATCAGAATAGACCCAATTAACTTAATTTGTACATCTTGGAAGAAAGGAGGCAGTCGGGTGATAATGATAGAAATCTCTAAAAATATTAAGGGATATAATATAATTCAGAAGGTAAGCATGATCTAAAGTTAGAGGGTGGAAAATTAAATGAGTTTAAAGGGATAGTAATACCTAAAATGTAAAAAAAAATATGTTGTAGGGTTTATCCCCCTGAGTAAAACAAGAGTACTCCCACTGCTGAAAGATGTTTCATTCAAAAGTTATTAATTTTCAAAGTTGAATTTTTTAGGTGCAATATCACAGTGGCCTGAAATTTTACAGTGGTGCTGTTGCTACACCATCCTATGGAGATTTATGGTCCTGAGACCAGAGCTGTCCATAGGATCATGTAGCAACAGCTCCACTGTACAATTTCAGGCCACTGTGATATTGCATCTAAAAAATTCAACTTTGAAAATTAATAACTTTTGAATGAAACATCTTTCAGCAGTGGGAGTACTCTTGTTTTACTCAGGGGGATAAACCCTACAACATATTTTTTTTACATTTTAGGTATTACTATCCCTTTAAGTACTACTTTATAGAACGTGTGGTAGTCTCCTGGAACAGTCTTCCAGCAGAGGTGGTAGGGACTAATACTGTTAGGTAAGTCAGTAATACCTCGGACAGACATAAGTCTAATGTCAGAACTATGCAACACTGTGTATTATATTAGATTGTGAAATGGACCAACTGGACCGGGCACTTGGATCTTTGTTTCTGTAAAGGCTATAGGACATTATAGGGGTTAAAGCTCCACTTAACTCGATGAGAATTTTGGGAATATGTACTTCTCCCCAGTGGCGCGGTCACTGTGTTCTAGAATGTCTAGCTTATTGAATTCAGGCCAGGGCTCTATGAATGAATCCAGGCAGAGTCTAATAGTGCAGCCAGCTGTACATCTGGCCTCAAGCATTTCTAATTAGCATACTATGCATGGAATTAGCATAAAGTGCCAGACTGTGCCACCAAAATTTAAAACGAATTTTAGATTGTAAGAGTGTAAGCTTTATGGGGCAAGGATCTCCTAACGTATGCTCATCCAAGGGAGAGCTGGCCTTAAAGGGGGTAAAGGGTCAATGGCCCCCTGGGTTTGTCATATGTTTGGGCCGGTGAGCCGCTGCCTCACTCAATCTCCCACTTTCTGCTGTAAATGGATCTACACTAGTGATACACAGAGCTTACTACTGACATGGAATTACACTAGTGATACCACAGAGCTTACTACTGACATGGAACTACACTAGTGATACCACAGAGCTTACTACTGACATGGATCTACACTAGTGATACCACAGTGCTTACAACTGAAATGGATCTACACTAGTGATACCACAGAGCTTACTACTGAAATGGATCTACACTAGTGATACCACAGAGCTCACTACTGAAATGGATCTACACTAGTGATACACAGAGCTTACTACTGAAATGGAACTACACTAGTGATACACAGAGCTTACTACTGACATGGAACTACACTAGTGATACCACAGAGCTCACTACTGACATGGAACTACACTAGTGATACCACAGAGCTTACTACTGACATGGATCTACACTAGTGATACCACAGAGCTCACTACTGAAATGGATCTACACTAGTGATACACAGAGCTTACTACTGAAATGGAACTACACTAGTGATACACAGAGCTTACTACTGACATGGAACTACACTAGTGATACCACAGAGCTTACTACTGAAATGAAACTACACTAGTGATACCACAGAGCTTACTACTGACATGGAACTACACTAGTGATACACAGAGCTTACTACTGAAATGGAGCTACACTAGTGATACCACAGAACTTACTACTGAAATGGAATTACACTAGTGATACACAGAGCTTACTACTGAAATGGAGCTACATTAGTGATACCACAGAGCTTACTACTGAAATGGAGATACACTAGTGATACCACAGAGCTTACTACTGACATGGAACTACATTAGTGATACCATAGAGCTTACTACTGAAATGGAGCTACATTAGTGATACCACAGAGCTTACTACTGAAATGGAACTACACTAGTGATACACAGAGCATTCTACTGAACTGGAACTACACTAGTGATACCACAGAGCTTACTACTGAAATGGATCTACACTAGTGATACCACAGAGCTTACTACTGACATGGAACTACACTAGTGATACCACAGAGCTTACTACTGACATGGAACTACACTAGTGATACACAGAGCTTACTACTGAAATGGAATTACACTAGTGATACACAGAGCTTACTACTGAAATGGAGCTACATTAGTGATACCACAGAGCTTACTACTGAAATGGAGATACACTAGTGATACCACAGAGCTTACTACTGACATGGAACTACATTAGTGATACCATAGAGCTTACTACTGAAATGGAACTACACTAGTGATACCACAGAGCTTACAACTGAAATGGAACTACACTAGTGATACACAGAGCTTACTACTGAAATGGAACTACACTAGTGATACACAGAGCTTACTACTGGACTGGAGCTACACAAATGATACCACATAGCTTGCTAATGAAATGGACCTACACTAGTGATACCACAGAGCTTACAACTGAAATGGAGATACACTAGTGATACCACAGAGCTTACTACTGAACAGGAGCTACACTAGTGATACCACAGAGCTTACAACTGATGATACAGAGCTTACTACTAAAATGAGGCTACACTAGTGATACCACAGAGCTTACTACTGAAATGGACCTACACTAGTGATACAACAGAACTTGCTACTGAACTGGAGCTACACAAATGATACCACATAGCTTGCTACTGAAATGGACCTACACTAGTGATACCACAGAGCTTACAACTGAAATGGACCTACACTCGTGATACCACCGAGCTTACTACTGAAATGGGGCTACACTAGTGATACACAGAGCTTACTACTAAAATGGGGCTACACTAGTGATACCACCGGGCTTACTACTGAAATGGAGCTACATTAGTGATACCACAGAGCTTACTACTGAAATGGAGTTACACTAGTGATACCACAGAGCTTACTATTGAAATTGGGCTACACTAGTGATACCACAGAGCTTACTACTGAAATGGAGTTACACTAGTGATATCACAGAGCTTACAACTGACATGGGACTACATTAGTGATACCACCAAGATTACTACTGAAATGGAGCTACACTAGTGATATCACAGAGCTACAATTCAAATGGAACCACACAAATGATACCACAGAGCTACAATCCAAATGTAAGCTCCCAAGTATCACTAATGTATTTTACCTATATTGTAAGCCCTGTAGTATCAGTAGTGTAGTCCCATTTCAGCTGTAAGCTATGTTGTATCACTTGCTTCACTTCACAACATTAATGCCAATTTAGAATTAACCAGACTGGGCTGAGAGAGTGGGCTGGAACAACAGTAGAAATGGGCCATTAGATTGTATTTGCTTCCCATTGCCACAAGTTGGCAGCCCTTCCCTGTGCTCATCCAGTGTTCCCCTTATGACATTCATCTGTATAACCACGTAACTGGTGCACTTATTAATGTAATCTGTATAACCACGTAACTGGTGCACTTATTAATGTCATCTGTATAACCACGTAACTGGTGCACTTATTAATGTCATCTGTAAGGCACTATACACTTGTGGACACTATAAAAATAAACATGCATTTTGCAGAAAAATGACTAGGTACAATATATAGTCAGACTTTAATTCACTATAAAACAAGATAGATTTTTCATAGGGTGACAGGTCCATGTTAAGGAGAGAGAGGGGTGTGTGTCAGTAGAATTCTTACTCAAATTTCAACTGTAAAAACAAAAGAAAAATCCAAGAAGCGCTCCTGGTGTATTAACGTAATGGTAAAAAAACACCAACCACCACCAATGAAACTACACCTACAAAATAGGTGGCCGACACTAACACGTCTGTGTTGTTCAGCTATATGGGCTTTTGGGGGGTGTAACTGGAACTGCGCCCCTCCAGTAGTAAACTCAGGCTGCTCCGCTCCTCCACAATCGTCCACAAAGTAGAAGTAAAATATGCAAAGAAAGATAATATTGGCATTTTTGTATACTGTTATTAAGGGTTTGATAAAGCAGCTACTGCTGCGAAACGCGTACCCTTTCTAGAGCTTTTTATTAATAAAATTGTATTATTCATCAGTCCAGAACGGTTCCTTTTTTATTTTTATGGTCATATCAACATATAGTATTTCTTTTTTCCTGTTTGGATCTCTGTGGAGTATCACTGGAGTTCCAGTTACTGTAATGTGGAGATTGGTTCCGGTGGAGGACGTGAACAGCAGACATCATATACCTTTACAGGGATGGGTAAAGTACCCTGCAGGCCTTTTTAAGTTGGTGACAGGTATAAGCCTGATTACTAACATTTATTAAATGTGATTTGATCTGTTGTGTATATACACTCTGCCATCTTACCAACTCTGGTGATACACTATAGGCACCTCTCCTGTTTTTTTCTTTCTTTGCATATTTTACTCAGATTTTAACCCTTTGATTGCCCGAAGGGTTAATTTTACCCCACAAGACAATGTGTAAGCACTAGATATAACAGAGATCACGTAGAGTTTAAAGCAGGTAGGTACACAGATCCGAATATCTCTGGCATTAGTGGGGGTTATAAGAAGACTAGGAGAGCTATGCACGAAGGTGTGATAAAGAAGTGGGGGAGATGGACTAAGTGGTGATAAAGAAGTGATAAAGTGGAGAGGACTTCTCCAGTGATATCACTTCTTCAATTCCTGTTTTATTCTATGGAGCCAATGCACTAAGATTTCTCGATCTTTGGAGATCTTAGTACATGGCCTCTATAGAATAACATAGGAACGGGAGAAGTGATATCACTGGAGAAGTTATCTCTGCTTTATCACCTCTTTATCACCCCTTAGTCCATCTCCGCAGGACTATCTGGCAAAAAGTGCAGTGAAATGAACCTGATCCCACAAACAGAAGAACAGGAATAGCCTAGTCAGCGAATGTGGGGCTGCGGCAGGACTGCTGACACTCAGCGAACGCTTCGAGTCTTGTATATTAATTAACCTGCAGGCGACCAGACAGGAGGGGGGAGAGGGGAGCCAGTCTGAAAGGCCTATTCTCTGCGTTCTCCCCGGCATGGGAAAGACACAAAAGGGTAGAGGAAAAAGAGCCAAGTGAGCGAGAGGGAGCAAGGGTAGAACAAAAGAGGGGCAGAGAGGGGGGCAGGGTATTAAAAAAAGAGAAGAGGGGAGGGACGAAAAAAGAAGGAAGAGGTGCATTCATAGAGAAGAAGTGATACTGAATCAATCAGTAAATATAACTATCCCTTTAATTCTACAAGGCTGGTTGTAACTCTTTACTGCCACCTATTGCTCATAGTGTAACACCTTATTTATTTTAACCCTTTGAGTGCCAGAGGGGTACGCAACGCATTGCTTGCAACGCATTGCTTGCAAAGCAATGCGTTGCGTACCCCTCTGACACTCAAAGGGTTAATAACTGGGGAACAGGGCATCATAAGACACCTCTCTACAGGCATGACTACGTTTATTTTTAACCTTTTGGGTGCCAAAGAATGAGGGACTGGCAGCTGGGAAGGAGAGCAGCGCAGAATGTTAGTTTCTGACACACAGCTGTGCCAGCCAGGACTGTCTAATTGCATAAACTGACAAATAAATAAAGATAAAGGTAACGGACCATAGATCGTTATTTGGAGGCCTTTTCAGGCCTAGGAAATTATCACGCACAAAGGACTGTATTTACAGGGGAAAGCCGGCACCAGCCGCCAGGACTAAAGAAAAGTGATGCCACAGGTTTAAAATGTCGACTGCCATCAGTTTGGCCAGTACCCCTTGGTACCCTGTTGTACTGGGAAACATAGTAGAATGCAGGCAGCCATCTGATTGGTTGCCTATCCTCTATGGGGAAGTAGGTCAATACAGTTTGAGGCAATGATGAAATTCCATGGTCGACCAGTGGGTGTCTCCCTGCACTGTACATAGAGTTGAAGGCTTTCAGTGCATTACTGGGCAGGTAGGCACTCTTCTGATTGGTCTACTTGTCTGACAAGTAGGCAGCCTGCTGATTGGTTGTCTACAGTTCTATGGGGAAAGTGGAATGTCACTGTCTAATCACGTAATCTCGATGTGTAACTTAGTAATGTTGATGTGTATTAAAGGGATAGTAATACTTCGTTTTATTTTTATTTTGTAGGCATTAAAAAAAAAATGAAGAACGATATAAGTCTTATCTCTCAAACCTTTATGGTTTAAGAGATATTCACAAGCAAAGTCCCCCCCCCCCCCGTTCAGTCAGATCAGAAGGGAGGTGCCCAGGTAGACTGCAGAGAGGGACAATCTTCAATTAAGATAAGGGAAAAACCTGAAAAACTTGTCAAGGGGGGCAGGGCTTTCATTGTTCTCATAGGAAGAAGATTGTCCCCTTCTGTTATCTGTCTGGTCTAGCAACCAGATTCACATCTGAGAAGAGATGGCTTACACTAGGTAAAAGGGGCGGGAGGGGAAACTTTGGTTGTGAATATCTCTTAAACCATAAAGGTTTGAGAGATAAGACTTATATGGTTCTTCATGTTTTTTAATGCTTACAAAATAAAATAAAGATAAAACGAAGTATTACTATCCCTTTAAGCATTCGACAAGCAGGCATTGTCTCTTATCGAGCAGTACCCCAACAAACAGGACATTTCTCAGACAAGTAGGCAGCTCTGTGATTGGTTGTCGCCTGTCTCAGTCTTGTTGCTCTGATCCCCATTGGCTGGTGATCCACGTGGCAAGATTACATTCTCCTTTGTGTTCCCTCTCACCCTCCCGCTCCCCAGGTTCGAAAGGTAGGCAGCCTCCTGATTGGCTGCCGCGTTTGCATCTCTTGCTGCTCCTTTCCCCCTTGGCTGGAGATCTCGTCAAGTTTAAAACTACGCTTTTGTTTATGTTAGGAATTCCATCCCTATATATATATATATATATATATATATATATATATATATATATATATACTCCGTTTTCCCAAATAAAGTGGTTGGATCCCTGTTCATCCTGTCTGGTGTGTGTGTCATTCCAGGAATGGTCTAAAGAGTCCCCTCTGACTCCCATTCACTGGATTTAGCAGCAGAACTGACCAAGCTAGGCTACACATCTTGTAGCTGAATCTTTGAGAAAGAAGCCCAGCAACGACAGTCAGGCATCGAGTGCATCACCTGGTTCCCGTTACAATAAATATCTCAAAAACTATTATTTTAAGTTAAAAAGGGATAAAATATTGCTGATTGTGGCATTTTCAAATGAACCTGAGTTGTCAGAAGGTGATAGATTTCACTTTAACTTTTTAATTTTATAGCAAGCACGGAGGCTTCATATTATGCTATAAACCTTGTCCACTGCTCCACCTAGCAGCAAAGACAACTTTATTGATACAATACAGACAAAAGAGAAAAGTGTAAACCATCCTCCTCCCCCACTTAGTCACTCCCCCAGCCCCTTTAAAGCAGGATGCAGACTGTAGCTCCTCCTCTTTCTTTGCTGCTCCCTTCAGATAAGTATCGCTCTTATTTTGTCTCTAATAAACTGACCTTGTATTGTGTATGTGTTCACTTACTGTGGGACTCTGTCTTAATGTGTTTTGGTAATGTATCTTTACCTACACAATTTTATTTTCATGCCGGCTCATGTCGGATTTACTCCTTTGCTTTATACTGTATATGTTTTTATTGAATAACGTGTATTTTTGTCTGCAGGTATTGCTTTTATCCTTACACTTTTATTATGCCCTTTCTGGCCTCTACTGTGTTGTGTCTGTCCCTCTTTGGGGCCTTGTTGCCTTTCCGTTTTCCCCTGGTGTTTTCCCCCCTTATACATCATTCTCTTTTGTTTAAAGCGGAACTACCACCCCACAAAATCTTTAGCTTAACTAAGTCCCTATCTGGCGACTAGCTGCTTAGTAGCGCTACTCGCCAGAATAATTACCTTATTTAATAGATTTATGCTCTCTTCTATCGTTAACAGTAGCACGGAGCGCGGACATCTTGCCATTGTGACGTCCGCGCGCCTGCGCTGTCAGTCCCTTTTGGAGCCGAGCAGATCCTAGCAACACCTCCTAGACCAGGCTGGGACTGACAGCGCAGGCGCACGGATGTCAGAATGGCAAGATGTCCGCGCTATTAAATAAGGTAATTATTCTGGCGAGTAGCGCTACTAAGCAGCTAGTTGCCAGATGGGGACTTAGTTAAGCTAAAGATTTTGTGGGGTGGTAGTTCCGCTTTAACTCTCTGAGTGCCAGAATAATGAAATTCAACCCTTTGAGGGGTTGCGTTGCAATGCGTTGGATAATCCTCTTACACTCAAAGGGTTGAACATAATTTTTTTGTCACTACAAGGCCTTGTTACAGAAGCCTATGAAAGTATACGGTCAGCTGAGCAGAGCTGTTCATTGGCTGCTGTAACGACCACAAAATATCAATCTACGGAAGTAATGCATTGTACTGCAACTTTGAGCTGCGATAACTTGTGAATGCAACGTCTCTAAGCAGTGGGAGTGCCCTTGTTTTACTCAGTAGAATAAACCATGACTTTTTTTTTAAATATTAAGAATTACTATCCCTTTAAATCAATGGAAATGTGAGGAAGTGTTATTTGTCACTAAATTAGGTTGGCTCAGAATTGCTCCATGTTTCTCTCAGCGTATGGCCTTGTTATGCTGACTGTGTATCCTCGCTGACCCTGAATGTTACAACGTGTAGATCCGCGGTCCTGCGCCAGACCTGCGGATACAATGTGTATGAAGGCAAGGCCATGGAATACACAACTGATACTGCAGGAGACTATCACTCTTGTACAGAACAAAAGACAACGGTTTGTAATCACATTTAAAGAAGCAGTAAACCTTATTTATAAAACCAGAGTCTGTTGTAGGGCTACTCCTGTTGAGTAAAACAAGCCAGATTTCACAGTTGGAATGCGCTTCATTTAAAAGTTATAACAGCTCAAACTATTATTTCAGTTTTGATATGGGGAATGTTTTCTCCCAACCCCATAGTACAGTTGGTATGATCTACAACTGCTTCTCTGTTGATGTTTTACATAATCCACTATGGGGCATGTGTATCTACAGGTACCAAGCATACCTGGGAACTTCATCCCCCTGAGCCCCCAGAGAGGTCTCGTGCTGCCATCCAGGGGAATGTAAATTATGCAAATTACTCTATAAAGGGGCAGGGCTTAATTGGGTGGGCAGGGCTTACCATCCTTGTGTCACAAAGTGGGGGACGTGGGAAGAATGGAGAAGTGGGTAGAAAGTGGGTGGAACAGGGTGGGAAGGAGAAGAAGTGGGTAGAAAAGGGTTGGAAAGAGGAGAAGTACGTGGGAATTGGGAGGGACAGGGTGAGAAGGAGGAGAAGTGGGTGGGGAGTTGGAAGAACAGGGTGGGAAGGAGGAGAGGTGGGTGGGAAGTTGGAGGGACAAGGTGAGAAGGAGGAGAGGTGGGTGGGAAGATGGAGGAACAGGGTGAGGAGGAGGAGAAGTGGGTGGGAAGTTGGAGGAACAGGGTGGGAAGGAGGAGAAGTGGGAGGAACATGGTGAGAAGGAGCAGAAGTGGGTGGGGAGTTGGAGGAACAGGGTGGGAAGGTGGAGAAGTGGGTAGAAAAGGGTTGGAAGGAGGAGAAGTAGGTGGGAAGTGGGAGGAACAGGGTGAGAAGGAGGAGAAGTGGGTGGGGAGTTGGAGGAACAGGGTGGAAGGAGGAGAGGTGGGTGGGAAGTTGGAGGAACAGGGTGAGAAGGAGGAGAAGTGGGTGGGAAGTTGGAGGAACAGGGTGAGAAGGAGGAGAAGTGGGTGGGAAGTTGGAGGAACAAGGTGAGAAGGAGGAGAGGTGGGTGGAAAGTTGGAGGAACAGGGTGAGAAGGAGGAGAGGTGGGTGGGAAGTGGGGGGAGCAGGGTGGGAAGGAGGAGAAGTGGGTGGGAAGTGGGAGGAACAGGATGAGAAGGAGGAGAAGTGGGTGGGGAGTTGGAGGAACAGGGTGAGAAGGAGGAGAAGTGGGCGGGAAATTGGAGGAACGAGGTGAGAAGGAGGAGAAGTGGGCAGAGTTTCAGAAGAAAGTCACCACCACCAGAGAATTGTTCTCTGTCCCTGAAGAGCCGGTAATTTATTTTACAAACCGGAGCCTGCGGGGCAGATCTGGAGAGTTCTGTGGTACCAAAGATATATTAGTGTTATAAACTGTTTCTGAGAATGTCAGCACCTAGATATTAAAGGCAATAGTGCAGAAAGGATAAAAATCCGAGCCCTCTGACTGTTCCACAATGTTTTTTTAAACTGGGTGAGCAACTGTGCAAATTATTTATTACTAGCAAATGGAGCAAGGCGTTTCCCATACGAGAAGAAGCAGGGAGAGGAATTCTACTGTCCACTGGTAGTCACAGACCCTCACATACATTGTCTGATACCTCAATCAGTTGCCACTGTCCACTAGTAGTCACAGACCCACATGCACTGTCTGACACCCCAGCCATGTTCTACTGTCCACTCGTAGTTGCAGACCCACACACACACACACACACACACACACACACACATGCACTGTCTGACGCCCAAGCCTTCTCCCACTGTCCGTTCACTAGTAGTCACAGACCACCACATACACTGTCTGACACCCCAGGCTTGTTTCGCAGCCCACTTTTAGTCACAGACCACCACATACACTGTCTGACACCACAGGCTTGTTTCATAGTCCACTTTTAGTCGCAGACCCACACATACACTGTCTGACACCTTATTCTTGTTCCACTATACACTAATTGCACTGAACCACTTATACACTGTCTAAAGCCCCAGCATTGTCCCACTGTCCACTGGTAGCCATTTGACCACACAGACAAAGATCTAGCGACACCCGTCTATCAATTTCAAGCTGTTAATCTTTAGTACTTGACAATAATGATGTGTCATATTTGCTAATAAGAATCATTTAAGAAACAAGGTAATAGAATTTAAGAAACACATTGATACCTATGTCTGTATACGCAAACAGACTGTAGTCTCAACGAGGACTGAATTTTTCCCTATTAATCTATTGTTTTCCTTCATTTACTGTAACACCCACTTGAATTACTGTCTGTTCTTGTTCTGTAAGGCACTGTGCACAATATGTGGTTCTATATTAATCCAAATTGTAATGCAAGTGACATCAGTGTGGTTAATGTAAATCGGTGCATCTTACCCCCTTCCATGGTCTCCATGGGGACCAGATCAGTCCAGTGGGACACGCCCTCACTGCTCATACAGGCCACGCGGATGTTGTACACGGTGTAGGGGGCCAGGCCGCTGATCACGTGATTGTAGGGGGGCACGTTGAGGTTCTGGTTGTAAATCTTGTGGTGGGGGGAAGTGTTGATGCCTGTGTGAGGTAGAAAGGCCTGGAAAAGAGTAAAAAACAAAATAATAATAAGGTCTGATCCCCTCATACAGAACAATATAGGTTACTATGGTCCCTATTCAGTAAGCTTTCTATGGGAGAGGTGAGCAGCTATCTACAGTTCTCTATAGAATGTGATAGTAACAGTGTCACCACTTAGTGACAGTTTGAACTGTAATAATGTTTGGATAAAGCACCTCCCAGTTGCACTTGCAGTGTGGGGAGCCCTGAAATCCATGACATATAGGACTGTCATGTGTCCTTATAGCACGTTGGACCCATGACGGTCCTGGCATGTCATGGGTCCTTAAGGGGATAGTAACTTTTCACAATAAAACCATCTCCTATTAATCTTCATAGTATTTGGGCCATGGAGAGTGTTATTTCAATTCTGTCAGAGTTGTAGTTCAAGAGTAATTGAATGATAAAGTATCCCCCTCCCGTCCCTTTTACTGATGTAACACTGCTCACCTCAGAGCAGCAAGACTGTCCAGATGGATCACAGAGAGGGACAATCTTCAGTGATCATAAGGAAAAACCTGAAAAACCTGTCAAGTCGGTCAGGGTTTTCCTTATGATCACAGTAAGAAGATTGTACCTTGCTGTGAGCTGTTCGGTCAAGAGACCAGATTCCACATCTGAGGTGAGCAGTGTTACACTAGGTAAAAGGGGTGGGAGGGGGATACTTTATCATTCAATTACTCTTGTACTACAACTCTGACAGTATTGAAATAACACTCTCCATGGTCCAAATATTATGAAAATTTATTGGAGCTGCTGCTTTTGTGAAACATTACTATCCATTTAAGGGGTTAAGGACAGGTTTGGGAATCTTTTGTCAGTGCTATAACATGATCACCAATCCCCACCAAATGTTCATGACGTGATGACTACATTCATATCATTCATTAGTATGGAAATAATGGAGTCAGATAGAATCAGGACTGGCAACCAAGGTCACCATTACAATGTAGTACAAGGGTAAAAATAACAATAGTTTGGAGGCGTGAGATGGAATATGAAATGAACCATACAGTGCTGATTCCCTTAGCTTACACACAAGGTGAATATGGGCCTCACTGGTCTCCTGCCTCCGCACCCACAGAGATCTGATACCTCTCCATACCCAGAAATCAGTAGAACCACAATATAAGGAAGCTGACACTGACACCCTGCAAAATCACAGCACTAGCCCCCCAAAGTCTTGGATTCCCCCAGACAATTCTCATACATGTAAGACAGGGCTTGTTCTGTGGTTTTGGAGGGTACCAGCACCAGCCTCCATATATTGTGCTAGTAGGAAAGTAGTCAATATCTGGCCCTCAAGCTGTTGTAGCCCACAACTCCCATCATCATTATTGCACTGTCCGTTTAAATCAGAGGGAATCTGGGATTGTTTTATTTGACTCTATGGTGCATCTGATCTGGTCTCAGAGCTGCACCAGTTCTTGTATCTCTCAGCCTCAGTGCTGGATATTTCTCTACCCATTGGTAAGGCACGTCCATAGTTACACCGCAGAACATGAACGTATAAAGGGTCAACCATTTACTGTTTTGGTGTTTAGAGTTGTGCCCCCTCCCCTGCTCCCAACTTGGGACAAGGGAGAATCTTCTTACTGTGATCATAAGGAATACCCTGCACCCCTTGACAGGTTTTTCAGATTTTCCTTAAGATCGCTGAATATTGTTCCTCTCCGTGATCCATCCGGACAGTCTTGTTACTCTGACAGTACTGAAATAACACTCTCCATGGCCCAAATACTATGAAGATTAACTGGAGCTGCTTTTTTGTGAAACATTAATATCCCTTTAAGTATTTATATATACACAGACATCCTTGCCTTACACCCCCATGTCCTTTAGTAATCCATCTGGCTGTTCCTTGTAATTATGATCACTCATCTGCACAGACAATGTATCAGTTCTGTGTTTCTGCACTGTTAGAATGATACACTGTATAGAACTTTTGTTTTGTGATAAAATGTATCATTCTAACCACTGCAGGGAAAGCCAGGATAGAAGACCTGCTGTTTGTGTACACAGCCTGCCTCACACAGATGTCACATTATCAGTCGGAGGGACAGATTTTGCCCATCTTTTTTCTAGAAGGAGGGTACCTTTGGCTCTCCGGCTGTGGGGGAATACAGCTTTCATCAACCCCATTCAGACAGCGGATTGTTGGGGACGATGGAATTTGTAGTTCCCAACATCAGGGGGAGATACACTAAGGAGTGATAAAGAGGTGATATCACAGAGATAACTTCTCCAGTGATATCACTTCTCCAGTTCCTATGTTATCTGATGGAGCTTATTCACTAAGATCTCTCGAATTTTGGAGATCTCAGTGCATTGGTTCTACAGAATAACACAGGAACTGGAGAAGTGATATCACTGGAGATATTATCTCTACAATATCACCTCTTTATCACATCTTAGTGTATCTCCCCCCTTGTGTATTATGTCCTCCCACACACATCAATGTCCCAAAATTCCCCAACTACACAATATTGTTGTGCAAACTCCGGTGTGGTCAGGGCCGCTGTGTTGTGACCACAAATTGTCAGTGAATAAGGAACTGGGAGCCAGAGAAGAACTCAAGAAAACGGAGATAAGTTTCTGTTTCACTGTTTGTCAGGGGAAATAGAAACCTGAATGGGGAAAGGAGATAAAAATATAATAGGACCTTCCAACTAGTGTTCTCTTTAAGCCGAGCAGACCCAGCACTGAAACAGTTAAAAGACCAATTTAAAGTGGACAGTGCTGTATGATTATCCCATTACAGTCTGCAGATACACAGTCCAGGGATGCGTTCCTCACCTGTTTAACGTTAGAGTAAACAGCGCACGGGTTACGGACTTCACAACATGGTCTATTTTCTGGTTATCATTTCCTCTAAGTTTGTCCAACAAAATGGCAAAAACAAACTCTGTGAATGGGATGTGACCTTATGTGGTTCTGATGTAGATGTCATACTTAAAGGGACAGTAATGTTTCACAAAAAAGCAGCTCCAATTAATCTTCATAGTGTTTGGGCCATGGAGAGTGTTATTTCGATACTGTCAGAGTTGTAGTACAAGAGTAATTGAATGATAAAGTATAAAAACAAAGGATCTAGGCAAAGTCCACACACTGTGATATGAATGGATCTAGTCCACACACTGTGATATGAATGGATCTAGTCCACACACTGTGATATGAATGGATCTAGTCCACACACTGTGATATGAATGGATCTAGTCCACACACTGTGATATGAATGGATCTATTCCATACACTGTGATGTGAATGGATCTAGTCCACACAATGTGATATGAATGGATCTAGTCCACACACTGTGATATGAATGGATCTAGTCCACACACTGTGATATGAATGGATCTAGGCAGAGTCCACACACTGTGATATGAATGGGTCTAGTCCACACACTGTGATATGAATGGATCTAGTCCACACACTGTGATATGAATGGATCTAGTCCAGACACTGTGATATGAATGGATCTAGTCCACACACTGTTATATGAATGGATCTAGTCCACACACTGTGATATGAATGGATCTAGTCCACACACTGTGATATGAATGGGTCTAGTCCACACACTGTGATATGAATGGATCTAGTCCACACACTGTGATATGAATGGATCTAGTCCACACACTGTGATATGAATGGATCTAGTCCACACACTGTGATATGAATGGATCTAGTCCACACACTGTGATATGAATGAATATAGTCCACACACTGTGATATGAATGGATCTACGCAGAGTCCACACACTGTGATATGAATGGATCTAGTCCACATACTGTGATATGAATGGATCTAGTCCACACACTGTGATATGAATGGATCTAGTCCACACACTGTGATATGAATGGATCTAGTCCACACACTGTGATATGAATGGATCTAGTCCACACACTGTGATATGAATGGATCTAGTCCACACACTGTGATATGAATAGATCTAGTCCACACACTGAGATGTGAATGGATCTAGGCAGAGTCCACACACTGTGATATGAATGGATCTAGTCCACACACTGTGATATGAATGGATCTAGTCCACACACTGTGATATGAATGGATCTAGTCCACACACTGTGATATGAATGGATCTAGTCCACACACTGTGATATGAATGGATCTAGTCCACACACTGTGATATGAATAGATCTAGTCCACACACTGAGATGTGAATGGATCTAGGCAGAGTCCACACACTGTGATATGAATGGATCTAGTCCATACACTGTGATATGAATGGATCTAGTCCACACACCGTGATATGAATGGATCTAGTCCACACACTGTGATATGAATAGATCTAGTCCACACACTGTGATGTGAATGGATCTAGGCAGAGTCCACACACTGTGATATGAATGGATCTAGTCCATACACTGTGATATGAATGGATCTAGTCCACACACTGTGATATGAATGGATCTAGTCCACACACTGTGATATGAATGAATCTAGTCCACACACTGTGATATGAATGGATCTAGTCTACACACTGTGATATGAATGAATCTAGTCCACAACTGTGATATGAATGGATCTAGGCAGAGTTCACACACTGTGATATGAATGGATCTAGTCCACACACTGTGATATGAATGGATCTAGTCCACACACTGTGATATGAATGGATCTAGGCAGAGTCCACACACTGTGATATGAATGGATCTAGTCTACACACTGTGATATGAATGAATCTAGTCCACAACTGTGATATGAATGGATCTAGGCAGAGTCCACACACTGTGATATGAATGGATCTAGTCCACACACTGTGATATGAATGGATCTAGTCCACACACTGTGATATGAATGAATCTAGTCCACACACTGTGATATGAATGGATCTAGGCAGAGTCCACACACTGTGATATGAATGGATCTAGTCCACACACTGTGATATGAATGAATCTAGTCCACACACTGTGATATGAATGGATCTAGTCCACACACTGTGATATGAATGGATCTAGTCCACACACTGTGATATGAATGGATCTAGTCCACACACTGTGATGTGAATGGATCTAGGCAGAGTCCACACACTGTGATATGAATGGATCTAGGCAGAGTCCACACACTGTGATATGAATGAATATAGTTCACACACTGTGATATAAATGGATCTAGGCAGAGTCCACACACTGTGATTTGAATGTAACTAGTCCACATACTGTGATATGAATGGATCTAGTCCACACACTGTGATATGAATGGATCTAGTCCACACACTGTGATATGAATGGATCTAGTCCACACACTGTGATATGAATAGATCTAGTCCACACACTGTGATGTGAATGGATCTAGGCAGAGTCCACACACTGTGATATGAATGGATCTAGTCCACACTGTGATATGAATGGATCTAGTCCACACACCGTGATATGAATGGATCTAGTCCACACACTGTGATATGAATAGATCTAGTCCACACACGGTGATGTGAATGGATCTAGGCAGAGTCCACACACTGTGATATGAATGGATCTAGTCCATACACTGTGATATGAATGGATCTAGTCCACACACTGTGATATGAATGGATCTAGTCCACACACTGTGATATGAATGAATCTAGTCCACACACTGTGATATGAATGGATCTAGTCTACACACTGTGATATGAATGAATCTAGTCAACAACTGTGATATGAATGGATCTAGGCAGAGTCCACACACTGTGATATGAATGGATCTAGTCCACACACTGTGATATGAATGGATCTAGTCCACACACTGTGATATGAATGGATCTAGTTTACACACTGTGATATGAATGAATCTAGTCCACAACTGTGATATGAATGGATCTAGGCAGAGTCCACACACTGTGATATGAATGGATCTAGTCCACACACTGTGATATGAATGGATCTAGTCCACACACTGTGATATGAATGGATCTAGTCCACACACTGTGATATGAATGAATCTAGTCCACACACTGTGATATGAATGGATCTAGGCAGAGTCCACACACTGTGATATGAATGGATCTAGTCCACACACTGTGATATGAATGAATCTAGTCCACACACTGTGATATGAATGGATCTAGTCCACACACTGTGATATGAATGGATCTAGTCCACACACTGTGATATGAATGAATCTAGTCCACACACTGTGATATGAATGGATCTAGGCAGAGTGCATACACTGTGATATGAATGGATCTAGTCCACACACTGTGATATGAATGGATCTAGTCCACACACTGTGATATGAATGGATCTAGGCCACACACTGTGATATGAATGGATCTATTCCACACACTGTGATATGAATGGATCTAGTCCACACACTGTGATATGAATGGATCTAGTCCACACACTGTGATATGAATGAATCTAGTCCACACACTGTGATATGAATGGATCTAGTCCACACACTGTGATATGAATGGATCTAGACAGAGTCCACACACTGTGATATGAATGGATCTAGACCACACACTGTGATATGAATGGATCTAGTCCACACACTGTGATATGAACGGATCTAGTCCACACACTGTGATATGAATGGATCTAGTCCACACACTGTGATATGAATGGATCTAGTCCACACACTGTGATATGAATGGATCTAGGCCACACACTGTGATATGAATGGATCTATTCCACACACTGTGATATGAATGGATCTAGTCCACACACTGTGATATGAATGGATCTAGTCCACACACTGTGATATGAATGGATCTAGGCCACACACTGTGATATGAATGGATCTATTCCACACACTGTGATATGAATGGATCTAGTCCACACACTGTGATATGAATGGATCTAGTCCACACACTGTGATATGAATGGATCTAGTCCACACACAGGGATGTATCTAATAGCACAGTGAGAGTAAGTTTGGTCTAGTTCACAACTAATTACCGTACAGTGCCACACTGTGCCACAAACACATATAGGTTAATTTCTCAAAAACAATATATTTTACAGAAAAGTTTCCCACACACAAAAAAATGCTCAGTGGTTCAGTGGGCAGTCATTAAGGGGTTAAGACAAGACCTTGTTGTTCCTTTATATCCCTTTTGTCCTGATTCTGTTTTACCCTGAAGTTCAACTCAATGCAGAAGTGACCCATTTCACAGAACTCGCCATGCTCAGCAGTCAACGCTTCTGCTTTCTGTCTATATACACATAATGTGGAAGCCTGCCAGAATGAACACATATGTATAATATCCGAAATTACAGGAACTAGAATGTGTGCATCCCCCGATTCACAAAGGAACTGTGGAGCAGATGTACAAATTCACCAAGTGCAGCCCATGTGGTATTAGTGTCTAATGCTAGTGGTGTTAGATAAGGGTGTGCACTAGAGTGTATGACAGCTGTTGTCCATACCAGCAGACACTCCAACAGTGCTGGACTTAAAGGGATAGTAATGTTTCATAATAAAAGCAGCTCTAATTAATCATCATAGTATTTGGACTTTGGAGAGTGTTATTTCAATTCTGTCAGAGTTGTAGTTCAAGAGTAATTCAATGACAAAGTATCCCCCTCCCGCCCCTTTTACTGATGTAACACTGCTCAGCCAGATCAGAAGGGAGGTGTCCAGGCAGACTGCAGAGAGGGACAATCCTCAATTAAGATAAGGGAAAAACCTGAAAAACTTGTCAAGGGGGGCAGGGATTTCATTGTTCTCATAGGAAGAAGATTGTCCCCTGCTGTTATCTGTCTGGTCTATGGACTGGATTCCACATCTGAGAAGAGATGGCTTACACTAGGTAAAAGGGGCGGGAGGGGAAACTTTGCTTGTGAATATCTCTCAAACCATAAAGGTTTGAGAGATAAGACTTATATCATTCTTCATGGTTTTTTAATGCCTACAAAATAAAATAAAGTTAAAACGAAGTATTACTATTCCTTTAAAGGGATAGTAATACTTGTGAATTACTAATCCCCATATTGTAGCTTTGTTACAAAGAAACTTATTGCCCCCAGTGTCATCTCTCAAACCCTGATAGCGCTCAAAGTTCCCCCTCCCTGCCTGAACGCTGACTGCAGGGGAAGCTGTCTTATGACAGTCTTATGTGCATCAGGCGGCTCTGCAGTTGAGCAGAGATCACCTTTATAAAAAAGAATTATTTCACTAAAACGGTCTTCTACGTGCGCTTGGTTTGTTCTTGGTTTGCAAACACACGTAGAAGACCGTTTTAGTGAAGGATTTTTTTTTTATAAACGTGATCTAGGCAATGCTGCAGAGCCGCCTGATGCAAGTAATACCGGATATCCCTGCAGTCAGCGTTCAGTCAGGGAAGGGGGAGGGAGGGGGGAACTTTGAGCGCTATTATCTCTCATACCATAAGGGTTTGAGAGATGACACTGGAGGCAATACATTTCTTTTTAACAAAGCTACAATATGGGGATTAGTAATTTGCAAGTATTACTATCCCTTTAAATGGGAGCATGCCCTGCACTCTAGCCATGTAGCATACACAGGGAAGTGGCGTACACTTACATCACTTACTCCGCTTCTGCCTTAGGTCATTTATTTAAAGGGATATTAACATTTAATATGTAATAAATATATACTGTAGGGTTTAATGTCTTGAATAAAACAAAGTACTTCCATTGCTTACAGGTGTCTCATTTAAAGGGACAGTAATGTTCCACAGAAAAATTCTTATAAAATAAACTCTATGGCACAAATCCTATCTCTCAGACTGCTATGGTCTGAGAGATATACGTTCAAAGTTCCCCCCTCCCTCCCCTTCTCCTGACCAGGAGATCCCGGTCCGGGGAGCAACTGGTGGCTCTGCAGAAGAGTCGAAATCGCTTTATTGGAAAACAATTACTTCATTGGAAAGGTCTACAAAGTGTGCTTGGTTTACAATCACACATTGTAGACCTTTCCGACTAATTAGTTATTTTTAAATAATGCTATTTCGGCTCTGCTGCAGAGCCTACTCGTGTCGGCCGACACGGATCTCCTGCTGTCAGCTTTACAGCTGATATCAGGAGAAGGGGAGGGAGGGGGGAACTTTGAACGCGAATATCTTTCAAACCATCGCAGTTTGAGAGATAAGATTTTGCCACAGAGTTTATTTTTTTATTGTCTACAAAACTGTAAGAATTTTATACTGTCCCTTTAAATGTTTTTGCTGCTCAGACTTTAAATTTTTAGGTACAATATCAACATGGCCTGAAATTTTACAGTGGCGCTGTGATACATCATTCTATGGAGGGTTATGGTCAACAGGGCAGAGATGTCCATAGCATGATGTATCGATGGTTCCTGAAAATGGACTTTGGCTGAACCACATGTAATGGTCCCCATTATTTACAGCTAGTTGAAGAGTCCGTTACATGGGCCTAGGGTGACCACACATCCCAGAATGCCCAGGACTGTCCCTTATTGGGGGTCTGTGTCCCTCGTCCCGGTTCACCCCCCCACCGGGACAACAAAGAGTCCCAGAACTGAGCAACACGTGCCAATCCAGCCAGCCAATGAAATGTATTTGCTATATGGTCCTCATTGGCTGGCTGAGCCAGCCAGTGAAGACCATATAGGAAATACATTTCATTGGCTGCCTGGTCTGGTGCATGTGAGACAGCTGGGATGGAGCAGGTATGCTGGTACTGCAAGTGAGACGCGCTACTGAGGCTCCCGCCAGAGCTGATCATCTTTCTGAGGTTCCCTCTTACTATGTCAGCCTCAGAAAGATGGTCAGCGCTGGCGGAAGCCTCAGCCGCGGGACTAGGGTGACCACATGTCCCGGAATGGAAGAATGGAAATGTGGTCACCCTACACGGGCCACAGTGCCACTGCCAGCCGGTCGCGGGGCAGTCATGCACAGTAGAGACTGCCCGCGGCGTGGCCGAGCCACGGCGCGGGCAGTCTCTACTGTGCATGACTGCAGCACGCGCAGCAGTCTCTCCTGCGCATGACTGTTTAGTTACACACGTTTTAGGAAATTATTATATAGAATAATGATGATATTTCCAGCATTGAGTACCTACCTGAACAGTGCACACGTACAGTGGGTGAACCCCACTTTTTCCAGGTTCCCAGGACACCTCGAGTTCAGTTGCTTTCCGGGACACTAATTTCAGCTCCTTCGGCCTCCTAGGTAAAACTGTAGAGTGAGAGGAAAGAGTTAAAGGTGGGACTTCAAGAGGTTTATTTGATACGATTCAGTGTAAACATTTATACAGAGTGATTATCTATCTGTTTTGTTATTAGGAATTAGTATAACGTTTTTGTAGCACCGAGCAACCAATCCCTTGTGCACTGGGACAGAATGGATATGAATAAAAGAAATCAGCGCGTCTGATCCTGGTGAAACGCTTTGTAGATAAACAGAAAAACAGAACGTGCTGATCCCACAATGCACTTCTGCTGCCATTTTCTATCGTCTTTTGTAGAAAGTCTTGTACTTTAATTCTTTAAACCACATAGGTCAAGCCCAAATAAACGTGGGAGTCACATACTCAACAAAATTGTACACTTTTCCTTCTCACGTGAGCGCCAGCATTTACATACATTTGTTTGTGCCATTTCTAATGAGAAACGAGAGATAAAGCAGATGATTTTGAATGAATAGTAGCCACTGCTCTTGTATTCAGAAAGGCTATTATCTTACCTAAGGCCGATTACAGACAATTCTGCACATGTATTAGGAACACTATGAGAATGGACATGCCTGGGAACTTTGTCTTCCAGAGTGTCTGTAGGGAACCCTGTGGTACCGCTGGAGGGGGGGGATAGAAATAATGAGCTTTGCATCAAAAGGGGTGGGTTTTACTCTTAAGTGGGGTGGGGCTTAGTGCACGTGTCACAAATGTGGGAGGAACTGGGTGGGGAAAGAGGAGAAGTGGCAGGAAATGCATACCTCCCAACATTTCAAATTGCCAAAGAGGGACACTTGTGTTTTAGGGGGTGTTGTTGTGGGTGTGGCTGGTGGGCGAGGCATTAGCGATAATTTTTAGACTATTTCATGACCTATTGACACCTCCTTGTGTAACCTAATAAATGACTTATACCAAAACCAAAGTATTTTATTTACACAGACTAATTTATAAACACGTATACTGACATTTAAACAAACATTAATGTGAGTTTTATTGCTGTAGAACAATATGATACACTTATACACACATCACACAATCTGATCTCCTAAAAAGAGGGACAACAGGGTGGGAAAGAGGGATTTGGGTCTAAAAGAGGGACTGTCCCTCCTAAAGAGGGACACTTGGGACGTATGGAAATGGGAGGAACTGGGTGGGGAAAGAGGAGAAATCGGCAGAGTTTCATCAGAAACCCCCCACCTCCACAGAATCAGAATCTGTCTCCGGAGACCCGGTAATTCACTGCAAGAACAGGGGCAAATCCGGAGAGCCCCCAGCTATGGGAATGGGAGTCAGATGAATTGTAAAAGCAGAAATGGGAGTGTCCACAGAGACAAGACTAGATATTAGACTTCAGAAAACAAATAGAGACATTTCACAGATCTTGCGTAGAGTACAAGGTATTTAACCCTTTGCGTGCCAGTGGGGTACGCAACGCATTGCAAAGCACTCAAGGGGTTAAGGATTTATATCTCCAGGTGATTTAGGTGTTAATATTCCTTTACTATCTCATGGAAACCTCCCATTCATTATTTTGGTTTCTCTGCTCTTTTAACGTTTTCGGAATAATCAGAATTCCACAAACGCAGCTTTAAAGGAGCAGTAAACTTTTTTTTATGAAAACACGTACTTTACAGAGCATTTCCTGCTGAATAAAACAAGGTCACTCCCATCGCTGTCGGATGTTTTATTCAAAATTTATAGCAGTTTAAATAATCAGGAAGTGAATTTACTGTGTTTACTTCCTGGTTCTTCTAACTAACAGGAAGTGAATTTACTGTGTTTACTTCCTGGTTCTTCTAACTAACAGGAAGTGAATTTACTGTGTTTACTTCCTGATAGTTATAACTGACAGGATGTGACTCAGCAGTTTCTATCACATTCTGTGGAGAACTGTATGTCTCTGACTTTTCTGACTTTCCTCTCCATTAGAATCTAACAGAAAATCTAATTAGAATTTGACCACTAGAGGGCACTGCTAATGTAAAAAAAACAATGGTTTAAACTGTAATAACTCTGGAAATATAAATCTCTCGGCAGTGGGAGTACCCTTATTTTACTCAATAGGTAAATCACTACAATATATATTTTTTTATAAAAAAAATTTACTGCTCCTTTGAGTCCATGGAATGCGATAGGCTAATCAGTTCTCCAGATCACAGAGGGAACTAACCCTACACAATGCGTTGCGCACCCCTCTGGCACTCAAAGGGTTAGATGTTTAAGGGCATGTGAAATAACAACATAAATCTAAGCCAAATCTTTAAAGACCTCTCTAGGATCCAAGATGTACATTTGACTTTCTATTAAAAAAAAAAAATGCAAAAAAACGATAAACAGAAAAATCACAAATAACTTTAATAACCATTTGTAAGCAAGGCCTTGCAACTCTGTATCTTTCTGCACAAGATGGATCAGTGGTGTAATTAGTCGTTGGAGGTTCCCAGTGCAAATATTTCTTTGGAACCCGTAACACAAAATATTTCCACAGAGGAATAAGTAAACCCTATTGGACACTGGGCAGACGGGGGCCCCTTGGATGCTGGGAACCGACACAGCTGCACCCCTCTGTAGTTATGACCCTGTGATGGATAAACATACCTGGACATATAATACAGCACTCCCCACAGCAGGACAACATGTGGCCAGGGGGCAAATACAATTCAGTGGCCTGTTTCTACTATCCGCTGTCCCAGCCCAAGCTCTTGTGTTAACTTAAAAATTGGAATTAATGTTGTGAATTAAGGCAAGAGACACCACAGAGCTTACAGATAAAATAGGGCTATACTACTGATACTACAGAGTTTACAATGTAAGTAAATATACACTAGAGATACTATAGAGCTTACAGTTGAAATGGGGCTACACTGCTGTGTAAATACAACTACACTAGTGTTACTATAGAGCTTACAATGTAAGTAAATATACACAAGTGATGCTATAGAGCTTACAATGTAAGTAAATATACATTAGTGTTACTATAGAGCTTACAATGTAAGTAAAACTACACTAGTGATACTACAGAGCTTACACTGTAAGTAAAGATACACTAGTGATACTATAGAGCTTACAATGTAAGTAAAGATACACTAGTAACACTATAGAGCTTACAATGTAAGTAAAGATACACTAGTGACACTACAGAGCTTACAATGTAAGTAAAGATACACTAGTGATACTACAGAGATTACAATGTAAGTAAAGATACACTAGTGACACTACAGAGATTACAATGTAAGTAAAAATACACTAGTGATACTATAGAGCTTACAATGTAAGTAAAGATACACTAGTGATACTATAGAGATTACACTGTAAGTAAAGATAGACTAGTGATACTATAGAGATTACACTGTAAGTAAAGATAGACTAGTGATACTATAGAGATTACACTGTAAGTAAAGATAGACTATTGATACTATAGAGATTACAATGTAAGTAAAGATACACTAGTGATACTATAGAGATTACACTGTAAGTAAAGATAGACTAGTGATACTATAGAGATTACAATGTAAGTAAAGATACACTACTGATACTATAGAGATTACAATGTAAGTAAAGCTACAATAGTGATACTATAGAGATTACAATGTAAGTAAAGATACACTAGTGATACTATATAGTTTACAATGTAAGTAAAGATACACTAGTGACACTACAGAGATTACAATGTAAGTAAAGATACACTAGTGATACTATAGAGATTACAATGTAAGTAAAGATATACTATTGATATTACAGAGATTACAGTGTAAGTAAAGATACACTAGTGACACTATAGAGATTACAATATAAGTAAAGATACACTAGTGACACTACAGAGCTTACAATGTAAGTAAAGATACACTAGTGATACTATAGAGATTACAATGTAAGTAAAGATACACTAGTGATACTATAGAGATTACAATGTAAGTAAAGATATACTATTGATATTACAGAGATTACAGTGTAAGTAAAGATACACTACTGATACTATAGAGATTACAATGTAAGTAAATCTACACTAGTGATACTATAGAGCTTACAATGTAAGTAAAGATACACTAGTGATACTATAGAGCTTACAATGTAAGTAAAGATACACTAGTTATACTATAGAGATTACAATGTAAGTAAAGCTACACTAGTGACACTACCGAGCTTACAATGTAACACTACACTAGTGATACCATAGAGCTTACAAAGCAAATGGGTTATACAACTAGTGTGGCTCCATTTGGATGGTAGCTCTGTGGTATCATTTGTGTATCTCCAGTTCAGTCGTAAGCTCTATGATATCACTACTTTAGCTCCATTTACAGCAGCAAATGACAGATAGAGTGAAGCAGTGGTCCTCCAGCCCAGACATATGACCGATCCAGGAGGGAAATTGCCCCCCTGCCCCAGAGAAATGAGGATTTGTGTGCCCTTTACACCATTGTGGTCTCCACCTCCAGTGCACATGATCCCAGCCAAGTAATTCTCAGTACCTGGGAGGAGACGTTGGGCTGGGAGCTGAATGATGATACAAGAAGGAAAATATGTAACAGCGTCATAAGATATTCACTAAACGCCTCCTTCCAGGAATAGGGTACTTACAGGCTTCTTATCTCCTGGCTGGGGCCTGCCTGGCTCAGGGTTATCACACATTAGTCAACTGTCAGACCTCCAGCTGTTGGGGACTTCAAATCCCACCTTCCCCAACCACTAACAGCTGGAAGGCAATTGACTAATTCCGAGAATTAACTCTCATTTTAAGGGATTGCTCTCTTCTACCAAAACAATGCATTGCGTGCCCCTCTGGCACGCAAAGGGTTAACTTATTACAGTTGCAGAAAAATCCCAGAAGCCCAGGAACCAGGACTCAAAAATGTCACTGCACGCTCCTACATTTCTGTAGAGAATGTTATATACACCTGTGTCCATGTCGCTGGCTCCTAAAAATGTTGTCTGGCTCCAATGTTTATGGTTTTTGTCCAAACATCCGTCTGAAAATATTTAGGAGCTTTCTCTTCTGAGTAATACAAGGCTAGGAATACTGCTGGGAGATAATCAGGTTAAAGGTTATTACAGCACACACTTGCATTTTTGAGTTGAAGATTTTTGTTTCCAGCCAGAGGGCACTGTTGTTATCACTGACTGTGGAAAGCTGAGTGTTGCAAAGGCACGTTTTCCTTAGTTAGATGTTGTAACAGCGCCATCTGGCAGCCAAACACCTTGGACTCCTGTGGGGTTATGCACTAGGGTGTGATAAAGCAGTGATAAAGTGGAGATAAAGTCCCAGTTATATCCTATGCACTAATGACTCTCAGACTTTATGGATCTTAGTGCATAGGATCCACAGAATAACATAGGAACTGGAGAAGTGATATCACCGGAGAAGTTATCTCTTGTGTATCACCTCCTTATCACTCCTTATCACTACTTAGAGTGATGGTTCCCAGCCCATACCCTCATGGCCCCACTAACAGGCCATGATTTTAAGATTTCCTGCGAAGATCAAATGTGAATTAATCAAATTCACTTAGCCTCTAATTAATAATCAAATCCACTCAGCCTCTAATTAATAATCAAATTCATGTAGCCTCTAATTAATAATCAAATCCACTCAGCCTCTAATTAATAATCAAATCCAATTAGCCTCTAATTGATAATCAAATTCACTTAGTCTCTTATTGATAATCAAATTGACTCAGCCTCTAATTATTAATCAAATGAATGTAGCCTCTAATTAATAATCAAATCCACTCAGCCTCTAATTAATAATCAAATTCATGTAGCCTCTAATTAACAATCAAATTCACTTAGACTTTAATTTATAATCAAATTCACTCAGCCTCTAATTAATAATCATATTTGCTCAACCTCTAATAATCAGATTCACTTAGCCTCTAATTTATAATTAAATTCACTCAGCCTCTAATTAATAATCAATTTAAATCAGCCTCTAATTAATAATCAGATTCACTTATCCACTTATCCTCTAACTCACCCATGTGCTAGCAAGGACATTTTAAAATCCTGTCCTGTTAGTGGGCCACAAAGATATGGGTTGGGAACCACTGCCTTAGTGCATCCCCCCGATATAAGAAAATGCAAGGTAGCTGTAATAAAGTTTGCATTATGCATCTCTCACCAGCAATTGAATTACTCTAAGGGAAAAGCCCTACAACATATATGTTTTCATAATTAGGGTTTACGGCAGTTTTTACCCCTTTTCTGCTCCTATAATATGTATGAAGTTGCATGTTGCAGGCTGGGGGAGGCCATTTCCTTTGCACAAGTCATTTCCTGTTCAGTGTCTGGAACTGGCAGTGAAGTAGGCGTGGTTACAAGGGAGAATATCTGGAACTAGCAGTGAAGTGGGTGGAGTTACAAGGAAGAGTGTATGTAAATGAGAGTGAAGTAGGAGGAGCTATCAGGAAACTCACTGAGCCCCGAGAATCAGCCTCTATCCCCAGAGACCCGATAATTAATAAGAAGAAATGAGTCTGCGGCCCAGATCTGGACAGTTCAGGTATACTCTGCCATTCTCCAGGGCTTCAGGTACCAAGAAACCTGAAGTGACTGTCCAGGATCGTGTGTAAATGAGCTGAAGAAAGGTAACAGTTTTTCTGAATACAAGAGAAGCGGGTATGAATCACAATAAATGGGCTGACTATCTCTTGTCTCTCATACCAGTCAGTACAAAGGGCGGACTGTGAGAAACGTGCACAATCACTTCTTATATTGTACTATTCATGGCAAAACGATTAGCGCCAAAATGCTTCTGAATCGCAGTTGTCTTTTCTAAATTAGCAAATGTTTGAATTTTTTTGCAAATGCATTTCCAAAAGTAGGCGTGGCTAAAATAACTGCTATTTTGTGAGAGGATTAGCATTTTCACCTAATTCAGCAGTGAAATTAGCACACATTTTCAGACGTCTGTTAAAGTGTTAGTAATGTCCCAGAAAAAAATATTTATCGTTTTGTAGTGCTTAAAAAAATGAATATATATGCAACAAATCCTATCTCTCAAACTGCTATGGTTTAATAGAGTTTAATAGTAGTGGTTTGAGAGATAGGGTTTGTTGCACATAGATTCATTTTTTAAGAACTACAAAACTAAAATTGTTGTTTCTGGGACATTACTAACACTTAGCGGTTAATGTAGAAGTATGTTCTATTCAGCATTAAAGGGATAGTAATGTTTCACAATAAAAACAGCTTCAATTAATCCTCTTAGTATTTGGACCATGGTGAGCGTTATTTCACTACTTCAAAAGACAGATATACAGAAAGCGCCGATAGTATATTATCGTTACAACACAAAATAAAAGATTCAGCAATGATCTCAAAAATATTCACATACGCATATGGTCAGGCAGTTGATACCAGTCGGTCTAACAAGCAGGCAGCGGAGATTATAAACCTGTCTCCGCTTGGGTAGGTTCCCCAGTGGATACTTGATCTGTTTCAATTAATTCCAGTTGGAAAAGTATACAGGCAGAAGATACTCTTGATAAAATATTACTATTATTAAAAATTAAACAGGTTATTTCAGTACTGTCAGAGTTGTAGATCAAGAGTAGTTGAATGATAAAATATCCCCCTCTCGCCCCTTTTACTGATGTAACACTGCTCACCTCAGAGCAGCAAGACTGTCCGGATGGATCGTAGAGAGGGACAATCTTCAGTGATCATAAGGAAAAACCTGTCAAGGGGGGCAGGGTTTTCCTTAAGATCACAGTAAGAAGATTGTCCCCTGATGTGATCTGTCCAGTCAATAGACCAGATTCCACATCTGAGGGGAGCAATGTTACACTAGGTAAAAGGGGAAGGAGGGGGATACTTTATCATTCAATTACTCTTGTACTACAACTCTGACAGTATTGATATAACACTCTCCATGGACCAAATACTATGATGATTAATTGGAGCTGCTTTTATTGTGACATCTTACTATCCATTTAAGGTGTTAGTATGGTTCTTGCATCAAAATGTGAGCAATCACATAAATGTATGGCTTTCACAAAAAAAAACAGCAAATGATCCACTTTCTTGCTTTCTCTCCTAAGAGACACATTAGTTAACCCTTATAAATAGATAACCCTTTGAGTGCAAGAGGGGTCCACAACTATTTGCAAATCAATGCATTGGGTACCCCTCTGGCATTCAAAGGGTTAACAATCAAGTTTAGGATTATATTTTAGAGATGTGCCATAAGAATGATTTACATTTTACCGATGCTAGCCGGAAGTATTTGACCGTTAAAGTTATATCAACCTATTTCATTTTTAGGTGTCAGTATTCCTTTAAATCTCTGAGTGCAGTGCAATGGGCTTGATACCTCTCCAGCACTCAAAGGGTTCATTTTGGGGAGCCCATCCATAAACAATTTAATTCTAACAGCCATTAGTATTTCCTATCCAGATTAAGGTAAATGTGTGTGTGTGTGTGTGTGTGTGGGGGGGGGTATTAGAGTGTGTTAGTGTTTCTTTAAGGAGTCTAGCAGCGCACAATGCATTGATTCACAGTACGTTGCACAGCCCTCTTGGCCTTAAAGGGTTAATAAAATACATTTGTTAGAATGCAGCACAGATAAGACCACACTGTTTAACAGTATTTAGAGACAGCTGCACCTTGTAAGCAATGTGTTGTGTAGCTCTATGGTCCTAAAAGGGTTAAACTATGTATTGCTGGCTTTGTTTGCCATGAAAGGGTTACACAGCACCATGCGGTATCCAAAGCCTCCCCTCTTGCATGCCAACCGGCTGAGTGGGCACTGAGTCAGAGAACTGAGGATCTAAACAAGTGAATCAGCTACATTCCTGTACAGGAACCTTCCGGATGACGTGTCAAGGGATTGAGAGACAGGTGGGAATGATTAGTGGGTAACGGACGGCGGTGTGATAGGAATAATACAGCACCTATAAATCTCTCCTCACACTGCACAATACAGGGTCTGATCTCCCCTCACACTGTACAATACAGGGTCTGATCTCCCCTCACATTGTACAATACAGGGACTGATCTCTCCTCACACTGTACAATACAGGTCTGATCTCTCCTCACACTGTACAATACAGGACTGATCTCCCCTCACACTGTACAATACTGGACTGATCTCCCCTCACACTGTACAATACAGGGACTGATCTCTCCTCACACTGTACAATACAGGACTGATCACTCCTCACACTGTACAATACAGGATCTGATCTCTCCTCACACTGTACAATACAGGACTGATCTCCCCTCACACTGTACAATACAGGACTGATCTCTCCTCACACTGTACAATACAGGACTGATCTCTCCTCACACTGTACAGTACAGGACTGATCTCTCCTCACACTGTACAATACAGGGTCTGATCTCCCCTCACATTGTACAATACAGGACTGATCTCCCCTCACACTGTACATTACAGGGACTGATCTCTCCTCACACTGTACAATACAGGGACTGATCTCTCCTCACACTGTACAATACAGGACTGATCTCTCCTCACACTGTACAATACAGGATCTGATCTCTCCTCACACTGTACAATACAGGACTGATCTCACCTCACACTGTACATTACAGGACTGATCAGTCCTCACACTGTACAATACAGGATCTGATCTCCCCTCACACTGTACAATACAGGTCTGATCTCCCCTCACACTGTACAATACAGGACTGATCTCACCTCACACTGTACATTACAGGACTGATCAGTCCTCACACTGTACAATACAGGGACTGATCTCTCCTCACACTGTACAATACAGGACTGATCTCCCCTCACACTGTACAATACAGGACTGATCTCTCCTCACACTGTACAATACAGGGACTGATCTCCCCTCACACTGTACAATACAGGTCTGATCTCCCCTCACACTGTACAATACAGGACTGATCTCTCCTCACACTGTACAATACAGGACTGATCTCTCCTCACACTGTACAATACAGGGACTGATCTCCCCTCACACTGTACAATACAGGACTGATCTCTCCTCACACTGTACAATACAGGGACTGATCTCTCCTCACACTGTACAATACAGGGACTGATCTCCCCTCACACTGTACAATACAGGACTGATCTCTCCTCACACTGTACAATACAGGACTGATCTCTCCTCACACTGTACAATACAGGGACTGATCTCCCCTCACACTGTACAATACAGGACTGATCTCTCCTCACACTGTACAATACAGGACTGATCTCTCCTCACACTGTACAATACAGGGACTGATCTCTCCTCACACTGTACAATACAGGGACTGATCTCTCCTCACATTGTACAATACAGGACTGATCTCTCCTCACACTGTACAATACAGAACTGATCTCTCCTCACACTGTACAGTACAGGACTGATCTCTCCTCACACTGTACAATACAGGGACTGATCTCCCCTCACACTGTACAATACAGGATCTGATCTCCCCTCACACTGTACAATACAGGACTGATCTCTCCTCACACTGTACAATACAGGACTGATCTCTCCTCACACTGTACAATACAGGACTGATCTCTCCTCACACTGTACAATACAGGGACTGATCTCTCCTCACACTGTACAATACAGGTCTGATCACTCCTCACACTGTACAATACAGGACTGATCTCTCCTCACACTGTACAATACAGAACTGATCTCTCCTCACACTGTACAATACAGGACTGATCTCCCCTCACACTGTACAATACAGGGACTGATCTCCCCTCACACTATACAATACAGGACTGATCTCTCCTCACACTGTACAATACAGGACTGATCTCTCCTCACACTGTACAATACAGGGACTGATCTCTCCTCACACTGTACAATACAGGACTGATCTCCCCTCACACTGTACAATACAGGTCTGATCTCTCTTCACACTGTACAATACAGGTCTGATCTCTCCTCACACTGTACAATACAGGACTGATCTCTCCTCACACTGTACAATACAGGGACTGATCTCTCCTCACACTGTACAATACAGGACTGATCTCTCCTCACACTGTACAATACTGGGACTGATCTCTCCTCACACTGTACAATACAGGTCTGATCTCTCCTCACACTGTACAATACAGGACTGATCTCTCCTCACACTGTACAATACAGGACTGATCTCTCCTCACACTGTACAATACAGGACTGATCTCTCCTCACACTGTACAATACAGGGACTGATCTCCCCTCACACTATACAATACAGGACTGATCTCTCCTCACACTGTACAATACAGGACTGATCTCCCCTCACACTGTACAATACAGGACTGATCTCTCCTCACACTGTACAATACAGGGACTGATCTCTCCTCACACTGTACAATACAGGACTGATCTCCCCTCACACTGTACAATACAGGATCTGATCTGCCCTCACACTGTACAATACAGGACTGATCTCTCCTCACACTGTACAATACAGGACTGATCTCCCCTCACACTGTACAATACAGGGAATGATATCTCCTCACACTGTACAATACAGGACTGATCTCTCCTCACACTGTACAATACAGGTCTGATCTCCCCTCACACTGTACAATACAGGACTGATCTCTCCTCACACTGTACAATACAGGACTGATCTCACCTCACACTGTACAATACGGGACTGATCTCTCCTCACACTGTATAATACAGGACTGATCTCTCCTCACACTGTACAATACAGCACTGATCTCTCCTCACACTGTACAATACAGGACTGATCTCTCCTCACACTGTACAATACAGGACTGATCTCTCCTCACACTGTATAATACAGGACTGATCTCTCCTCACACTGTACAATACAGGACTGATCTCTCCTCACACTGTACAATACAGGACTGATCTCTCCTCACACTGTACAATACAGGACTGATCTCTCCTCACACTGTATAATACAGGACTGATCTCTCCTCACACTGTACAATACAGGACTGATCTCTCCTCACACTGTACAATACAGGACTGATCTCCCCTCACACTGTACAATACAGGATCTGATCTCTCCTCACACTGTACAGTACAGGGACTGATCTCTCCTCACACTGTACAATACAGTACTGATCTCTCCTCACACTGTACAATACAGGACTGATCTCTCCTCACACTGTACAATACAGGACTGATCTCTCCTCACACTGTACAATACAGGACTGATCTCTCCTCACACTGTACAATACAGTATCTGATCTCTCCTCACACTGTACAATACAGGACTGATCTCTCCTCACACTGTACAATACAGGATCTGATCTCTCCTCACACTGTACAATACAGGACTGATCTCTCCTCACACTGTACAATACAGGACTGATCTCTCCTCACACTGTACAATACAGGGATTGATCTCTCCTCACACTGTACAATACAGGACTGATCTCTCCTCACACTGTACAATACAGGACTGATCTCCCCTCACACTGTACAATACAGGACTGATCTCCCCTCACACTGTACAATACAGGACTGATCTCCCCTCACACTGTACAATACAGGACTGATCTCTCCTCACACTGTACAATACAGGACTGATCTCACCTCACACTGTACAATACGGGACTGATCTCTCCTCACACTGTATAATACAGGACTGATCTCTCCTCACACTGTACAATACAGGGTCTGATCTCCCCTCACACTGTACAATACAGGACTGATCTCTCCTCACACTGTACAATACAGGACTGATCTCTCCTCACACTGTATAGTACAGGACTGATCTCTCCTCACACTGTACAATACAGGACTGATCTCACCTCACACTGTACAATACAGGGACTGATCTCTCCTCACACTGTACAATACAGGACTAATCTCTCCTCACACAGTACAATACAGGACTGATCTCCCCTCACACTGTACAATACAGGACTGATCTCCCCTCACACTGTACAATACAGGACTGATCTCTCCTCACACTGTACAATACAGGACTGATCTCTCCTCACACTGTACAATACAGGACTGATCTCTCCTCACACTGTACAATACAGGATCTGATCTCTCCTCACACTGTACAGTACAGGGACTGATCTCTCCTCACACTGTACAATACAGTACTGATCTCTCCTCACACTGTACAATACATGATCTGATCTCTCCTCACACTGTACAGTACAGGACTGATCTCTCCTCACACTGTACAATACAGGACTGATCTCTCCTCACACTGTACAATACAGGACTGATCTCTCCTCACACTGTACAATACAGGGATTGATCTCTCCTCACACTGTACAATACAGGACTGATCTCTCCTCACACTGTACAATACAGGACTGATCTCCCCTCACACTGTACAATACAGGACTGATCTCTCCTCACACTGTACAATACAGGACTGATCTCCCCTCACACTGTACAATACAGGGACTGATCTCCCCTCACACTGTACAATACAGGACTGATCTCTCCTCACACTGTACAATACAGGGACTGATCTCTCCTCACACTGTACAATACAGGACTGATCTCCCCTCACACTGTACAATACAGGACTGATCTCTCCTCACACTGTACAATACAGGACTGATCTCTCCTCACACTGTACAATACAGGACTAATCTCTCCTCACACAGTACAATACAGGACTGATCTCCCCTCACACTGTACAATACAGGACTGATCTCCCCTCACACTGTACAATACAGGACTGATCTCCCCTCACACTGTACAATACAGGACTGATCTCTCCTCACACTGTACAATACAGGACTGATCTCCCCTCACACTGTACAATACAGGACTGATCTCCCCTCACACTGTACAATACAGGACTGATCTCTCCTCACACTGTACAATACAGGACTGATCTCACCTCACACTGTACAATACGGGACTGATCTCTCCTCACACTGTATAATACAGGACTGATCTCTCCTCACACTGTACAATACAGGGTCTGATCTCCCCTCACACTGTACAATACAGGACTGATCTCTCCTCACACTGTACAATACAGGACTGATCTCTCCTCACACTGTATAGTACAGGACTGATCTCTCCTCACACTGTACAATACAGGACTGATCTCACCTCACACTGTACAATACAGGGACTGATCTCTCCTCACACTGTACAATACAGGACTAATCTCTCCTCACACAGTACAATACAGGACTGATCTCCCCTCACACTGTACAATACAGGACTGATCTCCCCTCACACTGTACAATACAGGACTGATCTCTCCTCACACTGTACAATACAGGACTGATCTCTCCTCACACTGTACAATACAGGACTGATCTCTCCTCACACTGTACAATACAGGATCTGATCTCTCCTCACACTGTACAGTACAGGGACTGATCTCTCCTCACACTGTACAATACAGTACTGATCTCTCCTCACACTGTACAATACATGATCTGATCTCTCCTCACACTGTACAGTACAGGACTGATCTCTCCTCACACTGTACAATACAGGACTGATCTCTCCTCACACTGTACAATACAGGACTGATCTCTCCTCACACTGTACAATACAGGACTGATCTCTCCTCACACTGTACAATACAGGGATTGATCTCTCCTCACACTGTACAATACAGGACTGATCTCTCCTCACACTGTACAATACAGGACTGATCTCCCCTCACACTGTACAATACAGGACTGATCTCTCCTCACACTGTACAATACAGGACTGATCTCCCCTCACACTGTACAATACAGGGACTGATCTCCCCTCACACTGTACAATACAGGACTGATCTCTCCTCACACTGTACAATACAGGGACTGATCTCTCCTCACACTGTACAATACAGGACTGATCTCCCCTCACACTGTACAATACAGGACTGATCTCTCCTCACACTGTACAATACAGGACTGATCTCTCCTCACACTGTACAATACAGGACTAATCTCTCCTCACACAGTACAATACAGGACTGATCTCCCCTCACACTGTACAATACAGGACTGATCTCCCCTCACACTGTACAATACAGGACTGATCTCCCCTCACACTGTACAATACAGGACTGATCTCTCCTCACACTGTACAATACAGGACTGATCTCCCCTCACACTGTACAATACAGGACTGATCTCCCCTCACACTGTACAATACAGGACTGATCTCTCCTCACACTGTACAATACAGGACTGATCTCACCTCACACTGTACAATACGGGACTGATCTCTCCTCACACTGTATAATACAGGACTGATCTCTCCTCACACTGTACAATACAGGGTCTGATCTCCCCTCACACTGTACAATACAGGACTGATCTCTCCTCACACTGTACAATACAGGACTGATCTCTCCTCACACTGTATAGTACAGGACTGATCTCTCCTCACACTGTACAATACAGGACTGATCTCACCTCACACTGTACAATACAGGGACTGATCTCTCCTCACACTGTACAATACAGGACTAATCTCTCCTCACACAGTACAATACAGGACTGATCTCCCCTCACACTGTACAATACAGGACTGATCTCCCCTCACACTGTACAATACAGGACTGATCTCTCCTCACACTGTACAATACAGGACTGATCTCTCCTCACACTGTACAATACAGGACTGATCTCTCCTCACACTGTACAATACAGGATCTGATCTCTCCTCACACTGTACAGTACAGGGACTGATCTCTCCTCACACTGTACAATACAGTACTGATCTCTCCTCACACTGTACAATACATGATCTGATCTCTCCTCACACTGTACAGTACAGGACTGATCTCTCCTCACACTGTACAATATAGGATCTGATCTCCCCTCACACTGTACAATACAGGACTGATCTCTCCTCACACTGTACAATACAGGACTGATCTCTCCTCACACTGTACAATACAGGACTGATCTCTCCTCACACTTTACAATACAGGGACTGATCTCCCCTCACACTGTACAATACAGGACTGATCTCCCCTCACACTGTACAATACAGGACTGATCTCTCCTCACACTGTACAATACAGGGACTGATCTCTCCTCACACTGTACAATACAGGGACTGATCTCTCCTCACACTGTACAATACAGGATCTGATCTCTCCTCACACTGTACAATACAGGACTGATCTCTCCTCACATTGTACAATACAGGGACTGATCTCCCCTCACACGGTACAGTACATGAACATTTAATACATCTTACTGTAAAATACATGTTAATATATAATACACATGCTATCATCTTAGTTTCAGGCATAATTACCTTTTATTATCGCAGTCCTGGATGTGGTGACACCTTTTTTATTATGAGATTCACAGGAAAACAATGACGATTTATTGAGACCTGGGGGGATAAGAGGAAAGCAGAGTGAGGGGAAGATTGTGAGATAAGAAGACTTATCCTATTACATAAAGTGGTAGAATGCGTCACTGACTGTGAGTGTAACCGCACTCACGCGGTAGAGAGTCTCTACAGTACATGAGTGGTTTCGCACACAGGGAGCTTGGCTGTGAGTCGTCTGGAGCTCCCCACTAAGGATCAGAGTGTTCTACGAGTCTCTATTGCACATGACTGCAGTCATGCGCAGTAGAGACTCGCCGAACGCTCTGCCCCGCTCCGGACGGCTCACATGTCTCTGCTCCCGGCTCTGGGGCAGCAGCCGGGGCTGCTGGGTGCACTTTAGCCCGTGTGTACGCGCTTCCATGCTAGTCCTTTAATAATGCTGGACTATGACATTTGATATAATATAGAATCTCAATAGATAATTATAATTCAATATACACTTCATTTAATTCAGAAGTTCCACAGCAAGAATCAATTGACTTCCATCTTATCCGTTACATTTTAGTGTTGGGTGCCTGTAAATGAAAGATATTTATAAGTTATATATCTCCATTGTTTGATAAACACCTTCTGTGCACTTGTATGCAAATGACACTGTAATCTACACTAAAAATTAAAACGTGTCTCAGTTTGAGGCAATGTTACAATGTTACTTTTCAAAGGATTCCAAAGCGGAACTACCACGTTAAGTAAAGTCGCCCTGTAATAATTAGACAGATGGCAACTAGCTTAATAATAGTTATCCTACCTCTTAAAAGTAGCCGCTTGTAAAGTAATCCTTAAAGGGATAGCGTTACTTTATTATTACTATCCCTCATATTGTAGGCATTTGCAAAATAATTTAACAGCCCCCAGGTTCACCTCTCAGACCTTTATGGTATGAGAGATAACCGAAGGCAAAGTTCCCCCTCCCTCCCCCTTCCCTGAAGTCAACGTTGTACTGACTGTAGTGGAAGTCCGTCATACGACAGGCTTGCGGCTCTGCAGTAGAGCCGAGATCCCGTTATCGAAAAATAATAATTTCACTGAAACGGTCTTCTATGTGTGATTGGTTTGTGATTGGTTTGTGCTTGGTTTGCAAGCACACGTAGAAGACCACTTCAGTGAAATAATTCTTTGTCACTAACGCGATCGCGGCTCTGCTGTAGAGCCGCATGATGAGAGTCAGACCAGATATCCTGCAGTCAGTACAACGCTGACTTCAGGTAAGGGTGAGGGAGGGGGGAACTTTGCCTTCGGTTATCTCTCAAATCATAAAGGTTTGAGAGATGAACCTGGGGCTATTAAATTATTTTGCAAATATCTACAATATGAGGGATAGTCATAATAAAGTATTACTATCCCTTTAAGCTTCTGAGAATGGAAGCCAGGCATCAGCACAGACATTTTGGCCATGCTGTTAGTCCCAGTCTCACTACAGAACCATTGCACTGGCCCGAATGGCACAGGAAGGGACTGACGGCACAGACGCTCAACCTGCACTAACCTGACCGTCAGTCTCGGAAGCTTAAGGATTACTTTACAAGGCGGTACTTTTGAGAGGTAAAATAACTATTATTAAGTTAGTCACCACCTGCCTAAGTATTGCAGGGCGACTTTACTTAACGTGGTAGTTCCACTTTAAATCTGTAACTAGCTGTGCCACAGAGCCCACATTTAATCCTCTGAATGCCAGAGGGGTGTGCAACACATTGCAAAGCAACGCACTGTGCAGACCTCTGGCACTCAAAGGGTTAACCAGAATGGGGGATTTTAACTCTTTGAATGCCAGGGGGTATTCAGTACACAACAGTGATGGTGGTTTTTTCAACCTGAAGCACACGGAGTGGATGAGTGTCATTAACTCTCTTAGAACCAGAGGTGTGAGCGACATATTGCAAATAAATGCGTTGTACCACTGTGTCCCATACAGGGTTAAGATCACCATGTGCAGGGGGGTGGAGTTTGTGGCCCTGGTAGGAACTGTCATGTCCGCCTCCACGGATTTGACATTTAGGACTAATAGAAGATTTATTTCTTTAATAAAGGCATTCGTAGGATTTCATGGATATAGAAAGATAAGTGGGATTTAATTATTACATGTTACTTCTTCTTTAAGTCGTGTCACAGATTGAAGGGACAGGCTGTCACTCACAGACTGTGCCCCTTCAAAAATTAAATACTAAAAACTGTGTATCAACGTGTAGCACTCCCCCCCCCAAACAGCACACAAAGGGTTGAATTCTTGTGGTTGTTGGGGTGGGTGTGTGTATAAAATCTGCCTCCAGGGAATAGCGCTGCTTCCACCTACTTCATGTGGAATGAGAAATATTAAAATCCTCCCTAAAAAATGTCCTGATTGTAATGATCTAATACGTGCAGCTTTCCAACATAAACTGCCCCTACGTCACACTGTGTGTATCTCCTCCACTGCAGGAATGTATCTGAGAGACGCACAACATCTGGAACTGCAACAGTGTCACAAATATTATATGTAGCAATGTAAAGCCGTCCACCTCTCTTATGTGTATACATGTCATGGTGTAGTAGTGTGTGTTGGTGTGAGGAGACTGGCACTGCCACTGTCTGCACTGTACCTGTGCTGTGTATACATGTCATGGTGTAGTAGTGTTGGTGTGAGGAGACTGGCACTGCCACTGTCTGCACTGTACCTGTGCTGTGTATACATGTCATGGTGTAGTAGTGTGTATAGACTGGCACTGCCACTGTCTGTGCTGTGTATACATGTCATGGTGTAGTGGTGTGTGTGAGGAGGAGACTGGCACTGCCACTGCCTTCACTGTACCTGTGCTGTGTATACATGTCATGGTGTAGTAGTGTGTGTGTGGAGGAGACTGGCACTGCCACTGCCTGCACTGTACCAGTGCTGTGTATACATGTCATTGTGTAGTAGTGTGTGTGAGGAGACTGGCACTGCCACTGCCTGCACTGTACCTGTGCTGTGTATACATGTCATGGTGTAGTAGTGTGTGTGAGGACACTGGCACTGCCACTGTCTGCACTGTACCTGTGCTGTGTATACATGTCATGGTGTAGTAGTGTGTGTGTGGAGGAGACTGGCACTGCCACTGTCTGCACTGTACCTGTGCTGTGTATACATGTCATGATGTAGTAGTGTGTGTGTGGAGGAGACTGGCACTGCCACTTCCTGCACTGTACCTGTGCTGTGTATACATGTCATGGTGTAGTAGTGTGTGTGAGGAGACTGGCACTGCCACTGCCTGTACTGTACCTGTACTGTGTATACATGTCATGGTGTAGTAGTGTGTGTGAGGAGGAGACTGGCACTGCCACTGCCTGCACTGTACCTGTACTGTGTATACATGTCATGGTGTAGTAGTGTGTGTGAGGAGACTGGCACTGCCACTGCCTGCACTGTACCTGTGCTGTGTATACATGTCATGGTGTAGTAGTGTGTGTGTGAGGAGACTGGCACTGCCACTGCCTGCACTGTACCTGTGCTGTGTATACATGTCATGGTGTAGTAGTGTGTGTGTGTGTGTGTGAGGAGACTGGCACTACCACTGCCTGCACTGTACCTGTACTGTGTATACATGTCATGGTGTAGTAGTGTGTGTGAGGAGGAGACTGGCACTGCCACTGCCTGCACTGTACCTGTGCTGTGTATACATGTCATGGTGTAGTAGTGTGTGTGAGGAGACTGGCACTACCACTGCCTGCACTGTACCTGTGCTGTGTACATGTCTCCCAACATTTCAAATGGCCAAAGAGGGGCAGTTTTGTTTTAGGTGGTGATTCTGGGGGTGTGGCTGGTGGGCGGGGCATTACAGGAAATTTCTAGGTGATTTAATGGCCTATTGACACCTCTTTATGTAATTGAATTAATGATTTAGAATAAGATCAAATTATTTTATTTACACAGACTAAGTTATAAACACATATACTGACATTTATACAAACATTAATGTGAGATTTATGGCTGTGGAGCAATGTGAAACACTTCTATACACACTACACAGTCTGATCTCTTAAAAAAGAGGGACACCAGGGTGGGAAAGAGGGACAGAGGAATTTGGGTCTCAAAGAGGGACTGTCCCTCCTAAAGAGGGACACTTGGGAGGTATGTGTGTATACATGTCATGGTGTAGTAGTGTGTGTGTGAGGAGACTGGCACTGCCACTTCCTGCACTGTACCTGTGCTGTGTATACATGTCATGGTGTAGTAGTGTGTGTGTGTGAGGAGACTGGCACTACCACTGCCTGCACTGTACCTGTGCTGTGTATACATGTCATGGTGTAGTAGTGTGTGTGTGAGGAGACTGGCACTGCCACTGCCTGCACTGTACCTGTGCTGTGTATACATGTCATGGTGTAGTAGTGTGTGTGTGTGAGGAGACTGGCACTGCCACTGCCTGCACTGTACCTGTGCTGTGTATACATGTCATGGTGTAGTAGTGTGTGTGTGTGAGGAGACTGTCACTGCCACTGCCTGCACTGTACCTGTGCTGTGTATACATGTCATGGTGTAGTAGTGTGTGTGAGGAGACTGTCACTGTCACTGCCTGCACTGTACCTGTGCTGTGTATACATGTCATGGTGTAGTAGTGTGTGTGAGGAGACTGTCACTGCCACTGCCTGCACTGTACCCGTGCTGTGTATACATGTCATGGTGTAGTACTGTGTGTGAGGAGGAGACTGGCACTGCCACTGCCTGCACTGTACCTGTACTGTGTATACATGTCATGGTGTAGTAGTGTGTGTGTGAGGAGGACACTGGCAATGCCACTGCCTGCACTGTACCTGTGCTGTGTATACATGTCATGGTGTAGTAGTGTTTGTGTGGAGGAGACTGGCACTGCCACTGCCTGCACTGTACCTGTGCTGTGTATACATGTCATGGTGTAGTAGTGTGTGTGTGAGGAGACTGGCACTGCCACTGCCTGCACTGTACCTGTGCTGTGTATACATGTCATGGTGTAGTAGTGTGTGTGTGAGGAGACTGGCACTGCCACTGCCTGCACTGTACCTGTGCTGTGTATACATGTCATGGTGTAGTAGTGTGTGTGAGGAGGACACTGGCAATGCCACTGCCTGCACTGTACCTGTGCTGTGTATACATGTTATGGTGTAGTAGTGTGTGTGTGAGGAGGAGACTGGCAATGCCACTACCTGCACTGTACCTGTACTGTGTATACATGTCATGGTGTAGTAGTGTGTGTGAGGAGGAGACTGGCACTGCCTGCACTGTACCTGTGCTGTGTATACATGTCATGGTGTAGTAGTGTGTGTGAGGAGGAGACTGGCACTGCCTGCACTGTACCTGTACTGTGTATACATGTCATGGTGTAGTAGTGTGTGTGTGAGGAGACTGGCACTGCCACTGCCTGTACTGTACCTGTACTGTGTATACATGTCATGGTGTAGTAGTGTGTGAGGAGGAGACTGGCACTGCCACTGCCTGCACTGTACCTGTGCTGTGTATACATGTCATGGTGCAGTAGTGTGTGTGTGAGGAGACTGGCACTGCCACTGCCTGTACTGTACCTGTACTGTGTATACATGTCATGGTGTAGTAGTGTGTGAGGAGGAGACTGGCACTGCCACTGCATGCACTGTACCTGTGCTGTGTATACATGTCATGGTGTAGTAGTGTGTGTGGAGGAGACTGGCACTGCCACTGCCTGCACTGTACCTGTGCTGTGTATACATGTCATGGTGCAGTAGTGTGTGTGTGAGGAGACTAGCACTGCCACTGCCCGTACTATACCTGTGCTGTGTATATATGTCATGGTGTAGTAGTGTGTGTGAGGAGGAGACTGGCACTGCCACTACCTGCACTGTACCTGTGCTGTGTATACATGTCATGGTGTAGTAGTGTGTGTGTGTGTGAGGAGGAGACTGACACTGCCACTGCTTGCACTGTATCTGTGCTGTGTATACATGTCATGGTGTAGTAGTGTGTGTGTGTGGAGGAGACTGGCACTGCCACTGCCTGCACTGTACCTGTGCTGTGTATACATGTCATGGTGTAGTAGGGTGTGTGTGAGGAGACTGGCACTGCCACTGCCTGCACTGTACCTGTGCTGTGTATACATGTCATGGTGTAGTAGTGTGTGTGAGGAGACTGGCACTGCCACTATCTGCACTGTACCTGTGCAGTGTATACATGTCATGGTGTAGTAGTGTGTGTGTGTGTGAGGAGACTGGCACTGCCACTGCCTGCACTGTACCTGTGTTGTCTATACATGTCATGGTGTAGTAGTGTGTGTGTGAGGAGACTGGCACTGCCACTGCCTGCACTGTACCTGTGCTGTGTATACATGTCATGGTGTAGTAGTGTGTGTGTGAGGAGACTGGCACTGCCACTGCCTGCACTGTACCTGTGCTGTGTATACATGTCATGGTGTAGTAGTGTGTGTGTGTGAGGAGACTGGCACTGCCACTGCCTGTACTGTACCTGTACTGTGTATACATGTCATGGTGTAGTTGTGTGTGTGTGAGTAGACTGGCACTGCCACTACCTGCACTGTACCTGTGCTGTGTATACATGTCATGGTGTAGTAGTGTGTGTTTGAGGAGACTGGCACTGCCACTGCCTGCACTGTACCTGTGCTGTGTATACATGTCATGGTGTAGTAGTGTGTGAGGAGGAGACTGGCACTGTCACTGCCTGCACTGTACCTGTACTGTGTATACATGTCATGGTGTAGTAGTGTGTGTGAGGAGACTGGCACTGCCACTACCTGCACTGTACCTGTGCTGTGTATACATGTCATGGTATAGTAGTGTGTGTGTGTGAGGAGGAGACTGGCACTGCCACTGCCTGCACTGTACCTGTGCTGTGTATACATGTCATGGTGTAGTAGTGTGTGTGAGGAGGAGACTGGCACTGCCACTGCCTGCACTGTACCTGTACTGTGTATACATATCATGGTGTAGTAGTGTGTGTGTGAGTAGACTGGCACTGCCACTGCTTGCACTGTACCTGTGCTGTGTATACATGTCATGGTGTAGTAGTGTGTGTGTGTGAGTAGACTGGCACTGCCACTGCCTGCACTGTACCTGTACTGTGTATACATGTCATGGTGTAGTAGTGTGTGTGTGTGAGGAGACTGGCACTGCCACTGCCTGCACTGTTCCTGTGCTGTGTATACAGGTCATGTTGTTGTAGTGTGTGAGGAGGAGACTGGCACTGCCACTGCCTGCACTGTACCTGTGTATACATGTTATGGTGTAGTAGTGTGTGTGTGAGGAGGAGACTTGCAGTGACACTGCCTGCACTGTACCTGTGCTGTGTATACATGTCATGGTGTAGTAGTGTGTGTGTGAGGAGGAGACTGGCACTGCCACTGCCTGCACTTTACCTGTACTGTGTATACATGTCATGGTGTAGTAGTGTGTGTGTGTGTGAGGAGACTGGCACTGCCACTGCCTGCACTGTTCCTGTGCTGTGTATACATGTCATGTTGTTGTAGTGTGTGAGGAGGAGACTGGCACTGCCACTGCCTGCACTGTACCTGTGCTGTGTATACATGTCATGGTGTAGTAGTGTGTGTGTGTGAGGAGACTGGCACTGCCACTGCCTGTACTGTACCTGTACTGTGTATACATGTCATGGTGTAGTTGTGTGTGTGTGAGTAGACTGGCATTGCCACTACCTGCACTATACCTGTGCTGTGTATACATGTCATGGTGTAGTAGTGTGTGTTTGAGGAGACTGGCACTGCCACTGCCTGCACTGTACCTGTGCTGTGTATACATGTCATGGTGTAGTAGTGTGTGAGGAGGAGACTGGCACTGTCACTGCCTGCACTGTACCTGTACTGTGTATACATGTCATGGTGTAGAAGTGTGTGTGAGGAGACTGGCACTGCCACTACCTGCACTGTACCTGTGCTGTGTATACATGTCATGGTATAGTAGTGTGTGTGTGTGAGGAGGAGACTGGCACTGCCACTGCCTGCACTGTACCTGTGCTGTGTATACATGTCATGGTGTAGTAGTGTGTGTGAGGAGGAGACTGGCACTGCCGCTGCCTGCACTGTACCTGTGCTGTGTATACATGTCATGGTGTAGTAGTGTGTGTGTGTGAGTAGACTGGCACTGCCACTGCCTGCACTGTACCTGTACTGTGTATACATATCATGGTGTAGTAGTGTGTGTGTGTGAGTAGACTGGCACTGCCACTGCTTGCACTGTACCTGTGCTGTGTATACATGTCATGGTGTAGTAGTGTGTGTGTGTGAGTAGACTGGCACTGCCACTGCCTGCACTGTACCTGTACTGTGTATACATGTCATGGTGTAGTAGTGTGTGTGTGTGAGGAGACTGGCACTGCCACTGCCTGCACTGTTCCTGTGCTGTGTATACAGGTCATGTTGTTGTAGTGTGTGAGGAGGAGACTGGCACTGCCACTGCCTGCACTGTACCTGTGTATACATGTCATGGTGTAGTAGTGTGTGTGTGAGGAGGAGACTTGCAGTGACACTGCCTGCACTGTACCTGTGCTGTGTATACATGTCATGGTGTAGTAGTGTGTGTGTGAGGAGACTGGCACTGCCACTGCCTGCACTGTACCTGTGCTGTGTATACATGTCATGGTGTAGTAGTGTGTGTGAGGAGACTGGCACTGCCACTGCCTGCACTGTACCTGTACTGTGTATACATGTCATGGTGTAGTAGTGTGTGTGTGAGGAGACTGGCACTGCCACTGTCTGCACTGTACCTGTGCTGTGTATACATGTCATGGTGTAGTAGTGTGTGTGTGTGAGGGGCAGGCTGGCACTGCCACTGCCTGCACTATACCTGTGCTGTGTATACATGTCATGGTGTAGTAGTGTGTGTGTGTGAGGAGACTGGCACTGCCACTGCCTGCACTGTACCTGTGCTGTGTATACATGTCATGGTGTAGTAGTGTGTGTGAGGAGACTGGCACTGCCACTGCCTGTACTGTACCTGTACTGTGTATACATGTCATGGTGTAGTAGTATGTGGGTGAGGGGCAGGCTGGCACTGTCTTTGTTATTTCTAGGATGATTTTACATACCATAGCTGAGGCTGGAATGGTTTGCTGTCTTTGTGGTGTATTCATTACTACACAGCGCCCTGTCTGTTTCCTGCTCTGCGGGGGTTAAACTGATTGTTTCTTGTTATTTTATTTAAAGTGTCCTGTTTATATTTAGCGCTGAGCAAAATTCTTACAATTATAGGAATTCGACCTTGGGGAGCGTGAGAGAGCGAGATAGAGAGAGAGAGAGAGAGACAGACAGACAGACAGAGCGAGAGAGAGACAGACAGACAGAGACAGAGCAAGAGAGAGAGAGACAGACAGAGACAGAGCGAGAGAGAGACAGAGCGAGAGAGAAAGAGAGAGAGACCGAGAGAGAGAGAGACAGAGAGAGAGCGAGAGAGACAGAGTGAGAGAGAGAGAGATAGACAGAGTGAGAGAGAAAGAGAGAGAGACCAAGAGAGAGAGAGAGACCGAGAGAGAGAGAGAGAGAGAGACAGAGCGAGAGAGAGAGACAGAGAGAGAGAGAGAGAGACAGAGTAAGAGAGGGAGAGAGAGACAGAGCGAGATAGAGAGAGACAGAGCGAGAGAGAGAGAGACAGACAGAGTGAAAGAGAAAGAGTGAGAGAGAGAGACAGAGCAACAGAGAAAGAGACAGAGCGAGAGAGCAAGTGAGAGCATAAATACCACAGAGTGAGGAATGTGAGAGACAATGGGAGGGGAGGGGCTGAGGACAGACAGACTGACAGATAGGGTAACACCACAGACTGTGAGATGGAAGACAGTCATGTGGGGGGGTAGAAAGACCCAAAATCAGAGTTAGAGATGGAAGAAATGAGTGGGAATACAGATTAACCCTTTGACTGCCACAATACTAATACTAATACTAATAGCACAATGCAGTACAATTTGTGATGGTCACAGATAGTTCCATCGATGTTTCCAGTCGCTGGCAGAACTCTATAGATTGATTATATAAGTCCAGTGACAGGTCCCCAGGTACAGCACACACCCTTCTGCTGGGCACTGGATCCCCCCCATTTCCTTGCCAGATGTGCAGGGAGGAGACCGCTGCATCTGGAATTGATCAAAAGCCCTCTCGCCCCCCTCACCAGACTAAGAAACCGAGACAACAACACAGCTGTCTTGTGGTCAGCCCAGTGACATCAGCCGGGAACCAGAATTCCCAATATCCCACATTCCCACTGACATACAGTGAGGACAGGCTCCTGCTGAGTCTTACCTGGAGCCTCCACTCCTAGGAGAGATCCCAGCTCCAGCGCTGTGTTAGACAGTGGGGCAGGGGAGTGCAATATCACTATGGTGGATTTTGATGCAGGATTTAAATTATAAATTCATATCAGTAAATAATCTGTTTTACTATCAGCACACAAAGATTCAGAGATGGTATACTTCTAAACACATCACTGCTATGAATGCACATTTATCCTAGGGAAGACTGACCCATAAAAATGTCACTGTCATTAGTACACTTTAGTCCTAGGAAGGACTGACCCATAAACATGTCACTCTCATTAGTACACTTTGGTCCTAGGAAGGACTGACCCATAAACATGTCACTGTCATTAGTACACTTTGGTCCTAGGAAGGACTGACCCATAAACATGTCACTGTCATTAGTACACTTTGTTCCTAGGTAGGATTGACCCATAAACAGGTCACTGTCATTAGTACACTTTGGTCCTAGGAAGGACTGACCCATAAACATGTCACTGTCATTAGTACACTTTGGTCCTAGGAAGGATTGACCCATAAACATGTCACTGTCATTAATACACTTTGGTCCTAGGAAGGACTGACCCATAAACATGTCACTGTCATTAGTACACTTTGGTTCTAGGAAGGACTGGCCCATAAACATGTCACTGTCATTAGTACACTTTGTTCCTAGGAAGGACTGACCCATAAACATGTCACTGTCATTAGTACACTTTGGTCCTAGGAAGGACTAATCCATAAACATGTCACTGCCATTAGTACACTTTGGTCCTAGGAAGGACTGACCCATAAACATGTCACTGTGTTTAGTACATTTTTGTCGATGGAAGAACTGACCCATAAACATGTCACTGTCATTAGTACACTTTGGTCCTAGGAAGGACTGACCCATAAACATGTCACTGTCTTTAGTACACTTTGGTCCTAGGAAGGACTGACCCATAAACATGTCACTGCCATTAGTACACTTTGGTCCTAGGAAGGACTGACCCATAAACATGTCATTGTCATTAGTGCACTTTGGTCCTAGGAAGGACTGACCCATAAACATGTCACTGACATTAGTACACTTTAGTCCTAGGAAGGACTGACCCATAAACATGTCACTGTCATTAGTGCACTTTGGTCCTAGGAAGAACTGACCCATAAACACGTCACTGACATTAGTACACTTTAGTCCTAGGAAGGACTGACCCATAAACATGTCACTGTCATTAGTACACTTTGGTCCTAGGAAGGACTGACCCATAAACATGTCACTGTCATTAGTGCACTTTGGTCCTAGGAAGGACTGACCCATAAACATGTCACTGCCATTAGTACACTTTGGTCCTAGGAAGGACTGACCCATAAACATGTCACTGTGTTTAGTACATTTTTGTCGAAGGAAGAACTGACCCATAAACATGTCACTGTCATTAGTACACTTTGGTACTAGGAAGGACTGACCCATAAACATGTCACTGTCTTTAGTACACTTTGGTCCTAGGAAGGACTGACCCATAAACATGTCACTGTCTTTAGTACACTTTAGTCCTAGGAAGGACTGACCCATAAACATGTCACTGTCATTAGTACACTTTGGTCCTAGGAAGGACTGACCCATAAACATGTCACTGTCTTTAGTACACTTTAGTCCTAGGAAGGACTGACCCATAAACATGTCACTGTCATTAGTACACTTTGGTCCTAGGAAGGACTGGCCCATAAACATGTCACTGTCATTAGTACACTTTGGTCCTAGGAAGGACAGACCCATAAACATGTCACTGTCATTAGTACACTTTGGTCCTAGGAAGGACTGACCCATAAACACGTCACTGTCATTAGTACACTTTGGTCCTAGGAAGGACTAACCCATAAACACGTCACTGTCATTAGTACACTTTGGTCCTAGGAAGGACTGACCCATAAACACGTCACTGTCATTAGTACACTTTGGTCCTAGGAAGGACTGACCCATAAACACGTCACTGTCATTAGTACACTTTGGTCCTAGGAAGGACTGACCCATAAACATATACACTTTGGTCTTATGAAGGACTGACCCATGAACATGTCAATGCCATTGGTATACTTTGGTCCTAGGAGGGACTGACCCATAAACATGTCACTATCATTAGTACACTTTAGTCCTAGGAGGGAATGACCCATAAACATATCACTTTGACCCATACACATGTCACAGTCGTTGGTATATTTTGGTCCTAGGTTGACCCTAAACCTGTACAGTTTCAAAGCAATATGATGTGCAGGCTTCATCATCTGTTCCCACTACGCCAAGCCCATACTCCATTCCCTACAATGCGGGCAGTGCTTAAGCTGGTGCTCCTGGCATGCTGCCCCCCCACACACACACACACCTACCATTGTCCCAGAGAGCAGCGTGGCTCCCCTGCTTCCACCCACCCGAATTTCCAATTTCTGGAAATAATTTTCCAGGCTTCTCTAGGGGTAAAAATTCAAGTGACCCCTGATTTGATGTGGGTGACGTCTTACTCATCTTTTTCACATATATATGTAATAGGTATGAACATTTTAGTGCAGGTCTCTCATTTAAAAAAGAAAAATGTCAGGTGTAGGTTAGTAGTAGAAAGTACTGAAAACATTAGGGAATTCCATGGTTTTCAAGGATTTTAGTATCTTTGTAGTGGCGTAAATGTAAAAAAACAACAAAAAAAAGTCCCCTATAATGTCAGCTTATGGAAATATTTGTGCACAACAGTCTACGGTTAGTAAGGCAAAAGCTCCCAACTTTGATGTAGGTGAATGTCCAATTTAAAAAAAAGGGACGTACTGTAGCTGTAATTTCTCGTTTTTCACACCCCTACAGTATGTCAACCCATACCAATGTATACCATTTTTTTGGACGAGCAGTAGCTAACAAGTGCAGTAGGAAATGACATAATTTCCAAAAGATTTTGTTATATTGGAAGGGGTGGAAATGTAAACAAAATGCCTATTTGTTACTGTAGAGCTACCCTCTAGAGACATTTGTGTACACAAGGCTCATGGGATATCTACTATCATGAAATATATGATTGTGTATAGTTATTGAGATGTTTTAGGGTAGTTTTAAAATGTAATCAATGGAATGTGTGTTTTAACCCCTTAACGACATGTGACGTACTATGACCGTCACGGTCCTTGAAATACTCAAGGACCGATGACGGTCATAGTACGTCACGTACTTTTTACTTACAGCGCTCTACCGGGAGCACTGTAAGTAAAAATAGGGCCTGAAATTGACCGCTCCAAGATCGAAGCGATCTCTATCAGGCCACATAGTGACGCGCCGATACACGCGACAGGTCACGTGTACCGGCGCGTCCACGTGGTTCTATGCGGTCCTTATGGGACGGAAACGTCCCAGGACCGCCGGTCGTTAAGGGGTTAATTCATAAATTTGGAAATACTGTTTGAGCTCCTGATAATTGGGGTTCTGTGCATGGAGGTAAAATTATACATATTCTAGTTTAAAAGCCCGTGTACACGGGGCACAGTGCCACCCAGAAGCCTTTGCTGGTGCCAGGAGCCTCTCTGCCCACTGCCCACGCTGCAGTCATATGCAGTACAGACTGCCTGACTGTGCATGACGGCTTCTGACAAACATCCTAGCAAATTATTATATAGGATGCCATTTTTGCACTCAGGGGACTCAGAGTTTGTAAAAAATAACTGAAATTTTCGCAAACAACATAAATGTTTTCACATATAGTGTATGATATTGGCAAAATAAGTATTTTTTTGTGATCTGTCATGGAAATGCTGAATTCATTACGAAAAACAAAATATATAGTTTTCCATATATAACTGGGGAATGATGGCTAGAAAAAATGCTGAAAATGTGTCCGTTTGGCCTGGTACAAACAAACAAAAAAATCCCCAAGCCTCTGGCACTCAAAGGGTTTAATATACTGTGCTTATTGTATTATTCTTTTTGCTTCTCTTGTATTGCGTGGCTGAACCCCTCGGCGGGGAACCTGCTTCTGCTTTAAATTTTGGTTTTCCACATTTCTGCCAAGACGGCAGTTTTTTTAATATCCCCCTGTTCTTCCGTGCCAGATGTCAGTGGAAATTATGAATTTCCCCCAGAAAACAGAAAAAGGCAAATAAGTAAAAAAAAAAAAAATCTAAGAATAGAATGAAAACAAAATCACAGAAAGTCCCTGGAGACGATTCACTAAAAGGAAGACAGGAGGAGGATTCCATGGAGTTCAGTGCAAAAGACCACAAAACCCATTGTTTCTTATGGACCATCTCCATACCTCCCAAGTGTCTCTCTTTAGGAAGGACAGGCCCTCTTTGAGACCCAAATCCCTCTGTCCCTCTTTCCCACCCTGTTGTCCTTCTTTTCAGGAGATCAGACTGTGTGGTGTGTATATAAGTGTATCAGCCTGGTGTCCCTGTGTTAAGGAGATCACACTGTGTGGTGTGTATATAAGTGTATCAGCCTGGTGTCCCTGTGTTTAGGAGATCAGACTGTGTGGTGTGTATATAAGTGTATCACCCTGGTGTCCCTGTGTTTAGGAGATCAGACTGTGTGGTGTGTATATAAGTATATCACCCTGGTGTCCCTGTGTTTAGGAGATCAGACTGTGCGGTGTGTATAGAAGTGTATCACCCTGGTGTCCCTGTGTTTAGGAGATCAGACTGTGTGGTGTGTATATAAGTGTATCACCCTGGTGTCCCTGTGTTTATGAGATCAGACTGTGTGGTGTGTATATAAGTGTATCACCCTGGTGTCCCTGTGTTTAGGAGATCAGACTGTGTGGTGTGTATATAAGTGTATCACCCTGGTGTCCCTGTGTTTAGGAAATCAGACTGTGTGGTGTGTATATAAGTGTATCACCCTGGTGTCCCTGTGTTTATGAGATCAGACTGTGTGGTGTGTATATAAGTATATCACCCTGGTGTCCCTGTGTTTAGGAGATCAGACTGTGTGGTGTGTATATAAGTGTATCACCCTGGTGTCCCTGTGTTTAGGAAATCAGACTGTGTGGTGTGTATATAAGTGTATCACCCTGGTGTCCCTGTGTTTAGGAGATCAGACTGTGTGGTGTGTATATAAGTGTATCACCCTGGTGTCCCTGTGTTTAGGAGATCAGACTGTGTGGTGTGTATATAAGTGTATCACCCTGGTGTCCCTGTGTTTAGGAGATCAGACTGTGTGGTGTGTATATAAGTGTATCACCCTGGTGTCCCTGTGTTTAGGATATCAGACTGTGTGGTGTGTATATAAGTGTATCACCCTGGTGTCCCTGTGTTTAGGAGATCAGACTGTGTGGTGTGTATAGAAGTGTATCACCCGGGTGTCCCTGTGTTTAGGAGATCAGACTGTGTGGTGTGTATATAAGTGTATCACCCTGGTGTCCCTGTGTTTAGGAGATCAGACTGTGTGGTGTGTATAGAAGTGTATCCCCCTGGTGTCCCTGTGTTTAGGAGATCAGACTGTGTGGTGTGTATATAAGTGTATCGTCCAGGTGTCCCTGTGTTTAGGAGATCAGACTGTGTGGTGTGTATATCAGTGTATCACCCTGGTATCCCTGTGTTTAGGAGATCAGACTGTGTGGTGTGTGTATAAGTGTATCACCCTGGTGTTCCTGTGTTTAGGAGATCAGACTGTGTGGTGTGTATATAAGTGTATCACCCTGGTGTCCCTGTGTTTAGGAGATCAGTCAGTGTGGTGTGTATATCAGTGTATCCCCCTGGTATCCCTGTGTTTAGGAGATCAGACTGTGTGGTGTGTATAGAAGTGTATCACCCTGGTGTCCCTGTGTTTAGGAGATCAGACTGTGTGGTGTGTATATAAGTGTATCACCCTGGTGTCCCTGTGTTTAGGAGATCAGACTGTGTGGTGTGTATATAAGTGTATCACTCTGGTGTCCCTGTGTTTAGGAGATCAGACTGTGTGGTGTGTATAGAAGTGTATCCCCCTGATGTCCCTGTGTTTAGGAGATCAGACTGTGTGGTGTGTATATAAGTGTATCGCCCAGGTGTCCCTGTGTTTAGGAGATCAGACTGTGTGGTGTGTATATCAGTGTATCACCCTGGTATCCCTGTGTTTAGGAGATCAGACTGTGTGGTGTGTGTATAAGTGTATCACCCTGGTGTTCCTGTGTTTAGGAGATCAGACTGTGTGGTGTGTATATAAGTGTATCACCCTGGTGTCCCTGTGTTTAGGAGATCAGTCAGTGTGGTGTGTATATCAGTGTATCCCCCTGGTATCCCTGTGTTTAGGAGATCAGACTGTGTGGTGTGTATAGAAGTGTATCACCCTGGTGTCCCTGTGTTTAGGAGATCAGACTGTGTGGTGTGTATATAAGTGTATCACCCTGGTGTCCCTGTGTTTAGGAGATCAGACTGTGTGGTGTGTATAAGTGTATTAGTCTGGTATCCCTGTGTTTAGGAGATCGGACTGTGTGGTGTATATATAAGTGTATCACCCTGGTGTCCCTGTGTTTAGGAGATCAGACTGTGTGGTGTGTATATAAGTGTATCACCCTGGTGTCCCTGTGTTTAGGAGATCACACTGTGTGGTGTCTGTATATAAGTGTATCACCCTGGTGTCCCTGTGTTTAGGAGATCGGACTGTGTGGTGTGTATATAAGTGTATCACCCTGGTGTCCCTGTGTTTAGGAGATCAGACTGTGTGGTGTGTATATAAATGTATCACCCTGGTGTCCCTGTGTTTAGGAGATCAGACTGTGTGGTGTGTATAGAAGTGTATCACCCTGGTGTCCCTGTGTTTAGGAGATCACACTGTGTGGTGTGTATATAAGTGTATCACCCTGGTGTCCCTGTGTTTAGGAGATCAGACTGTATGGTGTGTATAGAAGTGTATCACCCTGGTGTTCCTGTGTTTAGGAGACCAGACTGTGTGGTGTGTATATGTGTATCACCCTGGTGTCCCTGTGTTTAGGAGATCAGACAGTGTGGTGTATATATAAGTGTATCACCCTGGTGTCCCTGTGTTTAGGAGATCAGACTGTGTGGTGTGTATAGAAGTGTATCACCCTGGTGTACCTGTGTTTAGGAGGTCAGACAGTGTGGTGTATATATAAGTGTATCGCCCTGGTGTCCCTGTGTTTAGGAGATCGGACTGTGTGGTGTGTATATAAGTGTATCACCCTGGTGTCCCTGTGTTTAGGAGATCAGACTGTGTGGTGTGTATAGAAGTGTATCACCCTGGTGTCCCTGTGTTTAGGAGATCAGACTGTGTGGTGTGTATATGTGTATCACCCTGGTGTCCCTGTGTTTAGGAGATCAGACTGTGTGGTGTGTATATGTGTATCACCCTGGTATCCCTGTGTTTAGGAGATCGGACTGTGTGGTGTGTGTATATAAGTGTATCACCCTGGTGTCACTGTGTTTAGGAGATCAGACTGTGTTGTGTGTATATAAGTGTATTATCCTGGTGTCCCTGTGTTTAGGAGATCAGACTGTGTGATGTGTATATAAGTGTATCACCCTGGTGTCCCTGTGTTTAGGAGATCACAGTGTGCGGTGTGTATATAAGTGTATCACGCTGGTGTCCCTGTGTTTAGGAGATCATACTGTGTGGTGTGTATATAAGTGTATCACCCCGGTGTCCCTGTGTTTAGGAGATCAGACCGTGTGGTGTGCATAGAAGTGTATCACCGTGGTGTCCCTGTGATTAGGAGATCAGATTGTGTGGTGTGTATATAAGTGTATCACCCCGGTGTCCCTGTGTTTAGGAGATCAGACTGTGTGGTGTGTATATAAGTGTATCACCCCGGTGTCCCTGTGTTTAGGAGATCAGACTGTGTGGTGTGTATATAAGTGTATGACCCTGGTGTCCCTGTGTTTAGGAGATCAGACTGTGTGGTGTGTATATAAGTGTATCACCCTGGTGTACCTGTGTTTAGGAGATCAGACTGTGTGGTGTGTATATAAGTGTATCACCCTGGTGTCCCTGTGTTTAGAAGATCAGACTGTGTGGTGTGAATAGAAGTGGATCACCCTGGTGTCCCTGTGTTTAGGAGACCAGACTGTGTGGTGTGTATATAAGTGTATCACTCTGGTGTCCCTGTGTTTAGGAGATCAGACTGTGTGGTGTGTATAGAAGTGTATCACATTGCTCCACAGCAATACAGCTCACATTATAGACTTCAGTATATATCTATGCAAATTAGTGTGTGTGAATAAAATACTTTGGTCTTGGTATCAATCATTTATTCAGTTACACAAAGAGGTGCCACACCCAGTAAAACACAAGTGTCCCTCTTTGGCCATTTGAAATGTTGGGAGGTATGCATCTCTTGATATACACTTACACATAGACACAAACACACACACACTATACATACATATATATATATATATACATACACACATACCGACAGACACACATACATTTACATACAAACACTATGATACACACACATGCTCCATATGTACATACACAGATACCAAAACGCATATACACACACGTACCCATATATGACGTGCAGTGTGGGGACTCGTTGTTCCACTGCAGAGGTGAATAAATGAATCAGGAACCCTTTGACATTTAATATGTATATATATATATAATATTGGCACTCACTTAACACCCCATAAATAAACTGGCACTGACTATCCGGGTGCAGTACCATAAAATCAAATATTATGTACAGAAGAAGAGCGCACTCACAGATTAAGTGTCTCTTAATAGATTTTGAATGTATCGTGATTATTTTCTGGCACTTATTCTGTGAGTGCATAAGTCTTCTATATCTTATATGTATATATATATATATATATATATATATATATATATATATATATATATGTATTTCATTTAAAGGGATCTCTCACATAGATATAAGTAATGCTCATTAGTTAGAGCATTTAGTGAAAACATTGAAAACGTTGTTCATTTAAAAAAAAAAAAAAAAAAAAAAAATATCTGCACAAAACTTAAAGGGATAGTAATACTTAATAATTACTAACCCCTATATTTAAGACATATTAAAAAGAAATGTATTTCCCCCAGTGCCATCTCTCAGACCTTTATGGTTTGAGAGATGATCAATCCTAAAGTTGCCCTCTCCCTCACCCTTCTCCGAAGTCAGAGTTCTAGCTGACTGCAGGGAAGCCAGTAATACGGCCGTCAGGAGGCTCTGCAGCACAGCCAAGATGACGTCAGTGACGTCTGTCACTGATATGGTTTTCAAGCACACGTAGAAGACCGTTTTAGTGAAAGATTTTTTTTTTTTTTGATTAATGCGATCTTGGCTCTGCTGCAGAGCCGTCTGATGATCATAAGACCGGATTTCCCTTCAGTCAGCTACAACGCTGACGTCAGGGAAGGATGAGGGAGAGGGCAACTTTAGGAGCGATTATCTCTCAAACCATAAAGGTTTGAGAGATGACTCTGGGGGCAATACACTTATTTTAAATATGTCTTTAATATGGGGATTAGTAATTGTTAAGTATTACTATCCCTTTAATGTTTAAAAAGTGCCCGGCAGCCTACTTCCGTCTCGCAGTTCTGCCTCTGCTCCTGTCCCACTACCCAGCATCCTCCGGTGAAGGAGGACATGTCTGTCTCTAAGCTGGAGCGATCTCATTGGCAGAGATCGATATCTAGCCAATGAGATCGCTCCAGCTTAGAGACAGACAGCCTCCATAATCGGAGGAGGGAGGGGAGCAGAGGCAGTTCGGCAAGCTTCGGCAAGCCGGAAATAGGTTGCCGGGCACTTTTTACACATTCATTTTTGTGCAGGTAAAGGTTTTTTTTTTTTTTTTTTTTTTTAAATGAACAACGTTTTAAATGTTTTCCCTAAATGCTCTAACTAATGAGCATTACTTCTATCTATGTGAGAGATCCACTTTTAGGATAGCCATTTTAGTCCAGTGGTGCAGATTTCAAATGAATGTGTGTCACAATAAGTAAGAAAACCTTTTTTATTGGACTAACATTCGATGAGATCGTCCCAGCTTACAGACAGACATGTCCTCCTTCACCGGAGGATGCTGGGTAGTGGGACGGGAGCAGAGGCAGAACTGTAAGACGGAAGCAGGCTGCCGGGCACTTTTTAAACATTAAAGGGATAGTAATACTTAATAATTACTAATCCCTATATTAAAGACATGTTTAAAAGAAATGTATTGCCCCCAGTGTCATCTCTCAAACCTTTATGGTTTGAGAGATAATCACTGCTAAAGTTGTCCTCTCCCTCCCCCTTCCCTGAAGTCAGCGTTGTAGCTGACTGAAGGGAAATCCGGTCTTACGATCATCAGGTGGCTCTGCAGCAGAGCCGAGATCGCATTAATAAAAAAAAAATCTTTCACTAAAACGGTCTTCTACGTGTGCTTGCAAACCATATCAGTGAAAGATTTCTTTTTTATTAACGTCATCTTGACTGTGCTACAGAGCCACCTGACGGACATACGACTGGCTTCCCTGAAGTCAGCTAGAACGCTGACTTCAGGGAAGGGGGAGGGAGAGGGCGATTGTCTCTCAAACCCTAAAGGTCTGTGAGATGACACTGGGGGAAATACATTTCTTTTCAATATGACTTTAAGATAGGGGTTAGTAATTATTAAGTATTACTATCCCTTTAAGTTTTGTGCAGAAAGTTTTTTGAGAGGGACGCCCGGTTTTTAGGTATGCTTCTGACTTGAAAAAGGGTGTGTCGATCTTCAAAGTTTATCCCTAAAATTGAATGTTAGTGTAATTAAAAAGGTATTATTACATATTACTGAGAGACTCGTTCATTAGGCCTATATTACTCCAGAATTTTTCCTCTTTTAACACAGTAAATAAGGGCCCCAGTTTCCTGAGTGGAAGGAGATTGAACAGCGCATCTCTCACTCCTCTGGCACTCAAACAGTGGAGGTGTAAAATGCTCTTTAATTCAATATACCCCCCTTCTCCAAGACCCAGTTACTGTTCCCCTCTTACCTTTCACTTGCAGGACAGAAGGGGTTAATGCCAGATCATCATGCAGAGAATTCAGGGTGACCCCGTCCTGCAGCCAGATCACAAATACAGGGTCCGGGGGGCCCCGCGCATCGCAGCTCAGGTTAAAGCTCATGTCGGGGTACACGTGTAAGTCCTGGGGTTCCTCTAGGAAAAATGGTAAGCCTGCAAATGGAGAGTGGGGAACAAGGGGTTAAGTGATGTATACACAGAGAACACAGTGACACACAATACAATGATACACACAGAGACAAAGCAAAATGACACACAGCACACTGATACACACAGAGAACACAATGATACACACAGAAACAACACACAATGACACACAGCACACTGATACACACAGAACCAACATGCAATGACACACACAGAACACTGATACACGCAGAGAACACAATAACACACAGAAACAACACACAATGACACACAGCACACTGATACACACAGAACCAACATGCAATGACACACACAGCACACTGATACACACAGAGAACACAATGACACACAGCACACTGTTACACACATAGAGCAACACACAATGACACACAGCACACTGATACACACAGAACCAACATGCAATGACACACACAGCACACTGATACACACAGAGAACACAATTCTACACACAGAAACAACACACAATGACACACAGCACACTGATAAACACAGAGAACACAATGATACACAACACACTGATACACACATAGAGCAACACACAATGACACACAGCACACTGATACACACAGAAACAACACACAATGACACACAGCACACTGATACACACAGAGAACACAATTCTACACACAGAAACAACACACAATGACACACAGCACACTGATACACACAGAAACAACATGCCATGACACACAGCACACTGACACACAGAGAACACAATGATACACAGAACACTGATAGACACATAGAGCAACACACAATGATACACAACACACTGATACACACATATAGCAACATACAATGACACACAACACACTGATACACACAGGAACAACCCAAAATGACACACAACACACTGATACACACAATACACCAATATACACAGAAACAACACACTGATACACACAACACACTGATACACACAACACACTGATACACACAGAAGGGAGAGTGAATGTGCTAAATCTGTAAGACCATAGACCTCGCTTGTGGCCGGTCTGTTTATATCTAACGGGATAAGGGAGAGTAGTTATGTGAAATGCGTGAGACCCTAGACCTTCTTTGTGGCTGGTATTTTCATATCTAACGTGTTAATGGAGAGTAGTTGTGTGAAATGCGTTGAGGCCCTAGACCTTGTTTATGCCCAATGCTTTTATGTCTAATGGGTTAAGGAAGAGTAGTTGTGTAAAATGGGTGAGACCCTAGACCTTGTTTGTGCCTAG
>CM074726.1:195056416-195183916 GCA_037306005.1 Rhinophrynus dorsalis | reverse complement strand
AGGAGAAGATATTATATAACCTTTATATAACATGACGCATTGTCCATCCGCGCTACATACCACACCGCACAATTCACTGGACTTAATTCTACAAATATCGCTTTCCCCTTAGCTTTTAGTAGAACCTCCTCTACAAGAAATGGTTTGTCCCACAGACCTTCATTGTATACCCTCTAATAGAAATGGTTTGACCCATTAACTTTCTTGGAATCCCCTCTACAAGAAATAGTTTGTCCCACAGACTTCATGAAATCTCCTCTACATGAAACGGTTGGTCCCTATAGAGTTTCATGTGACCCCTTTACAGGGAATGGTTTGTCCCTATAGACTGTCACGGTATCCCCTCTACAGCAAATGGTTTGTCCCACTAGACGTAATCTATGAGATGTGATTTCAGATGTCCCTGCGGCTGATGTACTGAATCAGCTTCTGGAGCAAACCAACTGTTCCATAGGGGACATATAAACATTTCCATTGACTATATGGTGGTTTTAACCCATTGAATGCTAGAGAAATGGAAGTGTTCAGTTAGTGTTTTCCAATGTTTTGGAGACCTCTAGCACTCCCGGAGTTAAAAGCCCCATTTAAATCAATAGGATTTTTTGCTTGTTCCCTAGGAAGCAGTTGGCCGAGCCCCAGACTTGCTCCAGTCCTCCTTAGTACATGACCCTTAGTGTCCTTCGGTGCCCTTTGCCCTGGAACACAGCGAGTCTTGACCCATTAATCTCTCCTTTGACTGTTGCAGTCCTTACAAGAGATGAATGGCCTTTCTCCTGCGCTGCCTGTGTCTTTCCTGGCAGAGACTAATAGTCTGTGACTCACTCACCAAACATCAGAGTCACATTGTCTCCTAACAAAGGCTTCCCTCAATGTGCTGCACGGCAAGGACAATGTGCACAGCACAAGGCAAGATACTCACTACCATTATACAGTGCAGCAAGTTCACTATCAGAGCATAGACACTCATCATTGTTATACAGAGCAGTGTGATCAGCATCAGTGTGTAGATACTCAGTATCATTATACAGAGCGGTGTGATCAGTATCAGTGTGTAGATACTCAGTACCATTATACAGAGCGGTGTGATCAATATCAGTGTGTAGATACTCAGTACCATTATACAGAGCGGTGTGATCAGTATCAGTGTGTAGATACTCAGTACCATTATACAGAGCGGTGTGATCAGCATCAGTGTGTAGATACTCAGTACCATTATACAGAGCAGTGTAATCAGTATCAGTGTGTAGATATCAGTACCATTATACAGAGCAGTGTGATCAGTATCAGTGTGTAGATATCAGTACCATTATACAGAGCGGTGTGATCAGTATCAGTGTGTAGATACTCAGTACCATTATACAGAGCGGTGTGATCAGTATCAGTGTGTAGATACTCAGTACCATTATACAGAGCAGTGTGATCAGTATCAGTGTGTAGATATCAGTACCATTATACAGAGCGGTGTGATCAGTATCACTGTGTAGATATCAGTACCATTATACAGAGCAGTGTGATCAGTATCAGTGTGTAGATATCAGTACCATTATACAGAGCGGTGTGATCAGTATCAGTGTGTAGATACTCAGTACCATTATACAGAGCGGTGTGATCAGTATCAGTGTGTAGATACTCAGTACCATTATACAGAGCAGTGTGATCAGTATCAGTGTGTAGATATCAGTACCATTATACAGAGCGGTGTGATCAGTATCAGTGTGTAGATAGCAGTACCATTATACAGAGCGGTGTGATCAGTATCAGTGTGTAGATACTCAGTACCTTTATACAGAGCAATGTGATCAGTATCAGTGTGTAGATATCAGTACTATTATACAGAGTGGTGTGATCAGTATCAGTGTGTAGATATCAATACCATTATACAGAGCAGTGTGATCAGTATCAGTGTGTAGATACTCAGTACCTTTATACAGAGCGGTGTGATCAGTATCAGTGTGTAGATATCAGTACCATTATACAGAGCGGTGTGATCAGTATCAGTGTGTAGATATCAATACCATTATACAGAGCGGTGTGATCGGTATCAGTGTGTAGATATCAGTACCATTATACAGAGTGGTGTGATCAGTATCAGTGTGTAGATATCAGTACCATTATACAGAGCGGTGTGATCGGTATCAGTGTGTAGATATCAGTACCATTATACAGAGCGGTGTGATCAGTATCAGTGTGTAGATACTCAGTACCATTATACAGAGCGGTGTGATCAGTATCAGTGTGTAGATATCAGTACCATTATACAGAGCGGTGTGATCAGTATCATTGTAGATACTCAGCACCATTATACAGAGCGGTGTGATCAGCATCAGTGTGTAGATATCAGTACCATTATATAGAACCGTGTGATCAGTATCAGTGTGTAGATACTCAGTACCATTATACAGAGCGGTGTGATCAGTATCAGTGTGTAGATATCAGTACCATTATACAGAGCGATGTGATCAGTATCAGTGTGTAGATATCAGTACCATTATACAGAGCGGTGTGATCAGTATCAGTGTGCAGATACTCAGTACCATTATACAGAGCGGTGTGATCAGTATCAGTGTGTAGATATCAGTACTATTATACAGAGCTGTGTGATCAGTATCAGTGTGTAGATATCAGTACCATTATACAGAGAGGTGTGATCAGTATCAGTGTGTAGATACTCAGTACCATTATACAGAGCTGTGTGATCAGTATCAGTGTGTAGATAGCAGTACCATTATACAGAGCGGTGTGATCAGTATCAGTGTGTAGATACTCAGTACCTTTATACAGAGCAATGTGATCAGTATCAGTGTGTAGATATCAGTACTATTATACAGAGTGGTGTGATCAGTATCAGTGTGTAGATATCAATACCATTATACAGAGCAGTGTGATCAGTATCAGTGTGTAGATACTCAGTACCTTTATACAGAGCGGTGTGATCAGTATCAGTGTGTAGATATCAGTACCATTATACAGAGCGGTGTGATCAGTATCAGTGTGTAGATATCAATACCATTATACAGAGCGGTGTGATCGGTATCAGTGTGTAGATATCAGTACCATTATACAGAGTGGTGTGATCAGTATCAGTGTGTAGATATCAGTACCATTATACAGAGCGGTGTGATCGGTATCAGTGTGTAGATATCAGTACCATTATACAGAGCGGTGTGATCAGTATCAGTGTGTAGATACTCAGTACCATTATACAGAGCGGTGTGATCAGTATCAGTGTGTAGATATCAGTACCATTATACAGAGCGGTGTGATCAGTATCAGTGTAGATACTCAGCACCATTATACAGAGCGGTGTGATCAGCATCAGTGTGTAGATATCAGTACCATTATATAGAACCGTGTGATCAGTATCAGTGTGTAGATACTCAGTACCATTATACAGAGCGGTGTGATCAGTATCAGTGTGTAGATATCAGTACCATTATACAGAGCGATGTGATCAGTATCAGTGTGTAGATATCAGTACCATTATACAGAGCGGTGTGATCAGTATCAGTGTGCAGATACTCAGTACCATTATACAGAGCGGTGTGATCAGTATCAGTGTGTAGATATCAGTACTATTATACAGAGCTGTGTGATCAGTATCAGTGTGTAGATATCAGTACCATTATACAGAGAGGTGTGATCAGTATCAGTGTGTAGATATCAGTACCATTATACAGAGCGGTGTGATCAGTATCAGTGTGTAGAAACTCAGTACCATTATACAGAGCAGTGTGATCAGTATCAGTGTGTAGATATCAGTACCATTATACAGAGCAGTGTGATCAGTATCAGTGTGTAGATATCAGTACTATTATACAGTGCGGTGTGATCAGTATCAGTGTGTAGATATCAGTACCATTATACAGAGCGGTGTGATCAGCATCAGTGTGTAGATACTCAGTACCATTATACAGAGCGGTGTGATCAGTATCAGTGTGTAGATACTCAGTACCATTATACAGAGCGGTGTGATCAGTATCAGTGTGTAGATACTCAGTACCATTATACAGAGCGGTGTGATCAGTATCAGTGTGTGGATATCAGTACCTTTATACAGAGCAATGTGATCAGTATCAGTGTGTAGATATCAGTACCATTATACAGAGAGGTGTGATCAGTATCAGTGTGAAGATACTCAGTACCATTATACAGAGCGGTGTGATCAGTATCAGTGTGTAGATATCAGTACCATTATACAGAGCGGTGTGATCAGTATCAGTGTGTAGATACTCAGTACCATTATACAGAGCAGTGTGATCAGTATCAGTGTGTAGATATCAGTACCATTATACAGAGCAGTGTGATCAGTATCAGTGTGTAGATATCAGTACTATTATACAGTGCGGTGTGATCAGTATCAGTGTGTAGATATCAGTACTATTATACAGTGCGGTGTGATCAGTATCAGTGTGTAGATATCAGTACCATTATACAGAGCGGTGTGATCAGCATCAGTGTGTAGATACTCAGTACCATTATACAGAGCGGTGTGATCAGTATCAGTGTGTAGATACTCAGTACCATTATACAGAGCGGTGTGATCAGTATCAGTGTGTGAATATCAGTACCTTTATACAGAGCAATGTGATCAGTATCAGTGTGTAGATATCAGTACCATTATACAGAGAGGTGTGATCAGTATCAGTGTGAAGATACTCAGTACCATTATACAGAGCGGTGTGATCAGTATCAGTGTGTAGATATCAGTACCATTATACAGAGCGGTGTGATCAGCATCAGTGTGCAGATACTCAGTACCATTATACAGAGCGGTGTGATCAGCATCAGTGTGTAGATATCAGTACCATTATACAGAGCGGTGTGATCAGTATCAGTGTGTAGATATCAGTACCATTATACAGAGCGGTGTGATCAGCATCAGTGTGCAGATACTCAGTACCATTATACAGAGAGGTGTGATCGGTATCAGTGTGTAGATATCAGTACCATTATACAGAGCGGTGTGATCAGTATCAGTGTGTAGATATCAGTACCATTATACAGAGCAGTGTGATCAGTATCAGTGTGTAGATATCAGTACCATTGTACAGAGCAGTGTGATCATTATCAGTGTGTAGATATCAGTACCATTATACAAAGCGGTGTGATCGGTATCAGTGTGTAGATACTCAGTACCATTATACATAGTATTTGGGCCATGGAGAGTGTTATATCAATTCTGTCAGAGTTGTAGTTCAAGAGTAATTGAATGATAAAGTATCCCCCTCCTGCTCCTTTTACTGATGTAACACTGCTCACCTCAGAGCAGCAAGACTGTCTGAATGGATCGCAGAGAGGGACAACCTTCAGTGGTCATAAGGGAAAACCTGAAACACTTGTCAAGGGGGCAGGGTTTCCCTATGGTCACAGTAAGAAGATTGTCCGTTGCTGTGATCTGTCTGGTCAAGGGACCAGATTCCACATCTGAGGTGAACAGTGTTACACTAGGTAAAAGGTGCGGGAGGGGGATACTTATCATTCAATTACTCTTGTACTACAACTCTGACAGTATAGAAATAACACTCTCCATGGCTCAAATACTATAAAGTTTAATTGGGGCTGCTGTTTTGGTGAAACATTACTATCACTTTAAAGGGATAGTATTGCATAAATGCAACTCATTTTAATATTGTAGAGATTAAAAATATGAATAGAACGAGATATGTCCCATCTCTCAAACTTATATCGTTTGAGAGATTGAAGCCTCTAAAGTTCCCATTTCACAAGAAGTCTGCCCTCTAGCTGAGAGAAGCAGATTCTGGTCCCGGGACCTTCCTGCGGCTCTACAGCAGTGCCAAAATAGCACAATATAGAAATAAATACTTCATTGGAACAGTCTACAAAGTATGCATGCAAACCAGGCAGACAGCTTAATTAGCATATGAAATGTCACTCAAACCTCAATTAGCATATGAAATGTCACTCAAACCTTTATTAGGATATGACACGTCACTCAAACCTTTATTAGCATATGAAATGTCACTCAAATCTTTATTAGCATATGACACATCACTCAAACCTTTATTAGCATATGAAATGTCATTCAAATCTTTATTAATATATGACACATCACTCAAACCTTTATTAGCATAGACACATCACTGAAAAGGCGTCAGTAGCGTATGAAACTTCGCTTGTACTGCACGGGCACCACAACTAGCATTCATTAGCATATGGTAAGAAGTAGGAATATCCCTATAACTGTACATTTGCTGGTCTTCTGGATAACAGGACACATAGACAGTTTTTAATGAAGTTTTCAAATATGCAAACTTGAATTAGGTGACAGTTCCACTTTAATTACCAGCTCTCTGGGGACAGCGGCTGATTCTCAGGGATCAGTGCCTTCCCTTGTAAATCCTCCCATTTCTTTGCCTCTTCTGTTCACTCTCCATTGTAACACCGCCTATTTCACTGCTAGTTCCATTCACTCCTCATTGTAACACCGCCTATTTCACTGCGAGTTCCATTTACTCTCCATTGTAACTCCGCCCATTTCACTGCTAGTTCCATTTACTCTCCATTGTAACTCCGCCCATTTCACTGCCAGTTCCATCACTCTCCCCTTGTAACTCCTCCCACTTCTTTGCCTCTTCCATTCACTCTCCACTGTAACACCGCCTATTTCACTGCTAGTTCCATTCACTCCTCATTGTAACGCCACCCATTTCACTGCTAGTTCCATTCACTCTCCATTGTAACGCCGCCTATTTCACTGCTAGTTCCATTCACTCCTCATTGTAACACCGCCTATTTCACTGCTAGTTCCATTCACTCCTCATTGTAACACCGCCTATTTCACTGCTAGTTCCATTCACTCCTCATTGTAACACCGCCTATTTCACTGCTAGTTCCATTCACTCCTCATTGTAACACCACCTATTTCACTGCTAGTTCCATTTACTCCTCATTGTAACACCGCCTATTTCACTGCTAGTTCCATTCACTCCTCATTGTAACACCGCCTATTTCACTGCCAGTTCCATTCACTCCTCATTGTAACACCGCCTATTTCACTGCTAGTTCCATTCACTCCTCATTGTAACACCGCCTATTTCACTGCTAGTTCCATTCACTCCTCATTGTAACACCGCCTATTTCACTGCTAGTTCCATTTACTCCTCATTGTAACACCGCCTATTTCACTGCTAGTTCCATTCACTCCTCATTGTAACACCACCTATTTCACTGCTAGTTCCATTCACTCTCTATTGTAACTCTGCCTATTTCACTGCTAGTTCCATTCACTCTCCCTTGTAACTCTTCCTATTTTACTGCTAGTTCCATTCACTCTCCACTGTAACGCCACCCATTTCACTACCAGTTCCATCACTCTCCCCTGTAACTCCGCCCACATCACTGCCAGTATTGTCTCTCTCCCTTGTAACTCCTCCAATTTCACTGCCAGTTCCATTCATTCTCCATTGTAACGCCACCCATTTCACTGCCATTTCCATTCACTCTCCGCCCTGTTCTTCCCACTTTCCTCTTATTTTAAGGGCAAACCCCGCCTCCCCTCTGCCCAGTCAGACCCGCCCCAATTAAGCCTCACCCACTCTGATACAGATAATGTTATCTGGACACCTGTACCCCCAGACCTCAGTGGATTTCAAGAGGCTTAGGGACAAGAAGACTCCCAGGTGTCCATAGGGAACATAAGAATTCCCCTAATTCCTATTGATATAAATGTGTATTTTAATACTTTGAATACTACAGAAATCTGAGTGCAACGCGTTGGAGTCTTAGCATTCAAAAGATTAAAAGTCCAATTTAAATCAATTAACATTTGTATTTTATGGTGCAACATGTTTTCCCCAGAATGGCTTCACTTGCACCTCTGTGCACGTGTCCCTGTGTGTGTATGTGTGTGGGTGTCTGTCTGTCAGTATGTGTGTGTATATATGTGTGTGTGTGTGTGGGGGGGGGTGCCTGTGTGCGTTCTTGTGTGTCTGTGAGCGTGTGTGTAGGGGGGTGCCTGTGTGTGTGTCTGTGTGTGTGTGTGTGTAAGTGCGTGTGTGTGTGGGGGGGTGCCTGTGTGTGTCTGTGTTTATGTGTGTGTGTGTGTTTGTGTGTGGGTGTGAGTGGGGGTGGTGTCTGTGTATGTGTGTATGTGTGTGTATACAATACCGTTCAAAAGTTTGGGGTCACTTCAGAAATTCCCTTCTTTTCTATGAAAACATACTCCAAATAAGTTGCAAAATGAATAGGAAATACAGTCAAGATGTTGACAAGGTTACAAGTTATGATTTTTAATTTAAAGAGATGTTTCAAAATAAAAGCAGCTCCAATTAACCTTCATAATATTTGGACTTTGGAGAGTGTTATATCAATACTGTCAGAGTTGTAGTTCAAGAGTAATTGAATGATAAAGTATCCCCTTCCCGCCCCTTTTACTGATGTAACACTACTCACCTCAGAGCAGCAAGACTGTCCGGATGGATCACAGAGATGGACAATCTTCAGTGATCATAAGTAAAAACCTGAAAAACCTGTCAAGGGGAGCAGGTTTTTCCTTATGATCACAGTAAGAAGATTGTCCCTTACTGTGATCTGTCCGGTCAAGAGACCAGATTCCACATCTGAGGTGAGCAGTGTTACACTAGGTAAAAGGGGTGGGAGGGGGAATACTTTATCATTCAATTACTCTTGTACTACAACTCTGACAGAATTGATATAACACTCTCCATGGCCCAGATACTATGAATATTAATTGGAGCTGCTTTCATTTTGAAACATTACTATCCTTTTATATAAAAACTGTGTCCTTCAAACTTTGTTTTCGTCGAAGAATCCTCCATTTGCAGCAAATGTAGATATTCCATTAAAAAAATCATCAGTTTCCAGCAACAATAGTCATTTACAACCTTAGCAATGGCTACACTGTATTTCTGATCCATTTGATGATATTATAATGGACAAGATTTGCTTTTCTTTATAAAATAAATAAATAAATACATTTCTAAGTGACACCAAACTTTTGAACAGTAGTGTATGTGTGTGTGTATGTGTGTGTGTGTGTCTGTGTATATGTGTGTTTGTGCCTGTGTATGTGTGTGTGTCTGTGTGTGCCTGTGTATACGTGAGTGTTTGTGTGTATGTGTGTGTATGTGCACCAAAAATAATTGGAACAATGTTGGGAAAACCAACTGCATTATGGGAGAGCAGTAAAAATCCTATTCATATATATAAATTGCTAGCCTACGATGTTCCCTGTATGCGTAACTGCACATGTGCAGTAGAGACTGCTGGAACGATGCAGTCATGCGCAGTAGAGACTGATGGAATGATGCAGTCATGCGCAGCAGAGACTGCTGGAATGGTGTAGTCATGTGCACTAGAGACTGCTGGAACGGTGCAGTCATGCGCAGTAGAGACTGATGGAATGATGCAGTCATACGCAGTAGAGACTGCTGGAACGGTGCGGACATGCGCAGTAGAGACTGCTGGAACGGTGTAGTCATGTGCAGTAGAGACTGCTGGAACGATGCAGTCATGCGCAGTAGAGACTACTGGAACGATGCAGTCATGCGCAGTAGAGACTGATGGAATGATGCAGTCATGCGCAGTAGAGACTGCTGGAACGGTGTAGTCATGCGCAGTAGAGACTGCTGGAACGATGCAGTCATGCACAGTAGAGACTGCTGGAACAATGCAGTCATGCGCAGTAGAGACTGCTGGAACGGTGTAGTCATGCGCAGTAGAGACTGCTGGAACGATGCAGTCATGCACAGTAGAGACTGCTGGAACGATGCAGTTATGCGCAGTAGAGACTGCTGGAACGGTGTAGTCATGCGCAGTAGAGACTGCTGGAACGATGCAGTCATGCGCAGTAGAGACTGCTGGAACGATGTAGTCATGCGCAGTAGAGACTGCTGGAACGATGTGGTCATGCGCAATAGAGACTGGCGTAACAAAACAGTCATGTGCAGTAGAGACTGCTGGAACGGTGTAGTCATGCGCATTAGAGACTGCTGGAATGGTGCAGTCATGTGCAGTAGAGACTGCTGGAACGATGCAGTCATGCGCAGTAGAGACTGCTGGAACGATGTGGTCATGCGCAATAGAGACTGCTGGAACGGTGCGGTCATGCGCAGTAGAGACTGGCTGAACGATGCAGACATGCGCAATAGAGACTGACGGAATGGTGCAGTCATGCGCAATAGAGACTAACGGAACAATGCAGTCATGCGCAGTAGAGACTGGCTGAACGCGCTGATCCGGAGTGGGGAGCTCCGAACGGCTCACCGCCTGTCTCTGCTCCCGACTCCGGGGCAGCAGCCGAGACAGCTGGGTGGCATTTTAGCCCCTGTATACGGGCTTTCATACTAGTATTATATAAATGGGTCTATTCACTCCTCGCTAGATTCCTGATAAATGAATGGTGCGTGTCATGTGTCTGTTATGATCCGTGCTGAGCAGTTTGTGTCCATTCAGATTTCTACTTGACCCATTCAGCGTTTCTTCACTTCCCCTATCACTTTCTAGGGTTTGTTTTGTATTTTGCGGAGGTGTCAGGAGGTCCATTGCCACATAAACATCCTCTTTCCTACATGGGACTTACTCTTTAACATAGTAACACAAAATAACCCATTAGACACGTCACTGTCTTTAGGTCACTTTGTTCCAACACAGAACTGACCCTTTAAAGGGATAGTAATACTTCGTTTTATCTTTATTTTATAGGCATTAAAAAACCATGAAGAACGATATAAGTCTTATCTCTCAGACCTTTATGGTTTGAGAGATATTCACAAGCAAAGTTCCCCTCCCGCCCCTTTTACCTAGTGTAAGCCATCTCTTCTCAGATGTGGAATCCAGTCCATAGACCAGACAGATAACAGCAGGGGACAATCTTCTTCCTATGAGAACAATGAAAGCCCTGCCCCCCTTGACAAGTTTTTCCCTTATCTTAATTGAAGATTGTCCCTCTCTGCAGTCTACCTGGGCACCTCCCTTCTGATCTGGCTGAGCAGTGTTACATCAGTAAAAGGGGCGGGAGGGGATATTTTATCATTAAATTACTCTTGTACTACAACTCTGACAGAATTGAAATAACACTCTCCAAAGTCCAAATACTATGGTGATTAATTACAGCTGCTTTTATTATTAAACATTACTATCCCTTTAACTGATTTAGGTCATGTCACTCTTTACAAGCTGTACAGTAAGCACAATCATCCAACAATCTATACATGTGTTACAAAAGGAAGTTTATAATTAAAGGAATTGTACATTTTTTATTATAAAAAAATCCCCACGTAGATATTGCAGTGATTTTCCTTCTAAATAAAACAAGGCTACTACCACAGTTGGTAGGGGATTTATTCAAACATTATTACAGGTCAAACTGTTGTGTTTATCTTAAACTGTTTTACAGACAGCGTCACCTGCTGTTCAGATAAATATTTTATTGTATTCTGTGGGAGAGACTACAGCTTCACCACTCAATAACAGTTTCAGTTGTAATGCTTTTTATACAAAGCATCTCCTGGCAGTGTGAGTAACTTGTTTTACTCTGTAGGGAGAGCTCTACGATATATGTTTTTCCCTTATCTTAATTGAAGATCGTCCCTCTCTGCAATCTACCTGGGCACCTCCCTTCTGATCTGGCTGAACAGTGTTACATCAGTAAAAGGGACGGGAGGGGGATACTTTGTCATTGAATTACTCTTGAACTACAACTCTGACAGAATTGATATAACACTCTCCAAAGTCCAAATACTATGATGATTAATTAGAGCTGCTTTTATTATGAAACATTACTATCCCTTTAAAGGGATAGTAATACTTTATTACTACTATTCCCCATATTGTACATATTTGCAAAATAATGTAATAGCCCTACAGTCCGTACAACTCTGACTTCAGGGAAGGGGGAGGGAGGGGGAACTTTGCCTTCGGTTATCTCTCAAACCATAAAGGTCTGAGAGATGAACCTGGGGGCTATTAAATTATTTTGCAAATATGTACAATATGGGGGATAGTAATAATAAAGTATTACTACCCCTTTAACCTTTTAAACAACTTTGTTGTTTGAGATATATTTGCATCCAAAGTTCCCCCTCTCCCAATCTCTGCTGTAAAGCTGACATAAGGAGAACCGTGTTGGCCGACACGAGGAGACTCTTTAGCAGAGCCGCAACAGCGATATTGGAGAAGAAAGACTTCATTGGAACGGTCTACAAAGTGTACTTGCAAACCAGGCGCACTTTGTAGACCTTTCCAATGAAGTCATTTTTTTTCGATATCGCTATTGCGGCTCTGCTGTAGAGCCGCCGGCTGGTCCCGGGATCTCCTGCTCTCAGTAGAGCGCTGACGTCAGGAGAAGGGGAGGGGGGATCGTTACATGTGAATATCTCTCAAACCATAAAGATTTGAGAAATAGGATTTGTGCCATATTATTTTTTCCCAATCTACAGATCAAGAAACAATGTTCACTGGACATTAGTGTCTCTTTAACGCTTTGTGTGCCAGAGATTTATCAAACGTATTACAACCGAATGAGTGGGATAACTCTCTGGCACTCATGGAATTTTGATTAGTAGTCATTTCTCTTCTGGTGAGAAAGGCTGATATCTTATCTCAGGCCCAATAGCAGACAATAAAACGATATCACTTCCGAGACACCCGTCAAGATTGTTATTCTAAGGAGAACCCTGGAAAAAGGGCAGGAATGGCTGCTCCTTCATATCATATGTAAAACTAGATTTTAGGCCACTAGAAAAAAAAGAAAGAGTTTGTACAGAGGCTGCCTGAAGAACGCTGTGTTTAACCCTTCGAGCAATGTGTTGTGCACTCCTCTGGCACTCAAAGGGTTAAGTGTGTTTAATTCAACATTCTTTTTAGGTGTCTGCATTCCTTTAATCACACTCCTCTGGTCATCAGTGGATAACCCTTTGAGTGCCAGAGGGGTACGCAATGCATTGCGTTGCGTTCCCCTCTGGCACTCAAAGGGTTAAAGTATTTCTCCCTGAAAACATTGTCGGAAATATCTCTACCATCCGAGTGTTAATAAGTTAGATTATAAAATGCAGTTTTCATATTCCTAATAAGGTAAAATGATCCTTAGTGAAGTCGTTTTGGATTTCCCCTTAAACAGTGAAGTGCAGAGCCCATTATATGCAGAGCAGGGAGAGGCAAGGGGGGTCCATGACTCACATTTCATGGATAAAGCCAGGATTCAATGACATGACTCGCATCTGACTCTTTGACTTGCAGCCGATTAATGAATCATTCTAGTGACCCCCCACATTAAAGGGATAGTAATGTTTCAAAATAAAAGCAGCTCCAATTAATCTTCATAGTATTTGGGCCATGGAGAGTGATATTTCAATACAGTCAGAGTTGTAGTACAAGAGTAATTGAATGATAAAGTATCCCCCTCCCGCTCCTTTTACTGATGTAACACTGCTCACCTCAGAGCAGCAAGACTGTCCGGATGGATCGCAGAAAGGGACAATGTTATAGGGATAGTAATACTTTGTTTTAACTTTATTTTATTTTTTAGGCATTAAAAAAACATGAAGAACGATATAAGTCTTATCTCTCAAACCTTTATGGTTTGAGAGATATTCACAAGCAAAGTTTCCCCTCCCGCCCCTTTTACCTAGCGTAAGCCGTCTCTTCTCAGATGTGGAATCCAGTCCATAGACCAGACAGATAACAGAAGGGGACAATCTTCTTCCTATGAGAACAATGAAAGCCCTGCCCCCCTTGACAAGTTTTTCAGCTTTTTCCCTTATGTTAATTGAAGATTGTCCCTCTCTGCAGTCTACCTGGGCACCTCCCTTCTGATCTGGTTGAACAGAGGGGGAAACTTTGCTTGTGAATATCTCAAACCATAAAGGTCTGAGAGATAAGACATATCGTTCTTCATGTTTTTTTAATGCCTACAAAATAAAATAAAGATAAAATGAAGTATTACTGTCCCTTTAAGTTATCATAAGGGAAAAACCTGAAAAACCTGTAAAGGGGGGCAGGGTTTTCATTGTTCTCACATTAAAAAGACTGTCCCTTGCTGTTATCTGTCTGGTCTATGGACTGGATTCCACATCTGAGGGGAGGTGGTTACACTAGGTAAAAGGGGCAGGAGGGGGATACTTTATCATTCAATTACTATTGTACTACAACTGTGACAGTATTGATATAACACTCTCCATGGCTCAAATACTATGAAGATTAATTAGAGCTGCTTTTATTTTGAAACATTACTATCCCTTTAAAGGGTATCTTACATTGTGAGAGACTGCTAATGCATAACAAGAGACAGCTGATCTAGGAGTCCAAGACTCTCCTAGATTGGGACATAATTGGAAATGGCTTTAATTGTTTGCTTATTCCACCTTCCTCTGTATGTACAAGGGTGATATAAGGCAAAGGTTGAAACTGATGGATACATGTGTTTTTTCAACCTCATCAACTGCGTTACAAAGTGACTTCCTTCCAATGAGTGATTAAAGGAACATTAACACCTTAAATGATCTAGTGTTATACACACTTACATACATTGTTCTCTATGCCGCCTCTGTAAAATGTATCTTTTTGTTTTCTAAGGTGTAAAATCGTCTCTCACCTACACTCTCTGGGACAGCCGTGCCTGTCTTTTCCACAATTCCCATTACAACAGCAATATTGATAGGTGTCTAATAAATGATAGTGTTTTATTGTCTGTTAATGGGCTTACTATAAGATATAAAAAAGTATAAGGTATAAAAATTGTACCATAAATGACAGCAATTTACACCAAAAATGTACAAAATTGTGCCATAAATGATAGGAAATTTACCCTACATTGCACTGTCTGTGTAACACAGCCAAAGTGTCCTAGGAACAACGCATGTAATCTATAAAAATGACACAGTCCCCTTTACACAGTCACATTGTCACACTCATACCTAAGCAACATTTTTGCACATATCTTTATACCATTTCATCCCTCCGTCTGACTGACAATGAGTGGATTATTTCACAATTTTCTTTCTCTAAGACTGGCCCTTTAAAATTCCTTCCACACTATTCATACGTCTGCTAACTTTGCCTTTAATTTAGGAGCATGTGCTGTTCAGATTCAAGGCGTTAGTGTGTTTCCTGCATCAAAATATGGACAATAGCAAATAGCACATAAAGTTATGGCACTGAAGAAATAGCGAATTATCTACTTTCTTGCCATCTCTCCTATGTTACTGTGTATGTTACATGATGTGTCCCAGTTCACGTCTCTGAATTGGTGCGTCACTATCAGAAAGGCAGAGGGAGAAGTCCTGCTTGTTTTGAATGTGTTCAAGCAGTGAGACTTTTCAAGCGGAACTACCACCCAATAATAAGATAACATCACATCATTGCCCATCTGGCGACTGGCTGCTCAGTAGCGCTTAGGGTTGCCACCCAGCCGGTATTTTAGCGGCAGGCCGGTAAAAAATTGGCTTCTGCCCAATGTTAAGTCTATGGAGAGAATGCCATGGCCGGTATTTTTTTTAAGAAAAGGTGGCAACCCTAGTAGCGCTAGACACCAGAATTCTTACCGGATTAAAGAGAAATCTCTATTCTTCATGGGTGACAGGCAGGACGGAGCGCAGACATCTTGCCATTGTGCCGTCCGTGCGCCTGCGCTGTCAGTCCCAGCCAGAGTCAAAGGGCTCCTAGCAACGCCTCCTGGACCTGGCTGGGACTGACAGCGCAGGCACACGGACGTCACTAGGGCAAGATGTCCGCTCTCCGTCTTGCCGTCAGTCCATGAAGAATAGACATTTCTCTTTAATCCGGTAAGAATTCTGGCGACTAGCGCTACTGACCAGCTAGTCGCCAGATGGGCAATGATGTGATGCTATCTTATTATTGGGTGGTAGTCCCGCTTTAAGGAAGTTTAATAATTTAGATATTAAAAAAATTAATTATTGATATAATTCTGGTCTCTAAACATGTATAGTTTGAGACATAAAAGGTTTTAAAGCCCCTCACTCCCACCCCTTTCCCAGAAGTCTGCTCTGTAGCTGAGAGAAGCAGATTCTGTTCCCGGGACCATCCTGTGGCTCTTCAGCACAGCCAAAATAGCGCTATGTAGAAAGAAATACTTCATTGGAATGGTCTAAAAAGTGTGCTTGCAAACCAGGCACACTATATAGACCTTTCCAATGAAGTATTTATTTCTATATCGTGCTATTTGGGCTGTGCTGAAGAGCCGCAGGATGGTCCCGGGACCAGAATCTGCTTCTCTCAGCTACAGGGCAGATGTCTGTGAAACGGCCGGGGAGGGGACTTTAGATGCTTTGATCTATCAAACTATACATGTTTAGAGATGGAACGTAGCTCATTGTACTAAATTTTTTAATGTGTATAATATTAAAATTGGTTATAAACAAGCAATACTATGCCTTTAAAAGCAGCCATTACTATCCGTTTAAAAGCATCAATTATTATCCCTTTAAAGAAACACTATCACCAAAAAATGAAAAGCAACACAAATCCATTAAAATATTAAGTACCCACCCCTAGTCAGCATTTTTGTTTCACATTTTTTCTTTAGTGAAAATATTCTAAAATCTTAAAATAAAAGGCAAAACTTTGGACACAGTCACTTTTTATCAGGTCTGTTTAAAAAAAATCTGATAAGAACATAAGCAGAAATAATTGTTTTGAGATTATAACCCACCCTACTAATTTCACTGAAACTCTTATCTCTCTAAATCGAGTCTTACATAGCCGCTATCACTGGTCTAAACACAGAGGAGTCACATGATCATGCCTAGCTCGCTCCTGATAATTAGTAAAAAATATGTTTATTAAATATTTTGGAGTTTTTGCACCCCAAAAAAATATTTTTACAAATGAAAAGTCTGTAATATGTATAAGGTTATGAGCCCTATTTATGGTTTGGTGATAAATCCGGTTAATCCAGACAGGGACATATCAAATAGACCAGTGGCGGGCATCATGTTGCATTCCAGCTGCTGCCAGACTACCACTCCACATATACACTAGAAGAGTGGTAGTTTGGCAATAGCTGGACAGCCTCCCATTGATCATCGCTGTGCTAAACTGTATGATCTGGGCAGCGCTCCAACCACTTTTTTTCTGAATTTAATAAAACTGATAAAACTTTCACAATAAAAGCAGCTCCAATTAATATTCATAGTATTTGGGCCATGGCGAGTGTTATTTCAATACTGTCAGAGTTGTAGTACAAGAGTAATTGAGTGATAAAGTATCCCCCTCCCGCCCCTTTTACTGATGTAACACTGCTCACCTCAGAGCAGCAAGACTGTCCGGATGGATTGCAGAGAGGGACAATCTTCAGTGATCATAAGGAAAAACATGTTAAGGGGGCAGGGTTTCCTTATGATCACAGTAAGAAGATTGTCCCTTGTTGTGACCTGTCCGGTCAAGAGACCAGATTCCACATCTCAGGGGAGGTGGCTTACACTAGGTAAAAGGGTACAGGAGGGGGATACTTTATCATTTAATTACTCTTGAACTACAACTCTGACAGTATTGAAATAACACTCCCCATGGCACAAATACTATGAAGATTAATTGGAGCTGCTGTTTTTGTGACACATTACTATCCCTTTAATTTGTGGAGTTATGCTTTTACTGTGTTGCTATGGTGACCGTCCCCTTTTCTGTGGACTCTCCATCCACTGCTTTCCCTGCTGACTGCACACGCTCCACTAGTAATTCTGTATGCACTGGTAGTGCGCACAAAAAGCCCGACCCCGGCAAAAGATTGTCCGCTATTATGAGGGAGAGCACTGCCAATCTTTCCAAGGTAAGCAAGATGGCCTCTCTCTCCCTCATGGATGTCCTGACCGAATCAGGGTTCTTTTTGGATGGTGAAACATCTAAATCCCATTGAAAGCGGTGTTTTACTTAAAGGGATAGTAATGTTTCACAATAAAAGCAGCTGTAATTAATCATCATAGTATTTGGACTTTGGAGAGTGTTATTTCAATTCTGTCAGAGTTGTAGTACAAGAGTAATTCAATGACAAAGTATCCCCTCCCGCCCCTTTTACTGATGTAACACTGCTCAGCCAGATCAGAAGGGAGGTGCCCAGGTAGATTGCAGAGAGGGACAATCTTCAATTAAGATAAGGGAAAAACCTGAAAAGCTTGTCAAGGGGGGCAGGGCTTCCATTGTTCTCATAGGAAGAAGATTGTCCCCTTCTGTTATCTGTCTGGTCTATGGACTGGATTCCACATCTGAGAAGAGATGGCTTACACTAGGTAAAAGGGGCGGGAGGGGAACTTTGCTTGTGAGTATCTCATAAACCATAAAGGTTTGAGAGATATCGTTCTTCATGTTTTTTTAATGCCTACAAAATAAAATAAAGTTAAAACGAAGTATTACTATCCCTTTAATTTGCTACATTTTGGGGAGAGACATTGGGGAGGAGGTTAAGGAAGATGACAGGTCCACAAGTTCAGCTTATTTTGAGGATTCTAAATTATGTCTATAGTAACACAGTAACATAGATGATGAGTCTGAAAAAAGACATGCGTCCATCAAGTCCAACCAATGCCAAATCACCCCTATTGATCCAGAGGAAGGCAAAAAAAAAAAAAAAACCCATTGAAACCATTTCCAATTAAGCCCCAAGTGAGTAAAAAAATTCCTTCCTGACTCCAAACGGCATTCAGATACAGTTAGGTCTGGAAATGTATGGACACTGACACAAGTTTCATAATTTTGTCTCTGTATTCCACCACAATGGACATGAAATGAGACAACTGAGATGCAATTGAAGTGCAGACTTTCAGCTTTAATTCAAGGGGCTGAACAAAAGTATCATATGGAACGTTTAGTAATTGCATCCATTTTCATACAAAGTCCCCTTATTTCAGGGGCTCAAATGTAATTGGACAAATTAACACAGTCATAAATAAAATGTTCATTTTTAATACTTTGTTGAGAATCTTTGGACATCACCAAGCACTGGGTTTCATCCTTTGTGATGCCCAGGACTTTACTGCATTGGTCTTCAGTTGTTGTTTGTTCATGGGTCTTTCTGCCTTAACTTTTGTCTTCAGCAAGTGAAATGCGTGCACGATCGGGTTGAGGTCAGGTGACTGACTCGGTCATTGCAAAATATTCCACTTTTTGCCTTAAAAAACTCCTGGGTTGCTTTAGCAGTATGTTTTGGGTCATTGTCCATCTGGAAAGTGAAGCTCCATCCCATCAACTTTGCTGAATTTGGCTTAATCTGAGCAGACAATATATCCCTATACACTTCAGAATTCATCCGGCTGCTTCTGTCTTCTGTCACATCATCAATAACCAATAGTGACCCAGTGCCACTGGAAGCCATGTTTGTCATGCCAAACACACCGTGTTTTACAGATGATGTGGTATGCTTCGGATCATGAGCCGTTCCAAGCCTTCTCCATACTTTTTTCTTCCCATCATTCTGGTACAGGTTGATCTTCATTTCATCTGTCCAAAGAATGCTGCTCCAGAACTGGGCTGGCTTTTTAGATGTTTTTTGGCAATGTCTAATCTGACCTTTCTATTCTTGAGGCTTATGAATGGTTTACTCCTTGTGGTGAACCCTCTGTATTTGGTCTCATGAAGTCTTCTCTTTATGGTAGACTTGGATAATGATATGCCTAACTCCTGGAGAGTGTTCTTCACTTGGCTGGATGTTGTGATCCTACGATCATCCACCACTCTTGTCTTCCATGGACGTCCAGGCCTTTTTGTGTTGCAGAGCTCACACGTGCTTTCTTTTTTCTCAGAATGTACCAAACTGTTGACTTGGTCACTCCTAATGTCCCTGCTATCTCTCTGATGGATTATTTTTTTTGTAGCCTAAGGATGGCCTGTTTCACTTGCATTGAGAGCTTCTTTGACCTCATGTTGTGGGTTCACAGCAACAGCTTCCAAATGTGAATGCCACACCTGGAATCAACTTCAGATCTTTTACCTGCTGAATTGATGAAGAAATAACAAAGGAATAGCCCACATCTGTCCATGAAACAGCTTTTCATTCAATTGTCCAATTACTTTTGGTCCCTTGAAAAAGAGGGGGCTACACATTAAAGAGCTGTAATTCCTAAACCCTTCCTCCAATTTGGATGTGAATACCCTCCAATTAAAGGTGAGAGACTGCACTTTAAGCCCATATCCATTATTTAACTGTAACTTGGATTTATTTTGGTAAACAGCCGAAATAACAAAACTAGTGTTAGTGTCAAAATATTTCAGGACCTAACTGTACTTCCCTGGATCAACATCCTATCTGGATTGAAACCAAGGGTCATATTTCTCTATATTGTTCTGTGCTAGACAGGTATCCATTACTTTTTTGAAAGCATTTACAGTATCTGAAAGCACAGCATCCTGAGACAAATAATTCCATAGCGTTACCAAACTTATGTAAAAAAAATCCCTGCCTTTGTTTTAGTTGAAAGTTCCTTTCCTCTAGTCTTAATGGATGACCTATTGTTCTTAGCTCAGCTCTTTGCGTAAATAATAAATTGGATAGTTCTTTGATTTGACCTTGAATGTATTTATAAATGGTAATCCTATCACCCCTTAGACGTCTCTTCTCTAATATAAGTGTAAATGGTAATCATATCACCCCTTACACATCTCTTCTCTAATATAAGTGTAAATGGTATCATATCACCCCTTACACGTCTCTTCTCTAATGTATGTGTAAATGGTAATCATATCACCCCTTAGATGTCTCTTTTCTAATGTAAACAAACCCAGTTTGGCTAGTCTCTCTTTATAACTCAGATCCTCCAATCCCTTTATCAGTTTTGTTGTACATCTCTGCACTTTTACAAGTTCAATAATGTATTTTTTTTAAGAACTAGCGCCCTAAACTGTACTATGTACTAGTGTGAATGCACCAACGTCCAACAAGCTGTATCTTTACTGCATCCCTTCAGGAACACAATAAAGTTACTGTGCAAAGGCCTGTGGGGTCATAGGAAGTCCTTTCACACAAGAGGTTACAATGCTCATCGAAACCTCCAATGAATGGTTGATCCATATGGAGACTGTAAAGAATACTATTTGTTGAGCATATACACCTAGAGGCAGGTGTAGCCTCTCCCTCTAGTAACTACCCATCTAGAGTGGTAAGCCATATATTTGGGACCACGAGGCATTGTAGTTCCATAAAGATCGCTCTTAGAGGCGCTGTTGCGCTGTGTCTCTGTCTTTCTATACAGCGATTTGGCTATTGGAAGGTCACAAGACCTAGTGACCAAGACTCAGCTGCACACCAATCGAAGAACGGGGTAACCAAGAAGAAAGAAGGACCTATACTATACTGGACGGTCTATATGAATTGTATCTTCCTGGAACTGACCAAAGTATTTTTATTACCTATACTGCATAAATTATAGTCGTTTAGCGCACCTTGAATTGTGAGTGTGACGTAAGTGATTTTCGCTCGATACACTCACAGATAATTTTTCTTCTACCATGTGGAGGCCAGCCAGGAATATTGGATGGAGCCCAAGTGGGTGGACCATCAGGCACTTCTCCCCTGCATTCGGATGGGCGGTAGACGGCAGGAGAGAGGTGTCCAAACCATGAATGGATACCTCCACAGGACATATCAAAGATGAGTTTAAAAACTTTTACAGAGTCTAAAATTGGTGGATTACATAGTATTTAACCCCTTGATTGCAAGAGATATTTCAAACACACTGCCAGTTAGAGACATCTTTAGCATCCAAAATGCTGTGTATATAACCCATCTCATTTTCAAGTCTTTATGTTCCATTAAAGGGATAGTAATACTTTGTTTTATCTTTATTTTATTTTGTAGGCATTAAAAAAACATGAAGAATGATATAAGTCTTATCTCTCAAACCTTTATGGTTTGAGAGAGATTCACAAGCAAAGTTCCCCTCCTCCCCTTTTACCTAGTGTAAGCCATCTCTTCTCAGATGTGGAATCCAGTCCATAGACCAGACAGATAACAGAAGGGGACAATCTTCTTCCTATGAGAACAATGAAATCCCTGCCCCCCTTGACAAGTTTTTCAGGTTTTTCCCTTATCTTAATTGAAGATTGTCCCTCTCTGCAGTCTACCTGGGCACCTCCCTTCTCATCTGGCTGAACAGTGTTACATCAGTAAAAGGGGGGGGAGGGGGATACTTTATCATTGAATTACTCTTGCAACTACAACTCTGGCAGAATTGATATAACACTCTCCAAAGTCCAAATACTATGCTGATTAATTAGAACTGCTTTTATTAGGAAACATTACTATCCCTTTAACTGATTTAGGTTATGTCACTCATTACAAGCTGTACAGTAAGCACAATCATCCAACAGTCTATACATGTGTTACAAAAGGAAGTTTATAATTAAAGGAATAGTACATTTTTATTATAAAAAAAATACCCACATAGATATTGCAGTGATTTTCCTGCTAAATAAAACAAGAAAACAAGGCTACTACCACAGCTGGTAGGGGATTTATTCAAACATTATTACAGGTCAAACTGTTGTATTTATATTAAACTGTTAGGAACAGTGATTTACAGACAGCGTCACCTGCTGTTCAGATAAATATTTTATTGTATTCTGTGGGAGAGACTACAGCTTCACCACTCAATAACAGTTTCAGTTGTAATACCTTTTATACAAAGCATCTCCTGGCAGTGTGAGTAACTTGTTTTACTCTGCAGGGAGAGATCTACGATATATGTTGCAATGCGATGGATATAACTCTGGCACTCAAAGGGTTAAGGTATTATTTAGCATCAATAAAGAATATTTCACATATGCATATTTGGAGAACATATATATCTATAAAACCATATAATTTGTAGGTGTCACATGTTTGTTTCGCTTGTCATTGATTAATGCCCCTGGATGTTAGTGATGTCTCTACATATTGCGAGACAAATTTAGTGCCCAAGGGGTTAAATGCCTCTGTATTTTTTTCTGCTGTCACAGCCGTTCATGAGCAAAAGCATCGAAGATATGTCCTGCAACAAGCAGTTAAAGAAACACTAACTTCAAAATGAAATTGGGTTGTATCATTCTAATCATCACATACTTCTGGCTAGCATCTCTCAGATGCCGTTATTGTATATCAGAGCTCTAAAATCTAATCCTAAACTTGGATTTTTAATGCATTTGAAGACTGTAGACTATATAGACACAATTTAGATAATTGTTTGTGCAGAGATATTACTGTTAATATATTGAGATTAGAACCCACTGTTCTTCTAATTTGAAAGTCTGTGATCTTTTCTCAGGACCATTAACACACAATCAAACACTATTACTTCTGAGACAAGTATCAAGATTTATATTGTAATGACAGCCCTGGATAGAGAAGCAATGGGGACACCCAGAGAGATTTTAGGCCTCAGAAAGGAGATACAGAATTTTTAAAGGGATAGTAATACTTAAAATGTAAAAATAAAATATGTTGTAGGGTTTATCCCCCTGAGTAAAACAAGAGTACTCCCACTGCTGAAAGGTGTTTCACTCAAAAGTTATTAATTTTCAAAGTTGAATTTTTTAGGTGCTATATCACAGTGGCCTGAAATTGTACAGTGGCGCTGTTGCTACACCATCCTATGGACAGCTCTGGTCCCGGGACCATAAATCTCCATAGGATGGTGTAGCAACAGCGCCACTGTACAGTTTCAGGCCACTGTGATATTGCACCTAAAAAATTCAACTTTTAAAATTAATAACTTTTGAATGAAACACCTTTCAGCAGTGGGAATAGTCTTGTTTTACTCAGGGGGATAAACCCTACAACACATTTTTTTTTGCATTTTAAGTATTACTATCCCTTTAAAGAAGCTGCATAGAATACAGGGATTTAAAGGGATAGTAATACCTCAATTAACCCCTTAAGGACTGTCGCGCACACACTGACTTTTTTTTTTTTCACTTCCGGTTCAGGGATTCCGGATCGGCATACAGCCGCGCCGGGAGCCCTGAACTCCATGCCGTGCCAGGACCGTCACTGGTCCTTAAGTGCCGGACCGCCGTGCCGGTCCTGGCACAGCAATGGTCCTTGAAGTGTTAAAGTTTAGCTCCAAGTATTATTTAAAAATTTTTTAACATGTTGAGCTATATGTAGTTACAGATTTGTAGTTCAGTGCTTTTCAAGACAAAATGATCTCCCTCCCGCCCCTTTTGGCCACCTCCCCTTAGATCTGTAATCTGGTTGTGGTACTGGATGGATGAGGAGAGGGACAATCTTCATTCAGTAACTGGAAGGAAAACCCCGTCCCCTTGAGGAAGGAGAGTAGGATTTTCCTTTTGCTGAATGAAGATTGTCCCTCGCCGCTCTCCATCTGGACCAGACTGAGAGGATCAGTGACACAGGGAAAGGGGTAGGAGGGGGATCCTTTTGGTTTCAATAGCATTAGAAGTAGAAAACTGTAAGTAATTACATATAGCGCTACACAGAGACGGATTAAGGCTCCATTGGGCCCTAGGCAAGGTACCAATTTAGGGCCCCATATCTCTTGATCCAGTGCTTCTGACACAGAGTGCTGCTAGCAGGTACTGGCATTGTGGCTCTAATAGAAGTGGGGGCGACTGAATGATGGGGTCTCTTTCAACAAAAAGTGCGTCAGACACAATGTTAGTGGCAGCAACAACAGGTCCTCTGTCTGTGACCCATCAGCATAGCTGGGAACGCTCCATTTTTGTCCCGGAGACTCCGGATTTAACGCTCTATTACCGGGTCTCGTGGGCAGAGACTAATTTGCCGGATGTGGGGAGTTTATATTGAAACTCTGCCCACTTGTGCTCCATCCCACCCGTTCCTCCCACTCCTTGTCCTATTCCATACCTCCCAAGTGTCCCTCTTTCGGAGGGACAACCCCTCTTTTAGACCCAAATCCCTCTGTCACACCCTGGTGTCCCTCTTTTTTAGGCGATCAGATTGTGTGCTGTGTGTGTATATAAGTGTATCATATCGCTCTACAGCAATAAAACTCACATTAATGTTTGTTTAAACCTCAGTATCTGGTTATAAATTAGTCTGTGTAAATAAAATGCTTTGATCTTTTTATAAGTCATTTATTTGGTTACACAATAGTTCATGAAATAGCCTATAAATTTTCAGTAATGCCCTGCCCACCAGCCCCACCTCCAGTAACATCCCCTAAAAAACAAGTGTCCCTCTTTGGCAATTTGAAATGTTGGGAGGTATGCTATTCTCCTACTTCCCCAGGCTATCCTGCCTAGTGTTTTCTTTTTGTGTGTTTTTTTTTTCCACCCCCCCCCCGTTATGATTAAGCCCTGCCCCTTTTTCTGACGCAAGTCGTGTCATAGAGGTCACCCAGCGGCTACCCTCCGGGTAGTCCATGTTGTAAAGTTCCCAGGTATACCCATGACTTGCAGCCAGGGCCCCTCATATTGCCAGGGGGCCCTCGGCAGTAGCCTAGATAACCATAGTGTATGATCCAGTTCTGGCGCTACATGTTAAAAAAATCGTAAATAACACTGGGAACTAAATTTTAAATGAGGTATTACTATCCCTTTAATTGTTTGTGCAGAGATAATAATGTTAAAGTACTGAGATTAGTATATACGGTTATTCTATTCTAAAAGGCTGTTATCTTATCTCAGGCCCATTAACAGACAATCAAACACTATCACTTCAAGATTGCTATTGTAATAACAGCCCTGGAAAAGACAGAAATTATATCGAAGACTAGATTTTAGGCCTTCGAAAGGAGAGAGAGAATTTTTAACCCTTTGAGTGCCGGAGGGGTACGCAACGCATTGCAGAGCAATGCGTTGCGTACCCCTCCGGCACTCAAAGGGTTTAAAGAAGCTGCATAGAGTACAGGGGGCTTAAGTGTAATAATTCCAGGCCATTTGTAGGTGTTAGTGTTTCTTTAAAAAATATCTATGTCTTTTCTTTACAGCCATCCAATCCAGCACACTTCATGGTCTCATTGTCATTTCTCTGAAGATATTATTACACTTGTCATTTACTCATCAGTCTCACAAAGGTCTGGATGAACCTGTTAGGTGATACCTGGAACTCGCTTTACTGTCCTTTCCTTAACAAAAGCGTCTAAAAATGCAAAAACATCCCATTCATATCACAAGTTACATCTGACTGATCACAACATTGAATTAGATTATCTGTATCTTTTCTTTTGTATGCAAAACACTGATTCTAAAATACACAAAGGAGAGTTTATTACCTAATTTCATGGTCGTTAAAAGTTAAATTTGGGAATTGAACCCCCGACCCACTCTCAGGATCACCCGGTTCAATACCCGTCTCTGACATGCTGTGTAGGAATTCGGCTACATGCTGTTTATCATCTGGACAAGATATCATATCAACTGGAGAAAGTACACAGACACTACAATGGCCACGAACAGGACTTATACTATATGTTACTTTAAAAATGAACTAAAGACTGTAATATGGAAAGAGGTGAGAGGTAGGTGTCCTGATGTCTGTGTATTAGGAGGAGGTGAGAGGTAGGTGTCCTGATGTCTGTGTATTAGGAGGAGGTGAGAGGTAGGTATCCTGATGTCTGTGTATTAGGAGGAGGTGAGAGTTAGGTGTCATGATGCCTGTGTATTAGGAGGAGGTGAGAGGTAGGTGCCCTGATGTCTGTGTATTAGGAGGAGGTGAGAGGTAGGTGCCCTGATTTCTGTGTATTAGGAGGAGGTGAGAGGTAGGGGTCCTGATGTCTGTGTATTAGGAGGAAGGGAGAGGTAGGTGTCCTGATGTCTGTGTATTAGGAGGAGGGGAGAGGTAGGTATCCTGATGTCTGTGTATTAGGAGGAGGTGAGAGGTAGGTGTCCTGATGTCTGTGTATTAGGAGGAGGTGAGAGGTAGGTATCCTGATGTCTGTGTATTAGGAGGAGGTGAGAGTTAGGTGTCATGATGCCTGTGTATTAGGAGGAGGTGAGAGGTAGGTGCCCTGATGTCTGTGTATTAGGAGGAGGTGAGAGGTAGGTGCCCTGATTTCTGTGTATTAGGAGGAGGTGAGAGGTAGGGGTCCTGATGTCTGTGTATTAGGAGGAAGGGAGAGGTAGGTGTCCTGATGTCTGTGTATTAGGAGGAGGGGAGAGGTAGGTATCCTGATGTCTGTGTATTAGGAGGAGGTGAGAGGTAGGTGCCCTGATTTCTGTGTATTAGGAGGAGGTGAGAGGTAGGGGTCCTGATGTCTGTGTATTAGGAGGAAGGGAGAGGTAGGTGTCCTGATGTCTGTGTATTAGGAGGAGGGGAGAGGTAGGTATCCTGATGTCTGTGTATTAGGAGGAGGTGAGAAGTAGGTGTCCTGATGTCTGTGTATTAGGAGGAGGTGAGAAGTAGGTGTCCTGATGTCTGTGTATTTGTAGGAGGGGAGAGGTAGGTGTCCTGATGTCTGTGTATTAGGAGGGGAAGAGGTAGGTGTCTGATGTCTGTATATTAGGAGGAAGAGAGAGGTAGGTGTCCTGATGTCTGTGTATTAGGAGGAGGGGAGAGGTGGATAGATAGATGCCCTGATGTCTGTGTATTAGGATGAGGTGAGAGGTAGGTGTTCTGATATCTGTGTATTAGGAGGAGATGAGAGGTAGGTGTCCTGATGTCTGTGTATTAGGAAGAGGTAAGAGGTAGGTGTCCTGATGTGTGTGTATTAGGAAGAGGTAAGAGGTAGGTGTCCTGATGTGTGTGTATTAGGAGGAGGGGGGAGGTAGATAGATGCCCTGATGTCTGTGTATTAGGAAGAGGGGAGAGGTGGGTGTCCTGATGTCTGTGTATTAGGAGGAGGTGAGAGGTAGGTGACCTGATGTCTGTGTATTAGGAGGAGGGGAGAGGTAGATAGATGCCCTGATGTCTGTGTATTAGGAGGAGGTGAGAGGTAGGTGTCCTGATGTCTGTGTATTAGAAGGAGGGGAGAGGTAGGTGTCCTGATGTCTGTGTATTAGGAGGAGGTGAGAGGTAGGTGTCCTGATGTCTGTGTATTAGGAGGAGGTGAGAGGTAGGCGTCCTAATGTCTGTGTATTAGGAGGAGGGGAGAGGTAGATAGATAGATGCCCTGATGTCTGTGTATTAGGAGGAAGTGAGAGGTAGGTGTCCTGATGTCTGTATAGTAGGAGGAGGTGAGAGGTAGGTGTCCTGATGTCTGTGCATTAGGAGGAGATGTCCTGATGTCTGTGTATTAGGAGGAGGTGAGAGGTAGGTGGCCTGATGTCTGTGTATTTGTAGGAGGTGAGAAGTAGGTATCCTGATGTCTGTGTATTAGGAGGAGGTGAGAGGTAGGTGTCCTGATGTCTGTGTATTAGGAGGAGGTGAGAGGTAGGCGTCCTGATGTCTGTGTATTAGGAGGAGGGGAGAAGTAGGTGTCCTGATGTCTGTGTATTAGGAGGTGAGAGGTAGATAGATATATGTATTAGGAGGAGGTGAGAGGTAAGTGTCCTGATGTCTGTGTATTAGGAGGAGAGGTAGATAGATAGATGTCCTGCTGTGTGTATTAGGAGGAGGTGCGAGGTAGGTGTTTCTCATACCTATGTATTATCAGGAGGTGACAGTTGGTGATCATATTGACAATCACAGTCTTAGCCAATCCCAATATCCCTCAATCCATCTTGTCCCCACACACACAGACAACAGCTATGAACTCACCTTTATGTGCAAGCGCACCTCCCAGTATCCCCAGTAACACCAGTACTCCTCCGGGCAGTGGTCCCATCCTTGTATCAAGCCTTTGTGAGTCCGAACCCCTCCAGACAGACAGTATCCACAAAGCTAACGTCTCATCAGAACTGAGAGTCCAGACTCCATAGAAATTCCACCCAAAATGCACCAAAAGTGGGCAAAACAAATCCAAAACAATCCAAGAAAATCTCAGTAAAAAAATTACTTTTTGTTGCCACAAACTGAGAAAATCAAAGGCTCTTCCTGGTCTGAAGAATGTGGGAGCGTAGTGGAGGAGGACTGGGGAGGGTGGTGGGAGCTCAGATACATGGGCAGTGAAGTGTGTGTGTGAAAGTTTAGGGGGAACTTGTAGGACACTTTGAATAGTGGAGTCTCCCACCTCCCTCAGTGAGTCACACACACACCCACTCTCACACTGTGTACAATAGGAGGGGGGAGGCATTCCACAGCAGGAGAACGTCCCACTAAATAAGGGAGGGAGGAGCGGCGGATGAGTGGAGATATGGGGAGAAAGGGGAGGAGGAGGAGGAGAGATCTGCAGGGCAGCATGCATCAAATAAATGGAGCAATTCTACTGCAGATCAACTGCACCCATTGATTTTGTATTGTATAGTTTATTTATATAACGCCAACCGGTGTACTTGGCACTTTACAGATTACATTTAATATAGAAGGGGTACAATAAGTGCGGTGATTAAGAGCTCATATAGGCAGTCATAAGGGTAACAACAGGTGAGTATACAATAGGATTAGAGGTCCCTGCCCTGAAGAGCTTACAATCTAAGTGTAGGATGGGTGACATACAGATACACGCTGGTAGAGGAGGAAGTGCAGTGTTTGGCTTATGATGATAATGTTTCCATATTATGCTGTTGCAGGGGAAATTTCCCCCTGGGCTGGCCATGTGTCTGGGCTGGGGGGCCAGTGCCTCACTCAATCTCCCACTTGCTGCTGTAAATGGAGCTACACTAGTGATACCACAGAACCTATGAAATGAATCTATATGCAAATGATACCGCAGAGCTACAATCCAAACATAGCTTCGCTAGTAGCATAATCCATTTCCCTTAAAAGCTCTATGGCATCACTATTCTATCTTTAATTAACCCTTTGAGTGCCAGGGGGTACACAATACATTGAAAAACCAATGTGTTGTATACCCCTCTGGCACTCACAGGGTTAAATTGTAAGCACTGTAGTATCGCTAATGTAGCCCCATTTCAACAGTAAGCTCTTTGGTATCACTTGCTTTAATTCACAGCATTAAGGACAATTTTAAAATGAAGGAAACAGGGGTGGGCTGGGACAATGGGCTTGGACGATAGTAGATACGGGCCACTTAATTGTATTTGCCCCCTGGGCCGTATGTTGCCAGCCCTCCCCTGTGCTGTTGCTAGAGATAAAAGGTGTCTTTTAGTTTAGATTTTAAGGGGAACTATCACCCCATTATGAATTAGGCTTTATGTGTAGTTCGCAACACCATATAAAGCGTTGTATTATTGCCTTTCTATAAAAAATGAATTGTAAACCCATAAAAGTTAAAATAAACTGTACCTTGTGACATGGAGACTGGTAGTAGATGTACTGCAAATGACACACAAGTTAACTTAAGGTAACTTTGTCACGTCCAATGGTCTTCTCGATCCCTCCTGCGTCCTCCCCTTCACGATCACATGACCTGGCGTGCACTAAGTTTCCTGCGCGTTCAGGTCATTGTATTCTAGTGCGGGCACGTGCAAACAGGGAAGCGGTCTGATCCGATAGGCTGACTGGCAACACGAGCATCCTTGGGACTCTTAGCGCGGCTTATTTCATTTATCAAAATCTGTCCACAGGCTTGGCTTTGGTTAACCCTTTCAGTGCCAGAGGGGTACGCAATGCATTGCGTGCACCACTGGCACTGAAAGGGTTAAGCGCAACAGAAGCCAGAACTGAAATATTGCAGACACATATCCATAAAAGTAACACGTAGTTTAACCCCTTAAGGACCGGCGGTCCTGGGACGTTTCCGTCCCATAATGACCGCATAGGAGCACTTGGACGTGCCGATACACGTGACCTGTCGCGTGTATCGGCGCGTCATTATGGGGCCTGATAGAGATCGCTCCGATCTTGGAGCGGTCAATTTCAGGCCCTGTTTTTACTTACAGCGCTCCCGGTAGAGCGCTGTAAGTAAAAAGTACGTGACGTACTATGACCGTCATCGGTCGTTGAGTATTTCAAGGACCGGGACGGTCCTGGTACGTCAAGGGTCCTTAAGGGGTTAATAATGTGCATTTAACCATTATACAAACAAAAGGTTTAATAATATTGTTTTCAGTGCTGTTTCAGTTTAAAAACTTTAAACTAGCGATCCGCTGTGTGTAGGCTGTATTGCGCGCGGCCGGCAAGGAGGATAACATCGCACGTTGTAATTTACATACGCGCCTCGCAGGCGCGCACTCAATACTGGCGGGCTATGGGCAGAGACTACAGTATTGATTGACGGAAAGGAAGAGGTAACGCATGCGCTGTGAAGCAGAAAATTCAAGATGGCTGTGGTCTCATTCTCTTCAACAAATGGGCAGATTTATAAATATACACATAATTCATACACTTTTCACATACAATATCATGCTTATAGTAAGGATATCTACTGGTATAAACCAAGTTGATATCCTATGATAGTTCCACTTTAAAGGGATAGTAATACTTCGTTTTAACTTTATTTTATTTTGTAGGCATTAAAAAAATATGAAGAACGATATAAGTCTTATCTCTGGTTTATGAGATATTCACAAGCAAAGTGTCCCCCTCCCGCCCCTTTTTCCTAGTGTAAGCCATCTCTTCTCAGATGTGAGTCTGGTTGTATGACAGGACAGATAACAGAAGGGGACAATCTTCTTTGTATGAAAACAATGAAGGCCCTTCCCCCCTTTAACAAGTTTTTTCAGCTTTTTCCCTTATCTTAATTGAAGATTGTCCCTCTCTGCAGTCTACCTGGTCATCTCCCTTCTGATCTGGTTGAACAGGGGGGGATACTTTGTTTGTGAATCTCTCTTAAACCATAAAGGTTTGAGAGATAAGACTTATATTGTTCTTCATGTTTCTGTAATGCCTACAAAATAAAATAAAGTTAAAATGAAGTATTACTATCCCTTTCAAGTTGTTGAGGGTTGATGCCTGGCGAATACTGGGTGGTAGTCATACCTGGGAACTTTCAAGATGAGCTGACCCTGAGATCTTTGAAATATTAACCCTTAAAGCTTCCCATAATGTAGATTTTATGCTATATATACCTGCTTGCTCTAACACAGAGGTGATCCGGTCCGTGTGTGAGGGACCTTTAACATGCTACAGTTTGGATAACTCACTGCCTGAACACAAACAAGACAAGCAGGACATTTCCCACTGTCTTTCTGGTACTAACGGCACCAGTTTAGAGGCTAAGGAAACATTTAATTGGGGAAATTCATATAGTAGGTGACACAGACCTCTCTCACCCTGAGAATTTGGCCCTTCACCCTGAGACCCTGAGATTTGGGTCAAACCCTGAGAGTTCTCAGGTATGGTGGTAGTGAGATCCAGAGGAAGGGGGCAGCAAGTAAGAAAGCTTTCAATCGTGAAACAGCGATAGTGGTTAAAGGGGCAGAGAGTCGTCCACCATGCGTGCTGCGTAGTGGACGTGCAGGAATATGGCGGGCTATCAAAGATGAAATATAAGGTGGGGACAAGTGATGGAGAGCCTTGAAGGTAATGAGGAGGATTTTGAATGTGATACGCTGCTTTATTATTTAACCCCTCTGGCACTCAGAGAGTTAAAGAAGAATTGTACCCAAGAAATAAACAACTGTTCCTTGGATTATCAAATGACTTACCTAGTTAGGTGTCCTTTATACAGAAGTCAGGTATACCTATCCATGGGGCACATACATGAGGGAGAAGAGGAGACAGTTGTACTGCAGACCAACTCCACATTGCACCACTGATTTAAAGGGGCGTTGTACTCTAGGAACAAGTGTCTCCTCAATGGATTTTCTAATTGACTTGCCTAGTTAGGTGTCCTTTATATAGCAGTCAGGTATACCTATCCATGGGGCACATTCGTGAGGGAGAAGGGGAGCGATTCTGTACCTTAGAGGACAAATAACATCCCCCCCATGATTTTAACCCAGTGAATACCAAAAGGGGTCACCAACGCATAGTGAATCGCCACTGAAATAAATAAACATTATGGTAATTTTAATTTGTTCCCTGCGCTGCCATTTTAACTTTGGGAGCGTTGCCCAAGGGTGAGACGCAAGTAAGTAAAATTTAAAAGGGATAAAATTTAAAGGGTGTGCAACCTGGGGCCCTCCAGCTGTTCAGGACTAATTCCCATCATTCCCTGCCAGCCAACAGCTGAACGGCTGGATTGTGCCACCACTGGGATCAGGGCCGGATTTCCCGTAGGGCAGAGTAGGCATCTGCCTACAGACGCACCCTACAGGGGGGCGCCTGCCACTGCAATTGAATTTTTTTTTTTTTGACATGGCCCTGGTGTCCCTGTGTTTAGGAGATCAGACAGTGTGGTGTGTATAGAAGTGTATCACCCTGGTGTCCCTGTGTTTAGGAGATCAGACTGTGTGGTGTATATATAAGTGTATCACCCTGGTGTCCCTGTGTTTAGGAGATCAGACAGTGTGGTGTGTATAGAAGTGTATCACTCTGGTGTCCCTGTGTTTAGGAGATCAGACTGTGTGGTGTGTGTATAGAAGTGTATCACCCTGGTGTCCCTGTGTTTAGGAGATCAGACTGTGTGGTGTGTATATAAGTGTATCACCCTGGTGTCCCTGTGTTTAGGAGACCAGACTGTGTGGTGTGTGTATATAAGTGTATCACCCTGCTGTCCCTGTGTTTAGGAGATCAGACTGTGTGGTGTGTATATAAGTCTATCACCCTGCTATCCCTGTGTTTAGGAGATCAGACTGTGTGGTGTGTATAGAAGTGTATCACCCTGGTGTCCCTGTGTTTAGGAGATCAGACTGTGTGATGTGTATATAAGTGTATCACCCTGGTGTCTCTGTGTGTAGGAGATCAGACTGTGCGGTGTGTATATAAGTGTATCACCCTGGTGTTCCTGTGTTTAGGAGATCAGACTGTGTGGTGTGTATAGAAGTGTATCACCCTGGTGTCCCTGTGTTTAGGAGATCAGACTGTGTGGTGTGTATAGAAGTGTATCACCCTGGTATCCCTGTGTTTAGGAGATCAGACTGTGTGGTGTGTATAGAAGTGTATCACCCTGGTGTCCCTGTGTTTAGGAGATCAGACTGTGTGATGTGTATATAAGTGTATCACCCTGGTGTCTCTGTGTGTAGGAGATCAGACTGTGCGGTGTGTATATAAGTGTATCACCCTGGTGTTCCTGTGTTTAGGAGATCAGACTGTGTGGTGTGTATAGAAGTGTATCACCCTGGTGTCCCTGTGTTTAGGAGATCAGACTGTGTAGTGTGTATATAAGTGTATCACCCTGGTGTCCCTGTGTTTAGGAGACCAGACTGTGTGGTGTGTGTATATAAGTGTATCACCCTGGTGTCCCTGTGTTTAGGAGATCAGACTGTGTGGTGTGTATAGAAGTGTATCACCCTGGTGTCCCTGTGTTTAGGAGATCAGACTGTGTGGTGTGTATAGAAGTGTATCACCCTGGTGTCCCTGTGTTTAGGAGATCAGACTGTGTGGTGTGTATAGAAGTGTATCACCCTTGTGTCCCTGTGTTTAGGAGATCAGACTGTGTGATGTGTATATAAGTGTATCACCCTGGTGTCTCTGTGTGTAGGAGATCAGACTGTGCGGTGTGAATATAAGTGTATCACCCTGGTGTTCCTGTGTTTAGGAGATCAGACTGTGTGGTGTGTATAGAAGTGTATCACCCTGGTGTCCCTGTGTTTAGGAGATCAGACTGTGTGGTGTGTATAGAAGTGTATCACCCTGGTATCCCTGTGTTTAGGAGATCAGACTGTGTGGTGTGTATAGAAGTGTATCACCCTGGTGTCCCTGTGTTTAGGAGATCAGACTGTGTGATGTGTATATAAGTGTATCACCCTGGTGTCTCTGTGTGTAGTAGATCAGACTGTGCGGTGTGTATATAAGTGTATCACCCTGGTGTTCCTGTGTTTAGGAGATCAGACTGTGTGGTGTGTATAGAAGTGTATCACCCTGGTATCCCTGTGTTTAGGAGATCAGACTGTGTGGTGTGTATAGAAGTGTATCACCCTGGTGTCCCTGTGTTTAGGAGATCAGACTGTGTGATGTGTATATAAGTGTATCACCCTGGTGTCTCTGTGTGTAGGAGATCAGACTGTGCGGTGTGTATATAAGTGTATCACCCTGGTGTCCCTGTGTGTAGGAGATCAGACTGTGTGGTGTGTATATAAGTGTATCACCCTGGAGTCCCTGTGTTTACCAGATCAGACTGTGTGGTGTGTATATAAGTGTATCACCCTGGTGTCCCTCTGTTTAGGAGATCAGACTGTGTTGTGTGTATATAAGTGTATCACCCTGGTGTCCCTGTGTTTAGGAGATCAGACTGTGTGGTGTGTATATAAGTGTATCACCCTGGTGTCCCTGTGTTTAGGAGATCAGACTGTGTGGTGTATATAAATGTATCACCCCGGTGTCCCTGTGTTTAGGAGATAAGACTGTGTGGTGTGTGTATATAAGTGTATCACCCTGGTGTCCCTGTGTTTAGGAGATCAGAAGTGTATCACCCTGGTGTCCCTGTGTATAGGAGATCAGACTGTGTGGTGTGTATATAAGTGTATCACCCTGGTGTCACTGTGTTTTGGAGATCAGACTGTGCGGTGTGTATATAAATGTATCACCCTGGTGCCCCTGTGTTTAGGAGATCAGACTGTGTGGTGTGTAAAGAAGTGTATCACCGTGGTGTCCCTGTGTTTAGGAGATCAGACTGTGTGGTGTGTATAGAAGTGTATCACCCTGGTGTCCCTGTGTTTAGGAGATCAGACAGTGTGGTGTGTATAGAAGTGTATCACCCTGGTGTCCCTGTGTTTAGGAGATCAGACTGTGTGGTGTGTATATAAGTGTATCACCCTGGTGTCCCTGTGTTTAGGAGATCAGACTGTGTGGTGTGTATAGAAGTGTATCACCCTGGTGTCCCTGTGTTTAGGAGATCAGACTGTGTGGTGTGTATATAAGTATATCACCCTAGTGTCCCTGTGTTTAGGAGATCAGACTGTGTGGTGTGTATAGAAGTGTATCACCCTGGTGTCCCTGTTCCACAGCAATAAAACTCACATGAATGTTCATTAAAACTTTAGAATTTGTGTATATAAATTAATCTGTGTAAATAAAATACTTTTGTCTTGCTCTAAGTCATTTATTCATTTAGAAAAAAGAGGCGTCAATTAGTCATGAAATAACCTAAAAAATGTTAGTTATGCCCCGTCCACCAGCCACACCCCCTAAAACAAGTGTCCCTCTTTGGCCATTTGAAATGTTCGGCGGTATGATTTTGCATGTAGCTTCTTTAAACTAAAACAAAAAAGCAATCTGCATGCGGTATGTGAAGTATGTATTTCCTATCATACTACTAATGTGAAACATTCACTGCTAACTACAGCAGCGTCTGATTCCTCACAGTGATTTGGGAGACAGCTGCGCCTCACAAGTTGTGTGGTCATTATAATAACTTGCTGGAACATGGCAGTTTTTCTTCTGAAATGCCAATTAACAGGGAACAATACGCTTGGATTAAGTGGATTTTCATTTAAAGTGGAACTATCACTTGGTTATATATAGATAGACTAGTGTAAAAGCCAGTGTACACGGGCCAATGTCCGGGTGATGTTAATCCTTTGAGTACCAGAGGGGTACGCAACGCATTGCAAAGCAATGCGTTGCATACCCCTCTGGCACTCAAAGGGTTAAGAGGCCGGTCCTGCTCCGTGTCCTGCTGCCAACGCAGTCATGTACTGTAGAGACTACCCAAAAGCACAGAATGCTCCCAGCACAGAACTCCCAGAATTCCGTGCTCCCAGCATTCTGTGCGCTCGGGCAGTCTCTACTGTGCATGAAGGCTTCTGACAAATATCCAAGCGAATTATGTAGGATGACTCTGAAAAGAGAGTCCCAAATCACCCATATTTATATTGGTCATTTTAACTTTCAAACAATAGTTTCTGAGATATTTGGTTTGATGTAGTTGTTAGTTAGAACAGATGAGTTCATACTTCCTGGTTGGAAGTGACAGTTGGTAATGCAGAGCTACATGGAAAGTCTTTTCATTCTAGAAACATGTCCAATACACTTTGCAAGGAGTTGAAGGAATCACTAGCATTCAAGGGGTTAAGCATTCCACCTGACTAGACGTTAATTGTTTGGCATTAAGTCTTTGCATGCCAGCGAGTTATACAAGACATTATGAAGCAAACCTTTTGCACAAAAAAGAGTTAAAGGTTCAAGATCAGCTACTTTATTCGGTTAAAGTGGACATGTTGTTTAGTTAACCCAATGAGTTGGATACCTTTACATAGTAACATAGTAGATAAGGCTGAAAAAAGACATTCGTCCATCAAGTCCAGCCCATGCCAATAACACCCCTGTTGATCCAGAGGAAGGCAACAAAAAAGCCCTCTGGAGCAATTTCCAGTGTTGGTGTGTGTGTGTGTGTGTGTGTCAAATAGTTCCCCGGCTCAATATCCTATTTGCTTTGAAGCCATCTGTCATAACTGTCAATATTGTTCTGTGCTAGATAGGCATCCATTGCTTTTTTGAATGCAGTTACATTATCTGCAAGCACAACATCCCGAGGAAAAGAATTCCATAGCCTTACCACCCTTACTGTAAAGAATCCCTACGTGTGTTTTAGTCGAAAGCGCCTTTCCTCAAGTCTTAATGGATGACCTCTTGTTCTTAGCTCAGCTCTTTGGCATTCAAAGGGTTTAAAAGAAAGAAAAAAACACAAGTATGTTGTATTAAAAATTTGTTAAAGAAGCCTTTTAAAAAAAAAAAAAAAAAGAAATATAAAACCTCAAGAACTAATTTAATTTTTTGGTGGTGTTGTCCATTTAGAGATGCCCATTGGGTGTTAGAGAGATTGCGATGCAAAGCAGGCTTCCCAGCACCAAGGGGGCATATGGATTTCTATGGTTTGTTAAAGGGATAGTAATACTTAAAATGTAAAAAAATATATGTTGTAGGGTTTATCCTGCTGAGTAAAACAAGAGTACGCCCACTGCTGAGAGATGTTTCATTCAAAAGTTATTAATTTTCAGAGTTGATTTTTTAGGTGCAATATCACAGTGGCCTGAAATTGTACAGTGGTGCTATTGCTACACCATCCTATGGAGATATATGGTCCCGGGACCAGAGCTGTCCATAGGATCGTGTAGCAACAGCGCCACTGTACAATTTCAGGCCACTGTGATATTGCACCTAAAAAATTTAAAATTAATAACTTTTGAATGAAACACCTTTCAGCAGTGGGAGTACTCTTGTTTTACTCAGGGGGATAAACCCTACAACATATTTTTTTTACATTTTAAGTATTACTATCCCTTTAATCTGAGGATATACTGCATCGTGTCCAGCAGATGGAGAAGGTCAGCAGCTGACTAATTCCTCACATAGCTGAACTGTCCGTCACCGCATGATTCATTGTAAAGTTCACTTCCACATGCACTGAGCTTCATGGGGAATTTGTGGTCACATTTTCTCACACTTTGAAGGATGAATGTTCAGGTGGCAGAGTTTTTTCAACATACTCTCGTTAAATAAACACTAACAGATCCCAGCATTGATTTGCACATACCTCTGGCACTCATAAGGGTTAATAATGGATCCCCACAAACCATAATTGGGGCAGAGAATCTTAAAGCCACCATAAATAAGTTCAATATCCCCCAAGTGTCCCTCTTTAGGAGATATTGGGGTCTTTACCGCCCAAGTGTCCCTCTTTAGGAGATATTAGGGGTCCATACCTCCCAAGTGTCCCTCTTTAGGAGATATTAGGGGTCTGTACCTCACAAGTGTTCCTCTTTAGGAGATATTAGGGATCCATACCTCCCAAGTGTCCCTCTTTATGAGATATTAGGGGTCCGTACCTCCCAAGTGTCCCTCTTTATGAGATATTAGGGGTCCGTACCTCCCAAGTGTCCCTCTTTAGAAGATATTAGGGGTCCGTACATCCCAAGTGTCCCTCTTTAGGAGATATTAGGGGTCCGTACCTCCCAAGTGTTCCTCTTTAGGAGATATTAGGGGTCCATACCTCCCAAGTGTCCCTCTTTATGAGATATTAGGGGTCCGTACCTCCCAAGTGTCCCTTTTTAGGAGATATTAGGGGTCCGTACATCCCAAGTGTCCCTCTTTAGGAGATAATAGGAGTCCGTACATCCCAAGTGTCCCTCTTTAGGAGATATTAGGGGTCCATACGTCCCAAGTGTCCCTCTTTAGGAGATATTAGGGGTCCGTACCTCCCAAGTGTCCCTCTTTAGGAGATATTAGGGGTCCATACCTCCCAAGTGTCCCTCTTTAGGAGATATTAGGGGTATATACCTCCCAAGGGTCCCTCTTTAGGAGATATTAGGGGTCCATACCTCCCAAGGGTCCCACTTTAGGAGATATTAGGGGTCTGTACCTCCCAAGTGTCCCTGTTTAGGAGATATTAGGGGTCTATACCTCCCAAGTATCCCTCTTTAGGAGATATTAGGGGTCCATACCTCCCAAGTGTCCCTCTTTAGGAGATATTAGGGATCCATACCTCCCAAGGGTCCCTCTTTAGGAGATATTAGGGGTCCATACCTCCCAAGTGTCCCTCTTTAGGCGATATTAGGGGTACGTATCTCCCAAGTGTCTCCCTTTAGGAGATATTAGGGGTCTATAAGCTAAATAGATTTACTTAGCATTTATGCATGACATTTCTTTAGATGCATTTAATTTATGGAATATTCATGGCACAATAATATTTTAACCCTTTGAGTGCCAGTGAGGTACGCAACGCATTGCTTTGCGATGCGTTGCGTACCCCTCAGCCACTCAAAGGGATAAACAATATCACTGTTAATGTTTTGTAATAATATTATTGTTTTATTTTACAGGCAGAAGACAGAAGGAAGATATATAAGAAATAAGCAAAGACAGATGAGAAGGCCAAATTGTTATGGTTTGAGAGATATAAGAAAATAAAGTCCTCGGTTCCCTCCCCTTTCTGCCTGATGAGCTGTAAAGCTGTCAGAGGCAGAATCCGGTCGCCCGACTGTAAGCGGCTCTTCAGGAGCGCTGTCATCTAGATATCTAACTATAATTACTTCATCGGTATGGTCTATTTGCCTGGCTTGCAAGCACACGTTGTAGACCATTCCGATGAAGTAATTATAGTTAGATATCTCGATGACAGCGCACCTGAAGAGCTGCTGTCTGGTCTCGGAAGCAGGATCTCATGACGTCCGCTGTACAGCGGACGCATGAGAAAGGGGAGGGAGCGGAGACCTTTATCTTCTTACATCTCTCAAACCATAACGGGAATGAGGACGTTAAAGGGGAACTACCACCCTGCAAAAACTTTATCTTGATTAAGTCTTCATCTGGCAACTAGCTGCTTAGTAGCGCTAGTCACCAGAAATATTACCTGGTTTAAAAGATTTACGATTTATTCGGAGGCAGTAGCAGGAAGCACGGACATCTTGCCATAGTGACATCCTTGCGCCTGCGCTGTCAGTCCCTTTTGGAGCCGGCTGGCTTCCTGCTACTGTCAGGGTGGTAGTTCCCCTTTAAAGGGATAGTAATACTTTGTTTTAACTTTATTTTATTTTGTAGGCATTAAAAAAACATGAAGAATGATATAAGTCTTATCTCTCAATCCTTTATGGTTTGAGAGATAGTCACAAGCAAAGTTTCCCCTCCCGCCCCTTTTACCTAGTGTAAGCCATCTCTTCTCAGATGTGGAATCCAGTCCATAGACCAGACAGATAACAGCAGGGGACAATCTTCTTCCTATGAGAACAATGAAAGCCCTGCCCCCCTTGACAAGCTTTTCAGGTTTTTCCCTTATCTTAATTGAAGATTGTCCCTCTCTGCAGTCTACCTGGGCACCTCCCTTCTGATCTGGCTGAGCAGTGTTACATCAGTAAAAGGGGCGGGAGGGGATACTTTATCATTCAATTACTCTTGAACTACAACTCTGATAGAATTGAAATAACACTCTCCAAAGTCCAAATACTATGATGATTAATTACAGCTGCTTTTATTATGAAACATTACTATCCCTTTAAGTATGTTTTTATTATTCCTATCATTTGGCTTACAGTTTTGTGGAGGGTATACTATGCCTTTAATGCATAGGCTCCATAGAATAACAGAGTAAATGGAGAAGTGATAAACCAGAGAAGTTATCTCCACTTTATCACCGCTTAGTGAATCTACCTCAATGTTATCAAAATTGTTAGAAACATACTCACATTAATCAAGGGTCAGGCTGATGGTACCAGCGAGTCTGACAAACAGGTTTTAACCCTTTGAGTGTCAGAGGGGTACGCAACGCATTGCAAAGCAATGCGTTGCGTACCCCTCTGGCACTCAAAGGTTTAAGTATGTGTGCATCTTGATCCAATTCAATTCAAGCAGAAGCAGCTAAATTTACATATAAAGATGCTTGTTTACTTTAAAAACATAAAATAGATTGAATGGCTGTAATCTTACGCGTTTCACGGTTCTACAATACCGATTTATCAAAGATAAAAAACCACAGAAACAAAACCATGATTTCCTATCATTTAATCAACTAATCTGTCTGCATTGAGGCGATTGGGGATCTCCATCGCAATTAGCCAATTATTTTAAATAATGCACTCTGTGGTGCAAGATACACCACATTGCTAGACTCGTTGCTAGAGAAAGACCTGGGTATCCTTGTCAACTACAAACTTGGAAACAGTGACCAGTGTCAAACAGCAGTAGCAAAAGCAAACAAAATCCTCCATAAAAAGAGGTATCGAAGCAAGAGTGGATAACATTATTTTGCCATTATACAAATCATTGGCAAGACCTCACCTTGAGTATGCAGTGCAATTTTGGGCACCGGTTCTGAAAAAGGATATACTAGAACTAGAGAGGGTACAGCGGAGAGCAACAAAATTAATGAAGGGAATGGAGGACTTGACATATGAGGAATGACTAAACAAACTTGGTTTATTTACTGTAGAGAAAAGACGACTAAGAGGCGACCTTATCACATTGTACAAGTATATGAGATGTCAATACAAGGATCTCTGCGGTGAGCTATTTATTCCAAGGCCTGATCAGGTGACCAGGGGACACCCCTTGAGATTAGAGGAAAGGAGGTTTAGACTTCAGCAGAGGAAGGGTTTTTCTACAATAAGGTCTGTTAAATTGTGGAATTAATTTCCCAAGGAGGTCGTTATGGCAGATACAATGGATACATTTAAGAGAAGATTAGATACATTTCTTTCAAAAGGGAACATACAGGGTTATACTGTTTATCAGTAGGCTGATCAGGAAGGTCTGATAAAGACTAACGTAATTGGTAACAGGAAAGCTATAAAATTCTCAGTTATTAGGGTATGAGTAGAAGGTTGAATTTGATGGACTTGTGTCTTTATTCAACCTAATTTACTATGTTACTATAACGATGCCCCACCATGGTTAAGAGTAGATGCTGCACACAGCACCACCTGGTGACTACAATAGGACTTTGCCGCATAATAAAAAATAAGTGTGAGATGGAATACCATTCGAATGAAAAATCAACATTAAAAGCATTAGAATATATATTTTTATAAGAATTTTTACTGTTGCTTTAATCTTTAAGCCTAACACCTTCTACTGTCATAAATCCATTGTAACGGTTTTCTGACACTTAGACCAGGGTATGAAGTAAAAACACAGTTTTATTGAATCAGGAATGTAAAACAATGCCCCTAGGGGCCAGCACAGGAATAACAGTAATGATAATACAGACAATGTGATTGCACACAATGGTAGGAATATGTGCTATGTATGGACAGGGAATAACCCCAAAGGGTTAACAGGTGCAATAGGAAAGACTCAGTCTTAGATTGGCCAACGCCCAGGATATATAGCAGTCTCTGGAACACAGTCTCTGAGTAGCTGAAAAGGAGTAAAGTGTCTGCACTGAATTCACTCTCAAGTTGGAATAGGAATGCACACCAATGCCCAGAGCTGAGCCAATACCACCTCCGTGGGCTTAAGAGGAATGCTACTGCCAGAGCTGAAGTAATCAGAACCAGAATCGACCTTAACTGGAAATAGTAGTAACCCTGCGTGTGCCAAATGGATTACACAAGCTACAAAGAGCCGAAGCAAGTGCAGTGGATAGCGTACCCTCTGAGCGTATGTAGGCCGGAGCCAGGACACCCTTCCGGTGCCGTACACAATTCTCACAGCAAGAGCGAACAGACCAACAGCGCCAGCCGGCGTGGTCATGGTGCACACCGAACACCGGACAGACAGTGCTCTGCGGGAGATAATATGGCAGTAATAGAGGTACTCAGAGTAGCGGCTCAAACGGGTAACCGTATGCTTGGCAAGTGATAAAGGAGGCACTAGACCGGAGACTACAGGCACTGCACGGGTTAAGTGGTTCTGTACAGGAGAGAACAGCTTAGCAAATAGTGGATGGCAAAGCAACCTCAGGCTACAGCTAGACGATAGTGAGAGGAACAGCGAGTCACTTAAGCAGTTCAGAGTGTCGCCGGAGCGACCGGAGCAATACTGGAACACCAGAACAGCAGACAGGACCGGAGCGACAACCGGAACCGGATCAATACTGCAGCAGTCACAACAGCCGAAGAACAGGGTCAATCACGGAGCAGGGTCGTCAGCCAGAACCGGGTCAATCACGGGTCAATCACGGAGCAGGGTCGTCAGCCAGAACCGGGACAATCACAGAGCAGGGTCGTCAGCCAGAACCGGGTCAATCACGGAGCAGGATCAGGAGAGGAGTCAGACAAGCCGGGTCGGTACACAGGAGACAATGAAACTCAGCAACAAGGCGCAGGAACAGGAACACCAAGAAAGGGCAACTGAAAAGTGCCCAAACTCCAGCATATAAAGGAACATCCTGGGCGGGCCAATCAGCCTCCTCCAATGCACAGGCAATTCAGCCAAGATTGACAGGAAAACACGGGGACCGTGATATCCATGTAGTATAGTTGTATTTAGCCAGTGCGATATTTGTATCAGGATTAAAATAACTTTTCAGTAAATTGTGTTTGGTATTATTTGGATATGTTTGAAATATTTTTGAAAAATTAATCTTTTGATAGTCTTTTTATTTTAAAATTATTTTTCTGTCTTTCCGTGTGTGTTATATTTTGTGATGCTTTTCTGTTTTTAAAGGGATAGTAATACTTTGTTTTATCTTTATTTTATTTTGTGGGCATTAAAAAAACATGAAGAACGATATAAGTCTTATCTCTCAAACCTTTATGGTTTGAGAGATATTCACAAGTAAAGTTTCCCCTCCCACCCCTTTTACCTAGTGTAAGCCATCTCTTCTCAGATGTGGAATCCAGTCCATAGACCAGACAGGTAACAGAAGGGGACAATCTTCTTCCTATGAGAACAATGAAAGCCCTGCCCCCCTTGACAAGTTTTTCAGGTTTTTCCCTTATCTTAATTGAAGATTGTCCCTCTATGAAGTCTACCTGGGCACCTCCCTTCTGATCTGGCTGAGCAGTGTTACATCAGTAAAAGGGGAGGGAGGGGGATACTTTGTCATTGAATTACTCTTGAACTACAACTCTGACAGAATTGAAATAACACTCTCCAAAGTCCAAATACTATGATGATTAATTACAGCTGCTTTTATTATGAAACATTACTATCCCTTTAAAGGTATAGTAATATTTCACAATAAAAGCAGCTCCAATTAATCTTCATATTATTTGGGCCATGGAAACTTATTTCAATACTCTCAGAGTTGTAGTACAAGTGTAATTAATAAATTAATTAATTAATAAAGTATCCCCCTCCCTCCACTTTTACTGATGTAACACTGCTCACCTCAGAGCAGCAAGACTGTCCGGATGGATCACAGAGAGGGACAATCTTCAGTTATCATAAGAGAAACCTGAAAAACCTGTCAAGGGGGTCAGGGTTTTCCTTATGATCACAGTAAGAAGATTTTACCTTGCTGTGATCTGTCCGGTCAAGAGACCAGATTCCATATCTGAGGGTAGGAGATTTAAACTAAATAAAAGGGGCGGGAGGGGGATACTTTATCATTCAATTACTCTTGTACTACAACTCTGACAGTACTGAAATAACACTCTACATGGACCAAATACTATGAAGATTAATTGGAGCCTCTTTTCTATGAAACATTACTATCCCTTTAATTATATTATAAGTAATTCTGTTCTTATGAATTCATTTACTTCCTCTTTATCTTAATTTATTACTTCATCTTATTAATCTAAAATGTTTTACCAAATCATACTTCCACATTTGATAAGATTCCTCTCTGTTACAATTTCATCTTAACCTTTTAAATTCATTAAATGGTTTGTTAACCATATCCCTTTTTGACAGTTATTTCATGTTATGTAGTAATACAACCAACTCTTTTAATATATATGTTTTTGAAATATAATATTATCTCCAGTCATTTTCTAGCTACAGGTCGATTTCAATACCCATCATAAATATAAAAAATTTGCAAACATTGTAGCTGAATGAATAAACACATACGACTTTGAATCATTAATCCAGTTCAATTTGGGTTAACACCCAGGAGGGGGCAACAGACAACACGAGAATGCGTATTAATTTAATCTATTTTGTATAAACAGTTAATGTTCCAACTATCCTTCATACCACAGATGCTGAGAAGGTGTACAACTGGGTTGACTGGACCATACAGTGAAAGCATTTGGGATTTGCCCTATGTTTATTAACCCTTTGAGTGCTAGTGGGGGTACGCAACACATTGCAAAGCAATGTGTTGCATACCACTCTGGCACTCGAAGGGTTAAAAAATTCTCACCAGTCCCAACCCTAGAATAAAGAGCAACAGGGAAATTATTGGATACCTTCCAAATCACAAATGGAACATGCCAAGGTTGTCCCCTATATCCTATAATGTTTATCCTTGTTATAGAAACTCTCTTCTAATATATTCAACTGAATGAAAATATTTCTGACACACAATTAAAAACAAAGACTGTACATTATTTTCCCTGATGATGTTTGCTAACTTTTGCTAATCCCATTTCTTTCATGCTATTCCTTATGGTGGGAATTCATAGTTTAGCAAACGTTCCTGAATGAGTTCTATTAAAAGGATAGTAATGTTTCACAATACAAGCAGCTCCAATTAATCTTCATAGTATTTGGGCCATGGAGAGTGTTATTTCAATACTGTCAGAGTTGTAGTTCAAGAGTAATTGAATGATAAAGTATCCTCCTCCCGCCCCTTCTATTGATGTAACACTGCTCACCTCAGAGTAGCAAGACTGTCCGGATGGATTACAGAGAGGGACAACCTTCAGTGATCATAAGGAAAAACCTGTCTAGGGGGGCAGGGCTTTCCTTATGCTCACAGTAAGAAGATTGTCCCTTGCTGTGATCTGTCCGGTCAAGAGATCAGATTCCACATCTGAGAGGAGGTAGCTTACACTAGGTAAAAGGGGCAGGAGGGGGATACTTTATCATTCAATTACTCTTGTACTACAACTCTGACAGTAGTGAAATAACACTCTACATGGCCCAAATACTATGAAGAGTAATTGGAGCTGCTTTTATTGTGACACATTACTATAACTTTAAATACTTAGGTATACAACTTGCCCCCTATGCATTATGTGAAACAGCCCCCCTCTTGCTTAAAACCATACAAAAAGATTGTAACATAAACATCTTTAGATTAATTATATCTCCATAATCCTATAGATATTACAGCCTTCCCTATCTGAATTCCTAGTGACTTCTTTACTCTTACAGAATGGCTCATGGTTAAATGTATATGGTAAACAACATACTTTACAAGAAGAAGACAATGGGATGATTAGGCATTCCAGATATTAAATATTGATATCACACATCACTGGTTACTTCAGTCCTAGACTGAGAGTAGAGGGTGTAATAATCTCTGAATCTGTGTCAAAAGGCATTTTATCCTCAGATCTGTTATTTGAATGTTTTTTCCAGAATCTAGCAGATCTGTCTCTTTCCAATCTCACCCTTTTCTAGAAAACATATTAACACATCTTTTCCATCTCCTCTCTCCATGATCATCCGTGACAAAGGCACACAATACACTCTGACAATAGCCATTTTACCTAAATGGTCTTCTAAACATGATCTATATGTGCTAAATTTTAGTCAAGAGAACAGGATTGTACTGTTAAAGGTGCATCAACGCAAACAGCCCCTTCAAGTTTAATGTGTAACATTTTGGTAGCAGCTATGTTTCTAAGAATGCGTATCCTGGCTGGGAACCCAGTTCCAGAGTTTGTTGACTAACAAAACACATACGAATAGTTTTGTGGGAGAATGTATACTATATTTTTCCTTGTTAAGCACAAAACTGAGAAAATGAATTTGATTCAGCTATAGACCCTGGAGATTGGAAGACTGCTCTTTCGTCCACAAATCTGGCCCAATTCCTGGAGATGAAAATATAATGAATTTATACTTGAATGCTCCCTTTCAGAAGATATCTGGCAAATACTTCTGCATCAACACTTAATGTATCTCTATAAATCTCAAAGTTCTAGAACTTTCCAAATCCTTGATCCCACTTAAATGGAAGAAATCCAAACCCACGACTTTCTAAAACCTGTTGTTGCAGGTCAGGGACCAAATTACTGCTGAACTGGAACCCTGGACTAGTCAAATCCTACTTCATAAAATTATTTAATCCATATATAGAATGATTGTGTCACTGTATCCTTTTACCCCCTACTTGCTGGTAACGGAAGCAAGAAGTGTAACCTCACCCATTCACTTATTCTTTTCATTCTTTTATATACATACTATTATAGGGACTCTTATCTAAGTAAATCCTTCTGTTACACACAGTAATTACGTACGTTAGATATGTCTGACTGCTATATGATGGGCTCCTACCTAGGTAAGTGCTTCTGTTACACACAGTAATTATATAGATACACCTGACTGCTGTATGATGGACTCCTACCTAGGTATGTGCTTCTGTTACACACAGTAATTATATAGATACACCTGACTGCTGTGTGATGGGCTCCTACCTAGGTAAGTGCTTCTGTTACACACAGTAATTATATAGATACACCTGACTGCTGTATGATGGACTCCTACCTAGATAAGTGCTTCTGTTACACACAGTAATTATATAGATACACCTGACCGCTGTGTGATGGACTCCTACCTAGGTAAGTGCTTCTGTTACACACAGTAATTATATATATACACCTGACCGCTGTATGATGGATACCTACCTAGGTAAGTGCTTCTGTTACACACAGTAATTATATAGATACACCTGACTGCTGTATGATGGACTCCTACCTAGGTAAGTGCTTCTGTTACACACAGTAATTATATAGATACACCTGACTGCTGTATGATGGACTCCTACCTAGGTAAGTGCTTCTGTTACACACAGTAATTATATAGATACACCTGACTGCTGTACGATGGACTCCTACCTAGGTAAGTGCTTCTGTTACACACAGTAATTGTATAGATACACCTGACTTCTGTACGATGGACTTCTACCTAGGTAAGTGCTTCTGTTACACACAGTAATTTTATGGCAAGCACAGAGGCTTCATATTATGCTATATCCTTCTCCACTGCTACCCTCAGCTGCAAGGACAACTTTATTGTTAACAAAAAACAAAGTAAAACATCAGTATTATCTTACTCCTCCCCTTGACCAATCCCAGTCTATCATTCCTTTAAAACTGTGATGTAATCTGTAACTCCTCCTCTTTCTTTGCTGCTCCATCAGGATCAGGTTATGTATTTTTCACTGCTGTATTTTGACTGTATTTTGCTTAAATATATGTATTTAGTCAGTCAGTGTACATTACTCTTGCTGTATCTGTAGTCTTTTGACTCTTGTTGCCCATTTTAGTACTTCTATACGATGGTATTGTATGCTTATCTGACCATGTGCATTGTGTTTTGTCTTCCTTTACTATCTCTGGTGCCATTTTGACTGTGTTTGCCTGTATTCTTTGCACTTTTTACTGCCTTGTTTGGCTTTTATTGTATCTAATGGGCCTTTTTCTTGTGTTTGTGCTTGGTAAGCTCGTTTATCTTTGCTTTTAGGGCTGGCTAGCCGGGCCCTTCTACCTGCGCCTTTGCTCTTGGCTCTATCTTTCTTCTCAGAGTTGGAGGTCTTCTTCCTCACATCACTTCCCTGTTGGCTGGTTCTTACAGGCCTGCGCACCCACGAGGTATCAGCCATTCTGTGAAGATCACCTCACGGATCCCCTGTGTGTGTATGGGCGAATTTCTATATTTGATTGAATAGCCACTATTTTGCCCCTATAATTTTCCCATTTTTTCTTGGACTGTAATTTCTTTGCTAGATGGGTCAATGACTTCTGCCATTTTCTTTCTTTTTATTTGAGTTGTCAGTATATGCAGCGCATAGCAGGGATCAGGACTCTGCCTGCCAACGCACCTATTAACCAGTTCCAGCCCACGCCTGAGGGCTACTTTGTGCCTGATATGCCACAGGCTCTTAACTGACCCACGTATAACGCACCCAATCACATGGCTCAGCCCTCGCTGGCAGCGGTTTGGAAGACCTTAGGCTTCCAACCATTGCCTCATTCACTGTGTCTGAGTGGGACCCGCAGGTCGATACATCACCTGCCAGGTTACAGTACTCAAGGTACCCGTGGTGTTTACCCAATGAGTTGGCGGAAGATCAGACTGGGACACTGGAGTTTTGCTTTCTCATGCAGTGTTCCCTGTTTTCTTCTTATGGTGGGTGTCTCCTATTATGTTCTGGGTACATTTTGTTTTGGTCGGTGTGGCGGTGTCCTGTATTATCAATTCTAACTTTGAATGATCGCCTACTGCTGTGCGTGTGTGCATGCATCCTGCCTTGTTTATCTGTCCTGTAGTTAGGCTCTCACTGGAAATCATGCAGGTTGCATCCCTAACTGGCATCCTACACTATGCCAGTGGCTTTTCTACCACCGTTTTTGCTGTGACGAACACTGTTCTCTCACCTAATGTTACCATCAATCCTACCTTTGATTCCTCATGGATGTTAATGAGGTCTCCGGTGTATGGCTTGGAGCTATTGGGGTGTTTTTAGTTTCCTCGCAGTTACCCTAGTATCTAAGTCCTGTGTTTGAATGCTGGTTAGTGTTTTCACTTGCCAACTGTGATGGTGTTTCATATGTTTGACATTTATGCTGGTGATCACCACTTGCACGTTTCGGTACCACTTACATTTATTCTAGAGCTTCATTTTAGTGGTCTCCACGGCCTTGCATCGCCGACCTCTGTAATTATCCGGCTTCATTTCCACCCTTTAAATAAGTGTGGCTTTCCTATGTCCACTTAGTGCTTTTCCCCAGAAAAGTTCCTTTCTTTTCGTTATTCCTGTGGCCCCTATTAGATCATAAATAACGTACTGCATGTTTCCTGTTCTTGTAGTGAGATGGGGCACAACACTCCTTAGTTATGGGGTTCCTATGTTTCCCTGGTATAAGCCTGTGAATGGTTCATGACTCTAGCAGGTCTTTTGTCTTATGATTCCTTCCGGTGTCTCTTCTTTGATTTCCTTTTCTGTTTGTTTTGCCTACTAGGCATTGCTTCTGCCTCTCTGTACGCTACCCATCCTATATTATAAAAGGCCAAATGTATGTTTTGTCCAATGCTGTCATGCGCAGTAGACCCTGCCCTAATGCACAGAATGCTGGGAGGTGTAGTTCTGAGGTATTGCACCCGCTGTGTAGTTCTGCAGTACGCACTTTGGTCTGTGTACATTGGCTTTTCCACTAGTATCTGCTATATTTTTAAATATGTTTTATTATCAGATCACTCCATACATATCAGAAAAGACAAAAAACAAAACAAAACCTATAAATCATACAATTACAGTAATGTATAAAAACATATATAAAGTGAAAAGAGCAAGCACATCAATGAATCGTACAGAGCCAACCTGAGGTTTTATAATTATGTAAGAACCAAAACCCCCAAAGGAAACTAACCTAACTAAGCCTCAAGTAAACTCCCCTACCCCGTTCCCGAGTCCTCTCTCCCCCGAGCCCGCAGCACCCCCCCAGCCCGCCAGCCACCCAGCAAAGCCGTAGGAACTCAAAAAGTACAGAGTTCAAACACATCACCACTCACCGACCCCGCCACACAGCCACGCACCCAATCAGTCAAGACAACTCAACACATACATCAATACCAAGATGTACAGCAGCAATTGCCTAATGAATAGCGGCTCCGTGCGCCCATCAGGTCTGCCAACATCTCCATGTCCTGTCAAACTTGTCCGGGTTGCCCCGATGCAAGTAAACCAACCTGTAATGTGGGACACATTGTGAAACTAAATTAATCCACGCCCTGCAAGTGGGAGCACCAGTCGACATCCAGTTCATGGCCACCACTTTCCTTGCCAACACCAAAAGCTCTCTTAGCAGGGATCTATCAGCTGCACCTTCAATTTCATCGGGGAAAATAGATAATAAGCAAAGTTTCGGAGTCACAGGAACGGGTCTCTCCATCACCTGGGCCACAACATGCATAACTTCTTTCCAAAAACTCCCAACCCCAGGGCAGTCCCAGATCATATGAAGGTATGTGCCCAGAACATTAGAGCACCGGAGACAGCTATCAGTAATAGAATTCCCATTTTATACAGTCTGACAGGTGTATAATAAATTCGATGGAGAATATTCAACTAAATCAACTGGTGTCTGGTCGACACTGCTACCATCGCTGGTTCTGCCTTGGCCAAATCCCATTCCCAGTCCTCTAGCGGGCCCATGTCCTGTTCCCATTTATTCCGGGAAGGGAACTCCTGGCAACCAATATGAGATTCCATCCATTGATAAATAAAAGAGAGGGGCCTCAACGGCTCCAATAGCAGCAGGCTAGTGAGAAGCGGGAAGAAAGAAATCCTCGGAGTCCGGCCGCCCCACTGAGCGGTTTAGATTCTTAAAATATTCACGTTTATTATCCCTTTTGTGTTTTTTATTTCAAATTTCTATTACTATGTCTCAGAGCAGTTCTGACAGTGATTGCCCTGCATTGTTCAGCAGGAGACTGATCAAGCTTTCAGTGGGCCTCTTACTGAACTGGGTCTGGGGGATACCAGTACCCGCATTGACTACCTCTTTCTTGCAAGCTGGTTCTGAACAGTTTAGGATATTCGTGGACCTCTCAGTCCACTCTGCTTTGCAGACACTGTCCAGTTCATTTGAAGAATCTTGCATTAGTCATGCAACATCAGATCTCTTGTATGGGAAGTACCTCTATGCCACAAAACTCATTCTATGGTGTGGGGAGTAACACCGTTTTGCCCCCTAGGGATGCCCCTTTGTCCCTTGAGGAACCCTTTAGCAAAGGGGGGGATGTGTCTGTGTACACGGCAGCACACTTCTGAATCAGCCTCTGGAGGCTTAGATATTATGACATTTACATTTGATAACTTCACTTTATTGGCGGCATTGAACTGTGCAGCTCTGGCCCACAAGAAGACCCTCAGCTCAAGAGGACGGCTTGTTGAGGAAAAGAACCTGAGGGGGTCAAAACCTGATTCTTATTGCTCCTCTGACACTGAAGACTCTTCAGATGAGGACTGGGCACAGTCCTCGAGAGATGAGGGGGAGTCTGAGGTGTCTCTACCTAAAACAGGTAATCCTCAAAACACCGCAACCACTTATAATCCCACGGATCCTTTTGTCCCCAGTATCTTAGACGCCATGGGTGAACCACTCTTTGACCCTGACAGCATGCTCCTCTCCGTGGTCACCCATATCTCACATCGCTCAGTATTTGGAGACTTGGGTTCGTAAACCTATTAGTAGGGCTCCTAGAAATAAATGGAGGGCAGAGTGCTCACGTCCCATACTTGCAAATAAGGTGTGTAAAACACAGGAGTTAGACACCAAGATGGTGCAGTTTATTTCTACGTCTGGCAAGGATCCCAGGAAAGGGATTGACAGAGCATTGCCAGGATTGTCAGGATCAGCTCTTAGACTCTTTGGGCCCACTATCTCAGTTCTTCAGGCTAGGCACGCTACTCTGCTTTAGCCTTGGAAAGAAGTAGGGCGATCCTACTAGAATCGTGCCCAAGCTGGCTGACATGGCTATTCTGAACCTGGCCCTTAAGCACAGGGCAGCTTTTTGGCGACTCCTTTATAAAGGAGTTGGGGATATTTGTGTCTTCTTTCACTACCCTTGACAAGGCTCAGGCCTCCTTGCAGACGGTATTTCACCCTAAGGCTTCTGCCAGGACCGGTTTCTAATCCAGGTCCTTTGGTTGGGAGCCAGCTGTTTGGTGACACTTTTGTCACCTTTCTCAGGACCTGTGTGATGGCCTTTCAGCCAGGGACACGATCCAGTCTTTCTTTCACTGTGTTTTCCAATCTTAGATTTTGCCGGGGCTGGGCATGGCAGGAGTCACTCTTCTGGCAGTTCCTCCTAACATAGTCCAGTTTTATTTTTCAGACCTTGAGTGTCCTGTTGATTAGAGGATGGCCTCCTCTAGACCAACAATTGGCAGTCTCTTCTTCCCTCCACGAGGCAGACCTTGGAGAGCCAGGTTTACCAGGGGACAGTTCATGTCATGTTCGTGCTCTGGTCAGGCTCCCTCATTCAGTCATGTTTCTTTCGGGGAAATGGGGGGCAGACTCTCCCATTTTTTCCCATCAGTGGGCTTTGGTTATTCTTTGATTAGGGAGAGGACTGCAAGCTGTTCAAAATGTATCGCTCGGCCATCTCAGTGGGGCATTGTTATGTAGCTGGTGTTTCTGTTGGTCACTGTCTTTTTGTTTTTCGGTTCCTATGCGGCATCCAAATTTTCCTGGTCCACCTCAGTCATGGTATTTTTCCTCTGTGGGATGTTGCTGCCATATTGAATATTGCTACACTATGTGGTTGTGTCCTTTTCCTTTACGAGAGCGTCCACTGTTTATGCCTAATTGTGTTCTGTTTTTCTGAGGGCCTACAGTTGTGTGTAATTTCATGTCTACAGGCCTATGACTGTCGTACAGGTCACTTGTGGAGTCTGGGTTTGGTTCCATGGCTAATTTCCTTCCATAACCCTTCTTCTGGTGTCTTTACTGTGACATGATACGTTAGTTTGTGTAATTGCCTGGTCTTGCCATATCTATGTTTGGAGTGCATTCCTCCAGCGGCTCTATGGCGTTGATGGCCCTGCAGGTTGGGAGTTGGTTGAAGGTTTTGCTCCGGGCAGCGGATTAGTTTAGTGAGTCCACGTTTTGGGATTTTTATTTTAAATCTGTGCAGCATGTGGATAGTTAGGCTTTGAACTAGCATAATATGAACCCTTCGTGCTTGCCATAAAATTTGTGGACTTTCCTACCATTTGTGATGGAAAGTCAGAATTTTATTAAAGACACTGAGCTGAATATTATCCCTCTCTGTGTTCCCTCCCTTTCATTGTTCTCTTCTTTCTTCAGGTTACAGTATCCTGATTCTCGATGGTTTATGGATGTCTAGTTCCCAGTAGTTTGGATGTTCACGTTGCAAGTTTGGAGTTGACGGTTCCTGTTTGGAGATGACCAGGTTTCTTCGGTCGCTATGTTTGCAGAAAGAGGCAGAGTTACAGATTACATCAAAGAGGATGCTCTCAGACTTCAGAATCAAGAATGTCACCAGTGCTCCCTTAACCCCCTGAGTCCCATATGGATGTGCCTTGCACACCTCTGTGGTACCAAAAGGGTAACAACATTAAGAATGCGTTGCCTGGCTTCACAGTTCATTCAGAAACTGAGAGAACTAGCAAAGCAGCTGTTACATAAAATGGCTTCTCTGCCTGTTTTTTCCTTGTGGGAAACAGCTGATTAGCTGTTTCGAGTCTTCAGTGGACCAATGACCGATCAGCTGATCCATGTAAACAGAAGACTCCATCTACCTTGTGAATTGCCTTGAGAGTCTTCTGCTTACATAAATCAGCTGACCAGTGGATAGTTTGTTGAGGACTAGAAACAGTTGATCAGCTGTGTTACATAAAGACAGAACTGGCAGAGAAGCTGTTTGTCATGTTCTGTCCTTTTTTCCAGTCTTTCTTGCTGTTCCGTGTCTGGCTATTTAAAGGTTTCTTTGGCTTGCCGGATCCTTGCTCCTAGTCCTGTTTTTTTTTACCTTGCCTTGTGTCTTTATCTAGCACGGTTTCTCAGTGCTGGTTATACACAGTAATTATATAAACACACCTGACTGCTGTATGATGGACGTCTACCTAGGTAAGTGCTTCTGTTACACACAGTAATTTTATGGCAAGCATGGAGGATTCATATTATGCTATATCCTTCTCCACTGCTACCCTCAGCAGCAAGGACAACTTTATTGTTAACAAAAAAATAAAGTAAAACATCAGTATTATCTTACTCCTCCCCTTGACCAATTTCAGTCCATCATTCCTTTAAAACTGTGATGTAATCTATAACCATACCTGGGAACTCTCCGTTTTTGCCCCGGATACTCCAGATTTCAGACTGAATTACCGGGTCTCCGGGGCAGTGTGTGGATCACCGGGTGGGCAGAGTTTAAATAGAAACTCTGCCCACTTGTACTCTGTCCCGCCTGTTTCCTCCCTCTCCCTGCCCTCTTAGATACATTTTGCAGGGGTTTTTTTTGTCCCACCCCCCGTGACTAAACCCCACCCCTTTTATGACGCAAATAGCGTCATTTTCCTCCCAGGTCGGCACTGACAGGGTTACCCTCCGGGTAGCCCTATTGCAAAAGTTCCCAGGTATGTCCATAACTCTTCCTCTTTCTTTTCTGCTCCCTCAGGATCTGGTCATGTATTTTTCACTGTTTATTTTGACTTTATTTTGCTTACCGTAAATTTGTATGTATATAGTTAGTCAGTGTACATTACTCTTACTGTCTCTGTAGTCTTTTGACTCTTGTTGCCCATTTTAGTACTTCTATACTATGGTATTGTATGCTTATCTGACCGTGTGCATTGTGTTTTGTCTTCCTTTACTATCTCTGGTGCCATTTTGACTGTTTTTGCCTGTATTCTTTGCACGTTTTACTGCCTTGTTTGGCTTTTATTGTATCTAATGGGCCTTTTTCTTGTGTTTGTGCTTGGTAAGCTCGTTTTCCTCTGCTTTTAGGACTGGCTAACTGGGCCCTTCTACCTGCGCCTTTGCTCTTGGCTCTATCTTTCTTCTCAGAGTTGGAGGTCTTCCTCCTCACATCACTTCCCTGCTGGCTGGTTCTTACAGTTCTACGCACCCGTGAGGTATCAGCCATTCTGTGAAGATCACCTCACGGATCCCCTGTGTGTGTGTGGGTGAATTTATATATTTGATTCCCAGGCTAGGCTATCACCTGTGGCTCCTTGGGTCCCTGTCCCATTAATGTGTCTTGATTTTCTGTATCTCTTGCTTTCACATAGCAACAGCGCTTTGCTTCTACTGGCTGTAATAGCCACTATTTTGCCCCTATCATTTTCCCATTTTTTTCTTGGACTGTAATTTCTTTGCTAGATGGGTCGATGACTTCTGCCATTTTCTTTCTTTTTATTTGAGTGGTCAGTATATGCAGCGCATAGCAGGGATCAGGACTCTGCCTGCCAACGCACCTATTAACCAGTTCCAGCTCACGCCTGAAGGCTACTTTTTGCCAGATATGCCAAGGGATCTGAACTAACCTACGTATAACGCACCCAATCACATGGCTCAGCCCTCGCTGGCAGCGGTTTGGAAGACCTTAGGCTTCCAACCATTGCCTCATTCACTGTGTCTGAGTGGGACCCGCAGGTCGATACATCACCTGCCAGGTTACAGTACTCAAGGTACCCGTGGTGTTTACCCAGTGAGTTGGCGGAAGATCAGACTGGGACACTGGAGTTTTGCTTTCTCATGCAGTGTTCCCTGTTTTCTTCTTATGGTGGGTGTCTCCTATTATGTTCTGGGTACATTTTGTTTTGGTCGGTGTGGCGGTGTCCTGTATTATCAATTCTAACTTTGAATGATCGCCTACTGCTGTGCGTGTGTGCATGCATCCTGCCTTGTTTATCTGTCCTGTAGTTAGGCTCTCACTGGAAATCATGCAGGTTGCATCCCTAACTGGCATCCTACACTATGCCAGTGGCTTTTCTACCACCGTTTTTGCTGTGACGAACACTGTTCTCTCACCTAATGTTACCATCAATCCTACCTTTGATTCCTCATGGATGTTAATGAGGTCTCCGGTGTATGGCTTGGAGCTATTGGGGTGTTTTTAGTTTCCTCGCAGTTACCCTAGTATCTAAGTCCTGTGTTTGAATGCTGGTTAGTGTTTTCACTTGCCAACTGTGATGGTGTTTCATATGTTTGACATTTATGCTGGTGATCACCACTTGCACGTTTCGGTACCACTTACATTTATTCTAGAGCTTCATTTTAGTGGTCTCCACGGCCTTGCATCGCCGACCTCTGTAATTATCCGGCTTCATTTCCACCCTTTAAATAAGTGTGGCTTTCCTATGTCCACTTAGTGCTTTTCCCCAGAAAAGTTCCTTTCTTTTCGTTATTCCTGTGGCCCCTATTAGATCATAAATAACGTACTGCATGTTTCCTATTCTTGTAGTGAGATGGGGCACAACACTCCTTAGTTATGGGGTTCCTATGTTTCCCTGGTATAAGCCTGTGAATGGTTCATGACTCTAGCAGGTCTTTTGTCTTATGATTCCTTCCGGTGTCTCTTCTTTGATTTCCTTTTCTGTTTGTTTTGCCTACTAGGCATTGCTTCTGCCTCTCTGTACGCTACCCATCCTATAATATAAAAGGCCAAATGTATGTTTTGTCCAATGCTGTCATGCGCAGTAGACCCTGCCCTAATGCACAGAATGCTGGGAGGTGTAGTTCTGAGGTATTGCACCCGCTGTGTAGTTCTGCAGTACGCACTTTGGTCTGTGTACATTGGCTTTTCCACTAGTATCTGCTATATTTTTAAATATGTTTTTGTCACGGTTTATTATGACTCTCAGACACAAGTTTAGGTAAAAAAAAATCAATTTTATTGAAATAATAAATGATAACTTAGGATGGCAATAACATACATATATATATATATATACAGAATATAGCACAGACAGAAGGCAGACTCTACCGGTCCTGTCAATATACCGGACAGGACAGTCTTTAGGCTCTACCGGCCTTGCCAGTACCGGGTAAGGCAACCTGCAGATGGAATAGCATAACGGTTTTACCGGCCTTACCAAATTACCGGGCAAGGCAGCCTCAATAGATACACAATGTAGGCTCTACCGGCCCTGCCAATACCGGGTAAGGCAACCTCAGATGGAATGTGGCAAAAGGTTCTACCGGCCTTACCAATACCGGGCAGGGCAGCCCAGAGATAATAGCAGCAGTCAGATGGAACTGGCAAATTAGCAGAATCGTTAAGCAGCAAGGCTTTGGAGCAAACCAGCGTCCGCACGCTGGAAACAACACAGAATAGTATAGCCGTTAGGCTTAGCGAGCAAACCAGTGACCGCACACTGGAGTAACAAGCGAGTAGTATAGCCGCAAGGCTTAGGAGCAAACCAGCGTCCGCACGCTGGGACCAACACAGATTTGTATAGCTGATAGGCTTTGGAGCAAACCAGTGACCGCACACTGGTGTAACAAGCGAGTTTGTATAGCCGCAAGGCTTAGGAGCAAACCAGCGTCCGCACGCTGGAACCAACACAGATTTGTATAGCTGAAAGGCTTTGGAGCAAACCAGTGACCGCACACTGGTGTAACAAGTGAGTTTGTATAGCCGCAAGGCTAGGAGCAAACCAGCGTCCGCACGCTGGGACCAACACAGATTTGTATAGCTGATAGGCTTTGGAGCAAACCAGTGACCGCACACTGGTGTAACAAGCGAGTTTGTATAGCCGCAAGGCTTAGGAGCAAACCAGCGTCAGCACGCTGGGACCAACACAGATTTGTATAGCTGAAAGGCTTTGGAGCAAACCAGTGACCGCACACTGGTGTAACAAGTGAGTTTGTATAGCCGCAAGGCTTAGGAGCAAACCAGCGTCTGCACGCTGGGACCAACACAGAATTGTATAGCTGATAGGCTTTGGAGCAAACCAGTGACCGCACACTGGTGTAACAAGCGAGTTTGTATAGCCGCAAGGCTTAGGAGCAAACCAGCGTCCGCACGCTGGGACCAACACAGATTTGTATAGCTGATAGGCTTTGGAGCAAACCAGTGACCGCACACTGGTGTAACAAGCTAGTTTGTATAGCCGCAAGGCTTGGGAGCAAACCAGCGTCCGCACGCTGGGACCAACACGGAATTGTAGCAATGTCACCAACGCGACCAGGCAGAAGGTCGCCAGGATACTGAAGACAGGTGATGAGATGACAGGAACCAGCAACGATCAGTCAGGTCAGAAAACAGCAGAGAAGTTCAGCAGGAACTGCAACACCAGAGACTAGGCCGGAACCAGGACTGGAAGTACTTCAGCATGCAGGAAACACTGGAACAGTAGAGATCAGGAACTCAGGAACACATGAGATCAGGAACTCAGGAACACTGGAACAGAGGCCCAGCTATCACTAGCATAGTGATAGCAAGAAGGTCAGAAACAACACGAAAGGGCACTCAAAGGGTGCCCAATCCAGGTTTAAATAGTCAATAAGAGGCGGGCTAACTGCAGACAGCCAATAGAAGCCCCCTACTGGTGACAGACAAGTAACTGCAGCAAATCACGGGCACCGTGATAGTACCCCCCTTTCAAAGACCCCCTCTCCTAGAATAGGGTTTAGGTTTCTGCGGGTAATTGGCATGAAAGGCCCTAGTTAACCTAGGTGCATGAAGGTCCGTACTATCCACCCATGATCGATCCTCAGGACCATACCCTTTCCAATGTACCAGGTACTGTACCCTTCCTCTAAGCCTACGGGAATCAATAATGCTCTGAACCTCGTACTCCTCCTGGCCCTCGACCTCAACAGGTCCTGGCACCACAGGTGTGGTAGTATAGCGATTGCAAACCAGAGGCTTAAGAAGGGACACATGGAACACATTATGGATATGCATGGATGCAGGTAGGTCTAGTGCATAGGAGACAGGGTTAATTTTGCGAATAACTCTGTATGGACCAATAAACCGAGGAGCCAACTTATTAGACGGAACCTGCAGCTTGAGATTTCTGGAGGAAAGCCATACTCTATCCCCAACCTGAAAGGAAACCGCTGGAAGCCTTCTGCGATTAGCATGGCGCTGATGACGCTGAAATGACTGACCAAGTGCCCTCTGAACTTGTGCCCATGTGGAACGGAGTTGCTCGATATGCTCATCCAGAGCTGGAATCTGTTGCGTCTGAAATGAGTCTGGAAGCAAACAGGGCTGGAACCCATAATTAATCAGAAACGGAGAGCTCCCAGATGAAGAATTGACCGCACAGTTCCTGGCGAACTCTGCCCAAGGCAACAAGTCGGACCAATTATCATGATGGTCAGTAACGAAACAACGGAGAAATTGTTCCAAGCCCTGATTAGCTCGTTCAGCGGCTCCATTGGTCTGGGGATGGTAGGCAGAGGAGAAGGACAGCTGTATGCCCATCTGTTGGCAAAATGCCCTCCAAAATCTAGACACAAACTGGCTCCCCCTGTCAGACACCAGTACCCTAGGCACTCCATGCAACCGGAATACTTCTCTGGCGAACACCATTGCCAATTCCTTCGCTGAAGGAAGACCACGGAGGGGCACGAAATGAGCCATTTTAGAAAACCTGTCCACCACCATGAATATAAAGGAGTACCCCTTCGACATAGGCAACTCTCCCATAAAATCAATGGAAACATGAGACCAGGGGCGTTCACCATTAGGCACCGGTTGAAGCAAGCCCACAGGGAGATGTCTCGGGGTCTTAGCGCGGGCGCAGGTGGCACAGGCATTCGTAAATTCGGCACAATCGTTTCTCATGGAAGGCCACCAAAATAACTGAGAAAGGGACCATAACAATTGGTCTCTACCAATATGTCCCGCAGCCTTAGAGGAATGGTAGGTTTCGAGCAGCCTAGTACGAAATGATTCAGCGACAAAACATTTGCCCACTGGGGTTTCATGGGGAGCGGACCCCTGAGAGGCCAGGATCTCCTCCCCTAGAGGAGAAGTGATACTCCTGCGTATAGTAGCCAGTATTCTATCAGGTTGGATGATAGGAGCTGGTGCTTCCACTCTGTCACTGTCGGCCTCAAATTGTCTTGACAGTGCATCAGCCCTGATATTTTTTGACCCTGGTAAATATGATACAATGAAATTAAATCGAGACAGGAACAGTGCCCACCTGGCCTGACGAGAGGACAATCTCTTGGCCTCCGAGAGATAGGTCAGATTCTTATGATCTGTTAGGATTAAGACAGGATTCTTAGTACCTTCAAGCAAATGACGCCATTCCTTAAGAGCAAGGATAATGGCCAATAATTCTCTGTCACCTATCTCATAGTGGCTTTGAGTGACAGTCAACTTTTTAGAGAAAAACCCACAAGGTCTGAGAGTTCCACCTTTCTCGTGTCGCTGCGAAAGTACTGCCCTGACCCCAATATCTGAGGCATCAACCTCTAACGTAAATGGAAGTAAAGGATTGGGGTGGGATAACACAGGAGCCGCAGCAAATGCCAGCTTCAAATTCTCAAAGGCTTTCTCAGCAGATACCGGCCAACAAGAAGGATTAGCACCCTTGTGCGTAAGATCGGACAGAGGTTTGACAATGGAAGAAAAGTTCTTAATAAACCTCCTATAATAATTAGCGAAACCCAGGAAACGCTGTATGGCTTTAAGACCCTTGGGTTTTGGCCATTGTAGGACAGCTGATAACTTTTCTTTGTCCATGGCAATGCCATCATTGCCAATTATGAACCCCAAGAATGGCACACTGGTTCTATGAAACTCACATTTTTCCATTTTACAAAATAATTTGTTCTCACGGAGTCGTAGCAATACTGCGGATACATCTTTGATGTGCTGTGCCATGTTTTGGGAGAAAATCAGTATATCGTCGAGGTACACCACAACACATGTCTGTAACATATCTCTCAGAACATCATTTATCAGTTCCTGGAAAACTGCGGGTGCATTACACAGCCCAAAAGGCATTACTAGATACTCGTAGTGCCCAGCTCGAGTATTAAAGGCAGTTTTCCACTCATCACCTGCTCGAATGCGAACCAGATTGTAAGCGGCCCGTAGGTCCAACTTGGTAAATATCGAAGCGCCCTTAAGCCTGTCAAAAAGCTCGGTGATGAGTGGTATTGGGTATGCGTTTTTTGCCATTAGTTTATTCAAGCCCCGGTAGTCAATGCATGGTCGTAATTCGCCATTTTTCTTTTTTACAAAAAAGAACCCAGCCCCAGCTGGAGAGGTAGATTTACGTATGATCCCTCTAGCAAGGGCATCAGAAATGTAATCCTCCATAGCCTTATTTTCATCACAAGATAATGGATAAGTGCGTCCTTTCGGAGGTACTGCACCAGGCTGCAATTCAATGCAACAATCATAAGGTCTATGCTGGGGTAGCATACTAGCCTCTCCTTTGCTAAAAACATCGCCAAACTGTTGGTACACATCCGGCATAGCAGAGGAGGTGCACATGACCTTAATAGGCTGGATGACGCACTTGTCCATACAAAACTGGGACCAAGCAGCAATTTCACACTTTTTCCAATCGAATTGTGGGTTATGTAACTGTAACCACGGAAATCCCAATATCACCGCATGGTGCGGGGAATTAATCAGTTGAAACTGCTGCTCTTCTCTGTGAAGTGCCCCAATAGTCATAGACAATGGCATAGTTTCAAATATAACCTGAGGCGGTTCTAAGGGTCTACCATCAATCGCTTCAATAGTCAAGGGGTTTTCTCTTTCAATGCGTGGAACTCCGTGCAATTCAGCAAAGGTATTATCCATAAAATACCCTGCTGCACCGGAGTCAACCAAGGCCAAAACCTCCACAGAGCGTTGTGCCCAAGACAATACCACCTGTATGGTGGGTTTCATTATGTCCGACACTGGGGACGATTGTACACCACCTAGGGCCTGTCCCCCAAGATACCCTAGGTGTGTGCGTTTCCCGGACGTACCGGACAGGAATTTAGCAAGTGCCCTTTTTTACCGCAGTATAAACATAACCCTTGTTTTTTGCGATATAGTCTCTCTGCCTTGGATAGTCTAGTGAAGCCTATTTCCATAGGTTCACTTGTTTCCCGTACTGGTTCACTAGACTTCAATGCCAAGGGAGGGATGGGTGGGCAAAACATGCTACTAGGCTCATTATTTTTTGACCGTAACTTACGATCTCTGGCAATTGATCTCTCACGTATTCTGGAGTCAATTATCATAACATACTCAATGTAATCATCTAGATCAATAGGTAGATCTTTAGCAGCGATTTCGTCTTTAATGTGGTCATTCAGGCCTTGAGAGAAGGCTGCCAATAATGCCTCGTTATTCCAACCTACCTCTGCTGCCAATGTGCGGAATTCGATGGCATAGTCGCCCACTGTACGCCTGCCCTGTTGTATCTCCATAAGGCGTTTGGCAGCAGAGGTGGTTCTACCAGGAGGCTCAAACACTCTTCGAAAGGAACGCACAAATTCACTAAAGTTCTTAGTACAAGGTTTAGCATTCTCCCACAAGGGGTTAGCCCAAGCCAATGCTCTGCCAGTGAGCAGTGATATCGTGAACCCCACTTTACTACGATCATTGGGAAATGCGTGTGCCGTCAATTCCATAAAGATTTCGAGTTGATTGATGAACCCTCTGCAGAGACTAGGGTCACCATCATATCTTAGCGGCAAGGGTGCAGAAGCCGTTAACCCTTTAACAGTACCCCCTAGGGGTCTGGTATCACTTTCCGGTGTCTGACTTGGCGAGACCACCGGGCTAGAGCTAGATTGGTCAGCAGGTACCGTGCGTTCAAGGATCGTTTGAATTGCAACTGCCAACTGATCCAAACGTTGCTCGAGCACATCCATCCTCCAATGGATATTCTGTGCGTTACCTTCACCCTTGCTGTCTGAGGTCATGGCCCTTTCGTACTGTCACGGTTTATTATGACTCTCAGACACAAGTTTAGGTAAAAAAAAATCAATTTTATTGAAATAATAAATGATAACTTAGGATGGCAATAACATACATATATATATATATATACAGAATATAGCACAGACAGAAGGCAGACTCTACCGGTCCTGTCAATATACCGGACAGGACAGTCTTTAGGCTCTACCGGCCTTGCCAGTACCGGGTAAGGCAACCTGCAGATGGAATAGCATAACGGTTTTACCGGCCTTACCAAATTACCGGGCAAGGCAGCCTCAATAGATACACAATGTAGGCTCTACCGGCCCTGCCAATACCGGGTAAGGCAACCTCAGATGGAATGTGGCAAAAGGTTCTACCGGCCTTACCAATACCGGGCAGGGCAGCCCAGAGATAATAGCAGCAGTCAGATGGAACTGGCAAATTAGCAGAATCGTTAAGCAGCAAGGCTTTGGAGCAAACCAGCGTCCGCACGCTGGAAACAACACAGAATAGTATAGCCGTTAGGCTTAGCGAGCAAACCAGTGACCGCACACTGGAGTAACAAGCGAGTAGTATAGCCGCAAGGCTTAGGAGCAAACCAGCGTCCGCACGCTGGGACCAACACAGATTTGTATAGCTGATAGGCTTTGGAGCAAACCAGTGACCGCACACTGGTGTAACAAGCGAGTTTGTATAGCCGCAAGGCTTAGGAGCAAACCAGCGTCCGCACGCTGGAACCAACACAGATTTGTATAGCTGAAAGGCTTTGGAGCAAACCAGTGACCGCACACTGGTATAACAAGTGAGTTTGTATAGCCGCAAGGCTAGGAGCAAACCAGCGTCCGCACGCTGGGACCAACACAGATTTGTATAGCTGATAGGCTTTGGAGCAAACCAGTGACCGCACACTGGTGTAACAAGCGAGTTTGTATAGCCGCAAGGCTTAGGAGCAAACCAGCGTCCGCACGCTGGGACCAACACAGATTTGTATAGCTGAAAGGCTTTGGAGCAAACCAGTGACCGCACACTGGTGTAACAAGTGAGTTTGTATAGCCGCAAGGCTTAGGAGCAAACCAGCGTCCGCACGCTGGGACCAACACAGAATTGTATAGCTGATAGGCTTTGGAGCAAACCAGTGACCGCACACTGGTGTAACAAGCTAGTTTGTATAGCCGCAAGGCTTGGGAGCAAACCAGCGTCCGCACGCTGGGACCAACACGGAATTGTAGCAATGTCACCAACGCGACCAGGCAGAAGGTCGCCAGGATACTGAAGACAGGTGATGAGATGACAGGAACCAGCAACGATCAGTCAGGTCAGAAAACAGCAGAGAAGTTCAGCAGGAACTGCAACACCAGAGACTAGGCCGGAACCAGGACTGGAAGTACTTCAGCATGCAGGAAACACTGGAACAGTAGAGATCAGGAACTCAGGAACACATGAGATCAGGAACTCAGGAACACTGGAACAGAGGCCCAGCTATCACTAGCATAGTGATAGCAAGAAGGTCAGAAACAACACGAAAGGGCACTCAAAGGGTGCCCAATCCAGGTTTAAATAGTCAATAAGAGGCGGGCTAACTGCAGACAGCCAATAGAAGCCCCCTACTGGTGACAGACAAGTAACTGCAACAAATCACGGGCACCGTGATAGTTTTATTATCAGATCACTCCATACATATCAGAAAAGACAAAAAACAAAACAAAACCTATAAATCATACAATTACAGTAATGTATAAGAACATATATAAAGTGAAAAGAGCAAGCACATCAATGAATCGTACAGAGCCAACCTGAGGTTTTATAATTATGTAAGAACCAAAACCCCCAAAGGAAACTAACCTAACTAAGCCTCAAGTAAACTCCCCTACCCCGTTCCCGAGTCCTCTCTCCCCCGAGCCCGCAGCACCCCCCCAGCCCGCCAGCCACCCAGCAAAGCCGTAGGAACTCAAAAAGTACAGAGTTCAAACACATCACCACTCACCGACCCCGCCACACAGCCACGCACCCAATCAGTCAAGACAACTCAACACATACATCAATACCAAGATGTACAGCAGCAATTGCCTAATGAATAGCGGCTCCGTGCGCCCATCAGGTCTGCCAACGTCTCCATGTCCTGTCAAACTTGTCCGGGTTGCCCCGATGCAAGTAAACCAACCTGTAATGTGGGACACATTGTGAAACTAAATTAATCCACGCCCTGCAAGTGGGAGCACCAGTCGACATCCAGTTCATGGCCACCACTTTCCTTGCCAACACCAAAAGCTCTCTTAGCAGGGATCTGTCAGCTGCACCTTCAATTTCATCGGGGAAAATAGATAATAAGCAAAGTTTCGGAGTCACAGGAACGGGTCTCTCCATCACCTGGGCCACAACATGCATAACTTCTTTCCAAAAACTCCCAACCCCAGGGCAGTCCCAGATCATATGAAGGTATGTGCCCAGAACATTAGAGCACCGGAGACAGCTATCAGTAATAGAATTCCCATTTTATACAGTCTGACAGGTGTATAATAAATTCGATGGAGAATATTCAACTAAATCAACTGGTGTCTGGTCGACACTGCTACCATCGCTGGTTCTGCCTTGGCCAAATCCCATTCCCAGTCCTCTAGTGGGCCCATGTCCTGTTCCCATTTATTCCGGGAAGGGAACTCCTGGTAACCAATATGAGATTCCATCCATTGATAAATAAAAGAGAGGGGCCTCAACGGCTCCAATAGCAGCAGGCTAGTGAGAAGCGGGAAGAAAGAAATCCTCGGAGTCCGGCCGCCCCACTGAGCACTAAGGTCATGCCTAACACACAAGTATGAATAAAAAAGAGTATGTGGTAGACGATATTCATCATGTAACTGTGCAAACAACTTTAGCTGATCATCCTGGTACAACTGACCAAGGGTAGTAATCCCGTATCTGGCCCACAGGGGGCCAAACTCGCAATTGGATAAATGATGTAGCCCCGCAGCACCCCACAGGGGGTATCAGGATCCATCGCAACATATCCCAACAGTTTCTTTATCTCCAGCCAAGCCCCATATACGGCCGCCAATAATTGAGATTGAGTCTTAAAAATCGCAGGGCCCCCATGCATAAAAGTATCTGCTATATTTACCTTGTTATCTCTGGCCCTGTATACTCTGCCCATATCTGATACTAGTGGTTCATTTACACCACTATAGCCCTATGTCTACTGCCGTCAGGGTGGATTTGGCATACCCAGTTTGTCATACGCTCTACACTTGGATTTATCACTTGTGTTTAGATTCTTAAAATATTCACGTTTATTATCCCTTTTGTGTTTTTTATTTCAAATTTCTATTACTATGTCTCAGAGCAGTTCTGACAGTGATTGCCCTGCATTGTTCAGCAGGAGACTGATCAAGCTTTCAGTGGGCCTCTTACTGAACTGGGTCTGGGGGATACCAGTACCCGCAGTGACTACCCCTTTCTTGCAAGCTGGTTCTGAACAGTTTAGGATATTCGTGGACCTCTCAGTCCACACTGCTTTGCAGACACTGTCCAGTTCATTTGAAGAATTTTGCATTAGTCATGCAACATCAGATCTCTTGTATGGGAAGTACCTCTATGCCACAAAACTCATTCTATGGTGTGTGGAGTAACACCTTTTGCCCCCTGGGGATGCCCATTTGTCCCTTGAGGAACCCTTTCGCAAAGGGGGGGATGTGCCTGTGTACACAGCAGCACACTTCTGAATCAGCCTCTGGAGGCTTAGATATTGTGGCATTTACATTTGATAACTGCACTTTATTGGCGGCATTGGACCGTGCAGCTCTGGCTCACAAGGAGACCCTCAAGAGGAAGGCTTGTTTAGGAAAAGAACCTGAGGGGTCAAAACCTGATTCTTATTGCTCCTCTGACACTGAGGACTCTTCAGATGAGGACTGGGCACAGTCCTTGAGAGATGAGGGGGAGTCTGAGGTCTTGCTACCTAAAACGAGTAATCTTAGATGACATGGGTGAACCACTCTTTGACCCTGAGAGCATTAAACATCCACGCTCCTCTCCGTGGTCACCCATATCTCACATCGCTCAGTATTTGGAGACTTAGGTTCGTAAACCTATTAGTAAGGCTGCTAGAAATAAATAGAGGGCAGAGTGTCCACGCCCCATATTTGCAAGTAAGGTATGTAAAACACAGAAGTTAGACACCAAGATGATGCAGTTTATTTCTAAGTCTGTCAAGGATCCCAGGAAAGGGATAGATAGAGCATTGAAAGCTGAACTTTCACATAATAGCCAGTCGCCATGCATTCATTAAATGCATGGCGACTAGCTTGAAAATAGATGTCTTACTGTAAAAAAAAAACGGGTGTCTAAAGGAATCCGTTCCGTTTCAGGACTGACGGGCATGTTAGTGTGGTCTGTGAGCCTGCGCCGTCAGTCCCTTCCGGTGACCATATGGTGCAAAGCAGTCTACTCTATGGAGACCGGGACTGATGGTGCATGTGCAAAGACAAGATGTCTGCACTCTAGCCTCAGTTCAGGTCTCCAAACAGGACGGATTCCTTTAGACACACATATTTTTTTATGGTAAGACATCTATTTTCAAGCTAATCGCTATGCATTTAATGAATGCACGGCAACTGGCTATTATCTGAAAGTTCCGCTTGAAATCCTGTCAGGATCAGCTCTTAGACTCTTTTGGGGCCACTATCTCAATTCTTCAGGCTAGGCACGCTACTCTGCTTTAGCCTTGGAAAGAAGTAGGGCGATCCTACTAGAATAGTGCCCAAACTGGTGGACATGGCTATTCTGAACCTTGCCCTTAAGCACAGGGCAGCTGTTTGGTGACTCCTTTACCTTGCAGAAGGTATTTCACCCTAAGGCTTCTGCCAGGACCGGTTTCTAATCCAGGTTGTTTGGCGGGGGGTCAGCTGTTTGGGGACACTTTTGTCACCTTTCTCGGGACCTCTGTGATGGCCTTTTAGCCAGGGACACAGCCCAGTCTTTCTTTCACTGTGTGTTCCAATCTTAGGTTTTGCCAGGGCTGGGCATGGCAGGAGTCACTCCCATTTTTTCCCGTCAGTGGGCTTTGGTTATTCTTTGATCAGGGTGAGGACTGCCAGCTGTTCAATATGTATCGCTCGGCCATCTCAGTGGGGCATTGTTATGTAGCTGGTGTTCCTGTTGGTCACTGTCTTTTTGTTTTTTGGTTCCTATGTGGCATCCAAATTTTCCTGGTCCACCTCAGTCATGGTATTTTTCCTCTGTGGGATGTTGCTGTCATATTGAATATTGCTACACTATGTTGTTGTGTCCTTTTTCCTTTACGAGAACGTCCGCTGTTTATGCCTAATTTGGAGTTGTATTCTGTTTTTCTGAGTGCCTACAGTTGTGTGTTCTTTCATGTCTACAGGCCAATGACTGTCGTACAGGTCAATTGTGGAGTCTGGGTTTGGTTCCATGGCTAATTTCCTTCCATAACCCTTCTTCTGGTGTCTTTACTGTGACATGATACGTTAGTTTGTGTAATTGCCTGGTCTTGCCATATCTATGTTTGGAGTGCATTCCTCCAGCGGCTCTATGGCGTTGATGGCCCTGCAGGTTGGGAGTTGGTTGAAGGTTTTGCTCCGGGCAGCGGATTAGTTTAGTGAGTCCACGTTTTGGGATTTTTATTTTAAATCTGTGCAGCATGTGGATAGTTAGGCTTTGAACTAGCATAATATGAACCCTTCGTGCTTGCCATAACATTTGTGGACTTTCCTACCATTTGTGACGGAAAGTCAGAATTTTATTAAAGACACTGAGCTGAATATTATCCCTCTCTGTGTTCCCTCCCTTTCACTGTTCTCTTCTTTCTTCAGGTTACAGTATCCTGATTCTCGATGTTTTATGGCTGTCTGGTTCCCAGTAGTTTGGATGTTCACGTTGCAAGTTTGGAGTTGACGGTTCCTGTTTGGAGATGACCAGGTTTCTTCGGTCACTATGTTTGCAGAAAGAGGCGGAGTTACAGATTACATCAAAGTTTTAAGGGAATGATGGACTGGGATTGGTCAAGGGGAGGAGTAAGATTATACTGGTGTTTTACTTTGTTTTTTGTTAACAATAAAGTTGTCTTTGCTGATGAGTGGAGCAGTGAAGAAGGATATAGCATAATATTCACCTCAGTGTCTTCAATAAAATTCTGACTTTCCATCACAAATGGTAGGAAAATCCAAGAATTTTGTAGATTCACCTGACAGCTGTATGATATATAATAATATGATATATAATAAAAATATCAAATTGTGTTACCAGGAAGGATAAATTGATAGGGAAACTTGGCGAGCAGAGAGGATGCTCTCAGACTTCAGAATCAAGAATGTCACCAGTGCTCCCTTAACCCCCTGAGTCCCATATGGATGTGCATTGCACACCTCTGTGGTACCAAAAGGGTAACAACATTAAGAATGCGTTGCCTGGCTTCACAGTTCATTCAGAAACTGAGAGAACTAGCAGAGAAGCTGTTACATATAATAGCTTCTCTGTCGGTTTTTTACTTGTGGTAAACAGCTGATCAGCTGTTTTGAGTCTTCAGTGGACCAATGACAGATCAGCTGATCCATGTAAACAGAAGACTCCATCTACCTTGTGAATTGCCTTGAGGGTCTTCTGTTTACATAAATCAGCTGACCAGTGGATAGTTTGTTGAGGACTAGAAACAGTTGATCAGCTGTGTTACATAAAGACAGAACTGGCAGAGAAGCTGTTTGTCATGTTCTGTCCTTTTTTCCAGTCTTTCTTGCTGTTCCGTGTCTGGCTATTTAAAGGTTTCTTTGGCTTGCCGGATCCTTGCTCCTAGTCCTGTTTTTTTTTTTACCTTGCCTTGTGTCTTTATCTAGCACGGTTTCTCAATGCTGGCGGACGATCTTAGCAAAGTAGTGAGTTCTGAGCTAGTTCTAGTCCTTTTCCTGTGTTCTCGTTCCCTTCCTCCAGTTGTGATTTCTGTGTTACCATCCTTGGTCTTGTTCCCGACTACTCTACAACTTGTCTCTCTTGTACCTCACCTCTACTATTGATTCTTTGTTGTTGACCCCGGCTTTCCTACCTGACTACGCTTCTGATTGCCATTTGTGTGTCTCCCTGCTTTTCAGTTGCCGACCCTTCTTAAATGACCATCCAACCCTCCAGCTTCTGCTTTTTGGAGTCCGACCTTTTATTGTTCACCATTCTCGACTGGTGCTCTCTGAGCTCAACTATCCGACGTACTGTCAGTCCTGCTTCAATCTCCATAGTTCAATCCATTCGACCTTTCCTAGAGGTGAGAGTATTGTATTCTTCGACAACTGGTAGAATCACTGCACCGCCTAGTCAGAGTTTGACTTTCAGACCTCCACTTCTTCAGTATCCAGCACACCACAGTTCGACTAGAAGTTCAGGTACCTGTTTTATTGTTTCCCTTGCCCCCTCTATACCTCAGCAGGTAGTTGCTATTCCCTAGGCATTTATCCTGTGTGCGGTCCGGCTCCTTGGGTCGGTACTGAACTGATCTGGCGATCAGCAACTTTATTTTGGCCTAGGCCTCAGCAAGACTGCCTAGGGGTAGTCTACAATAGCCAGCTCTGTACCTTACTCCTCGATCCCTAACATCGGGCCTACTGAGGGTCTCTTCCAAGCTCAGGTTAGCAGTAGCTGTTGCCCTATACCTGTTTTAGCGCTGCTTGTGTTTACTCAGCGTTACTCTTTCTCTGGGTTTCTCTTCTATATAAAAAATTGCTTGCATATTCTCTGTTGGGCTGCTCCTTCACAGAGTGAGGGTCCAGGCAGTTGACATTTTGCGATACCAGTTTACACTGTTATATGTAACAGATGCTTTACCAGGTATCTCGGTTTCTGAGTGAATTGCGAAGCCAGGCAATTGATTCTAAATGCTATAACAGGAGTGTGCAATGCATATCCCTCTAGCAATCAAAAGGATTAAGGGACGGCAGCTGTTCTCTCTGCACCTCAGAATAGATGTCACACTGTCCATCGACTCCTTAGAAAATAATGAGAACATCCCAGCTTTGCCAACCTCTGGCACCTATTGGAATTTAAAGGGATAGTAATGTTTCAAAATAAATACAGCTCCGATTGTTTTTTATAGTTTTTGGACCATGTAGATTGTTATTATTATTATAGCTCCAGAGTAATTGAATTATAAAGTGTCCCCCTAGTGTTACCTAGTGTAAAGCCGCACAGTAAGACTGTCCGAATGGATCACAGCAAGGGACAACGTTCAGTGATGTTAAAGGAGCAGTAATCTTTTTTTTATTAAAACACATATTTTATAGAGCTTTTCCTGCTGAATAAAACAAAGTCACTTCCATCGCTGTCAGATGTTTTATTCTAAATTTATAGCAGTTTAAATAACCATGAATTTACTGTGTTTACTTCCTGATAGTTTTAACTGACAGGAAGTGAATTTACTGTGTTTACTTCCTGATAGTTCTGACAGGAAGTGAGTTTATTGTGTTTACTTCCTGATAGTTCTAACTGACAGGAAGTGAATTTACTGTGTTTACTTCCTGATAGTTCTGACAGGAAGTGAGTTTACTGTGTTTACTTCCTGATAGTTCTAACTGACAGGAAGTGATTTTACTGTGTTTACTTCCTGATAGTTCTAACTGACAGGAAGTGACTCAGCAGTTTCTATCACATTCTATGGAGAACTGTACGTCTCTGACTTTTCTGACTTTCCTCTCCATTAGAATCTAACAGGAAATCTAATTAGAATTTGACCACTAGAGGGCACTGCTAATTTAAAAAAACATGGGTTTAAACTGTAATAACTGGAAATATAAATCTCTCGGCAGTGGGAGTACTCTTATTTTACTCAATAGGAAAATCCCTACAACATATATTTTTTCATAAAAAAAGTTTACTGCTCCTTTAAGGAAAAACCTTAACTCCTTCATGGGGGGGCAGGGTTTTCCTTATGATCACAGTAAGAAGATTGTCTGTTGTTGTGATCTGTCCGGTCAAGAGACCAGATTCCACATCTGAGGGGAGGAGACTTACACTAGGTAAAAGGGGCGGGAGGGGGATACTTTATCATTCAATTAATCTTGTGCTACAACTCTGACAGTATTGACATAACACTCTCCATGGCCCAAATACTATAACTCTTTGGGTGCCAGAGGGGTACAGAGCACATTGCAAAGCAAGGCATTCCTTACACCTCTGGCAATCAAAGGGATAAAGAATAATTGGAGCTGCATTTTTAAAAAATATTACTATCCCTTTAAAACGTGTGGTGAAATGCCACTTTAAAATATAAACGCACCCACAGAATACAAAAATAGGTCATTAACCCCTTAGGGACCCTTGACGTACCAGAACCGTCAAGGGTAAACTTGCTTGAAAGACCCTTGACGGTCCTGGTACGTCACATACTTTTTATTTACAGTGCTCTACCGGGAGCGCTGTAAGTAAAAATAGGGCATGAAATAGACCGCTCCAAGATCGGAGCGATCTGTTTCAAGCCCCATAGTGACGCGCCGATACACGTGACAGGTCACGTGTACCGGCGCCTCAAAGTGCCCCTATGCGGTCGTTATGGGACGGAAATGTCCCATAACGTCCGGTCCTTAAGGGGTTAAGGTGCATTTCAATATGCAAATAAGCCTTTGTTGAAGTAGCCACTGCAAAATCGTAAACCTGAGAAAGAACGGAGATGTTGGCTTATCTGTGGTCTAGTCACAGGGATATGATGGGGAAAATATTTTCTTGCAAAGATCGAGGTGCAGTCGGTACAAGTGGGCCACCATATCTCCATCCTGGCCCCTTGTCAAATCTTAGTGCGTCTCCGCCCCCTGGTGTCCAGATACTTATTTTATTGTCTTCTGTGAGAAAGTAAAAGCACTGAATATGGTTCTCCATAGAAAGTGACAGCTCCATAACTTTGTGACAGTTTGAACTGTAATAACCTTTAAATAAAGCAGCTCCAGCAGTAGGCAAACACCTGTTTTACTGACGGTGGAAAAGCTCTTAAACATTTGTTTTTCATTGTAAAACTTTACTCATCCTTTAATTATATTATTCTTCTCTGTGTCGTGTCACTTCAGCTAAGAATGTGAATAAATTGTAGTCCCCAGGACACGGCCATAACTTACGAAGTGGGCGCAGCAGTAACAATCACAGTGCATTGAAAACACATGTTTTTTTTAATACTTCTGTTGTCCTGTCCCATAAGGAGCAGTAAACATTTTTATGAAAACACATATTTTACAGAACATTTCCTGCTGAATAAAACAAGGTCACTCCCATCGTTGTCAGATGTTTTATTCAAAATTTATAGCAGTTTAAATAATCAGGAAGTGAATTTACTGTGTTTACTTCCTGGTTCTTCTAACTGACAGGAAGTGACTTTACTGTGTTTACTTCCTGATAGTTCTAACTGACAGGAAGTGAATTTACTGTGTGTTTACTTCCTGGTTCTTCTGACAGGAAGTGAATTTACTGTGTTTACTTCCTGATAGGTCTAACTGACAGGAAGTGAATTTACTGTGTTTACTTCCTGATAGTTCTAACTGACAGGAAGTGGCTGATCAGTTTCTATCACATTCTATGGAGAACTGTAAGTCACTGACTTTCCTCTCCATTAGAATGTAACAGGAAATCTAATTAGAATTTGACCACTAAAGGGCACTGCTAATGTAAATAAAACATGGATTTACACTGTAATAACTCTGGAAATATAAATCTCTTGGCAGTGGGAGTACCCTTATTTTACTCAGTAGGAAAATCCTTACAAAATATATTTTTTCATAAAAAACGTTTACTGCTCCTTTAATGAAGTTAACACTGTAATCACAATACACTTGGTGTTTGGAATAGACTGACCAATGAGAGAAGGAGAAGGGGTAGGAATGGGGTATGAGAAGAGGGTCTACATTGTTCATGTAAGTCTATGGGTCTATGAAAGAAAACCAGTTCAGCATTGAGAATCGATAACAGTTGATGGCATTGAGCCTGGTGCCAAGATGTCTCTGATTAATACTATGGATGAGAGAACTGGCTCCAATTCATTTTGAGGATCAATCTTATGGATATGGAAATAAAAATCCTGATACTTCTGAACTGATTAAAGGGATAGTAATACGTCATTTTATCTTTATTTTATATTGTAGGCATTAAAAAAGAATGAAGACTGATATAAGTCTTATCTCTCAAACCTTTATGGTTTGAGAGATATTCACAAGCAAAGTTTCCCTCCCGCCCCTTTTACTTAGTGTAAGCCATCTCTTCTCAGATGTGGAATCCAGTCCATAGACCAGACAGATAACAGCAGGGGACAATCTTCTTCCTATGAGAACAATGAAATCCCTGCCCCCCTTGACAAGTTTTTCAGTTTTTTTCCTTATCTTAATTGAAGATTGTCCCTCTCTGCAATCTACCTGGGCACCTCCCTTCTGATCTGGCTGAGCAGTCTTACACTAGGTAAAAGGGGCGGGAGGGGGATACTTTATCATTCAATTACTCTTGAACTACAACTCTGACAGAATTGAAATAACACTCTCCAAGGTCCAAATACTATGATGATTATTTAGAGCTGCTTTTATTATGAAACATTACTATCCCTTTAAGATTGAAACAAGCAGGGACGGAGGAGAAGGGTATAAGGAGGGTAGAACAGCAGCATATAGGTGTGAGACGGGGCCAATGGACAGGAATGAGAAGAGGGCAAGTGGTGGGCCAAGAGAAGAGAGGAAGACAAACCTGCCAATGATATGAGAGGGCAGCATAACAAGGACATGGACTTGAGGGCAGCAGGCCAAGGAGATGGAAGGGTGGAGGGTGGACAGAGGAGATGGAAGATGGATAAAGGGTCAAGTACAGGGATAGAGAACATGGTTGGGATGAAGGAGGAGACATCGCTAACTCGGTGATGGAAAGCGAAAGAGGGAGAAATGCTTCATAAAGATGTGTTCTGGGTCTTTTGAGAGAGAACCTGTTTTGGATGAAAAATGAGTTCACAGATTCTTTTTGCTCCTCTCCATGTAACACACTTCCCTCGATCCACTGATGATGATGATTAGATCAGCTCCAGATCATTGTCCTCCAACGGTGGTGGTCCAAACATGAATACTCACACCTGAAACTTACTCCCTTTCGATCTGCAATATCCCTGCATATTTCTCCTGTTACTTGGATTTTATTTTCTCTTTTCAAGTTTTTTAATTTTCTAATAAGCTGCATTACTTTTTGTTTTGAACTTTTTTCTGGGAAATGTGTCAATTTAAAGGGCAGCAATCCCTTATAATAGTGTCCCGTCATCAGATCTGCTCCACTAGAAGACCTGCTGATGAATCTGGAGCTGCACTGTGAACTTCGGAGAACCAATAGGGGAGCACAACACAGTCTGAACAGAGACCCTCCGTGCTCCCTCACTGGTCCTGCTAGAGAGACTGAAGTGCGAGATTTAAGTCTTGTAGTTCAGTCTTGTTTGGTTTCATATGTAACTGCCATGTACCTTAGTGAAGGGCTTCCAAGTCCAGCACGAAGGGACTACAGAGGCCACACCTGCAGATTTGTGGCTGAGAGCCAGAAACTTCCATGTTGTGTTATAGCCACCAGCTGAGTGGGTCAGCCCTCTGACCCCCCACATGCCTGCCAGGAGACATTTTGGGTCTGCAAAGTGCAGGCATGGACTTTTTCCTAAGTCTGATTCAATAGAAGCCACCAAGGCAAAGACTATGATACAGGACACTTCCCATGTTTACCAAGTCTGATCCTGTAGGAGTATCAAGGTCCCCGTGATTCCCTGTCAATCTGTGCCTGTGTTACCTTTGCATTGAAGGAGGCTGATTGGCCCGCCCAGGATGTTCCTTTTTATACTGGCTCTTGGGCACTTGTCAGTTGCCCTTTCGTGGTGTTCCTGATCCTGCGCCTCGTTGCTGAGTTCCAGTGTCTCCTGTGTACCAACCCGGCTTGCCTGACTCCTCTTCTGATCCTGCTCTTTGATTGACCAGGTTCTGGCTGACGACCCTGCTCCGTGATTGACCCGGTTCTGGCGGACGACCCTGCTCTGTGATTGACCCGGTTCTGGCTGACGACCTTGCTCCGTGATTGACCCGGTTCTGGCTGACGATCCTGCTCCGTGATTTCTCCGTTCTCCGGCTGATGTTCCTGCTGCTGTATCTATCCGGTTCTGGTTGCCGCTCCTGTCCGGTGTGCTGTTCCAGTCTTACTCCGGTCGCTCCGGCGACATTCTGAACTGTTTAGTATCTCGTTGATCCTCTCTCACTCTTCTAGCTGTAGCCTGAGGTTGCTTTGCCATCCGCTATCTGCTGAGCTGTGCTCTCCTGTATGTACCAGATTAACCCGTGCAGTGCCAGTAGTCTCCGGTTACGTGCCTCTTATATTGCTTGCCAAGCCTATGTTTACCCTTTGAGCCGCTACTTTCTGAGCCATCTATACACGCCATACTATTCCTTGCAGAGCTCTGTCTGGTGTTCGGGGTGCACCGTGACCACGCCGGCTGGCGCCGGTAGTCTGTCCGCTCTTGCAGTAAGGATTCCGTGCGACACCGGAAGGGTGTCCTGGCTCTGGCTCACATACGCTCAGGGTGTACGTTATCTCCTGCACTTCCCAGTGCTTCGGCTCATAGTAGCTTGTGCAGCAACCGTCTATCTTGGCATCCTAAGGGTGTCTTGGCACAATCCAGTTGGCATACACAGGGTTACTATCTAGTCTCGTTAAGGGCGATTCCTATTCTGGTTACTTCAGCTCTGGCAGTAGCATTCCTCCTAGCCCACGGTGGTGGTATTGGCTCAGCTCAGTGCAATAGGGGTGCTCCCTATTTCTACCTAGAGAGTGATTCAGTGCAGACACTTTACTCCTTTCTCTACATTCAGAGACTGTTATCATATCCTGGACGTTGGCCAATCTAAGACTGAGTTACTCCAGTTGCTCCTGTTAACCCTTTGGGGTTATTCCCAGTCTATATTTGTATATATATTCCTAGCTTGTATTGAGCTTACTTTGCCTGTATTTGTCAATACTGTCTTTACCTGTGCTGGCCCCTAGGGGCACTGTTTATCATCCTGATTCAATAAAACTGTTTTTACTTCATACCCTGGTCTGAGTGTCAGAAAACCGTAAGAAGGAGCTCCTGTGCTCTGTGTGTATTTGTGCATATGTGTGTGTGTCTGTGTGCATTTTGTGTGTGTATATATGTATGTGTGTGTATGCAGAGGTGTAACTAGAAGCCACTGGGCCCTGGTGCAAGAACTGCAATGGGGTCCCCCCGACCACATTGGCCCCCCTCAACCACATTGGCCACCTCCACATTGCCTCTTTTACAATGCCCCTTCCACACTGCCCCTCATTCTCCAAATTGCCCCTTCCACAATGCCCCTCATTCTCCACAATGCCCCTTCCACAGTGCCCCTCAATCTCCACATTGCCCCCATCTAAACAGTGCCCCTCAATCTCCACATTGCCCCTTCAACAATGCCTCCATCACAATGCCCCTTCCACATTGCCCCTTCCACAATGCCCCTCAATCTCCACATTGCCCATTCCAAAATGCCCCTCATTCTCCACATTGCCCCTTCCACAATGCCCCTCATTCTCCACATTGCCCCTTCAACAATATCCCCAACACAATGCCCCTTCCATATTGCCCCTCCAACAATGCCCCCATCACAATGCCCCTTCCACATTGCCCCTCATTCTCCACAATGTCCCCTTCCACAATGCCCCTCATTCTCCACAATGCCCCCATCTCCACATTGCCCCTTCTGAACCCCCCGTCCTCCTACCTCGCATCCCTGGTGGTCTAGCGGTGTGTGACATGACAGATTCAGCACAGAGGACCTCTGACTGGAACTCCAGCGCGGTTGTTAGTAATGCAGAGCGCTGGGGGATTATGTCATCTCTCTGGATTACTAGAGCGCCAGCCGCCAAGAGATCAGCTGTGCACAGCGCTGCCTTGTTTTACAGGTTTCTGCGGGCGCGTGGTGTGCGGGTTGCAGGGGGAGGCCGGGCCCCTGAGAGTGACAGGCCCATTCGCAGGTGCGACCCCCGTGACCCCTGTTGTTACGCCACTGTGTGTGTTCATTTTCTGTGTGTATATGTATGCATGTATACATGTTTATGTTTATGTATGTATATATATGTGTGTATCTGTATGTATTTGTGTGTATGTGTGTGTACATTTGTGTGTGTGTGTGTGTACTTGTGTATGTGTACGTTTGTATATATACATGTGTACCTGTGTGAACCTGTGTATGTGTGTGTATGTGTATATGTGTGTGTACCTGTGTGTGTGTGTGTATGTGTATATGTGTGTGTACCTGTGTGTATGTGTATGTTTGTATATATGCGTGTGTACCTGTGTATGTTTGTGTGTGTATATGTGTGTGTGTATATGTGTGTATGTGTGTGTGTGTGTGTATATGTGTGTGTGTATGTTTGTATATATGCATGTGTACCTGTGTATGTGTGTGTGTGTATGTTTGTATGTGTGTATATATGTGTGTGTGTATGTGTATGTGTATATGTGTGTGTACCTGTGTATGTGTGTGAACCTGTGTATGTGTGTGTGTAAGTTTGTGTGTGTGTGTGTGTGTGTGTGTATATATGTGTGTGTGTATATATGTGTATGTGTGTACCTGTGTATATGTGTGTCTGTGAACCTTTGTATTTGCATGTTCTTGAGAAGTAGGTTGAGAGACACATGAGAGTGAGACAGACACACAAACACAACACACAGGAAGTTGTGTAGAGATCAGGAAGACACTTTCCTTTTCTTATATCCCTGATTCCAGATCTCCCCATGAACAGGAGAAAACTAGAGGAGGCAGAGACAGCAGAGACAGAGCGTCACTGGGAGAGAGAGAGGGACCAGGGAGAGAGAGAGAGTGAGAGGGGGCAGGGAGAGAGAGCGGTCACTGGGAGTTAGAGAGGGAGCAGGGAGAAAGAGAGAGAGAGGGAGCAGGGAGAGAGAGCGGTCACTGGGAGTTAGAGAGGGACCAGGGAGAAAGAGAGAGAGAGGGAGCAGGGAGAGAGACCAGGGAGAAAGAGAGAGGACACAGGGAGAGAAAGAGAGGACACATGGAGAGAAAGAGAGGACAGAGAGAGAGAAAGAGAGGACACAGGGAGAGAGAGAGGACACAGAGAGAGAAAGAGAGGGATCAGGGACAGAGACCAGGGAGAAAGAGAGAGAGAGAGAGAGAGAGCAGGGAGAAAGAGAGGTCACAGGGAGTTAGAGAGGGACCAGGGAGAGAGACCAGGGAGAAAGAGAGAGGTCACAGGGAGAGAGAGAGAGAGAGAGAGGACACAAGGAGAGAGAGAGAGAGAGAGGTCACAGGGAGAGAGAGAGAGAGAGAGAGGACACAGGGAGAGAGAGAGAGGTCACAGGGAGAGAGAGAGAGAGAGAGGTCACAGGGAGAGAGAGAGAGAGAGAGAGGACACAGGGAGAGAGAGAGAGAGAGAGAGAGAGAGGTCACAGGGAGAGAGAGAAAGAGAGAGGACACAGGGAGAGAGAGAGAGAGAGAGGTCACAGGGAGAGAGAGAAAGAGAGAGGACACAGGGAGAGAGAGAGAGAGAGAGAGGTCACAGGGAGAGAGAGAGAGAGAGAGAGGTCACAGGGAGAGAGAGAAGACACAGGGAGAGAGAGAGAGGACACAGGGAGAGAGAGAGAGAGAGAGAGAGGTCACAGGGAGAGAGAGAAGACACAGGGAGAGAGAGAGAGAGAGAGAGGTCACAGGGAGAGAGAGAAAGAGAGAGGTCACAGGGAGAGAGAGAGAGAGAGGTCACAGGGAGAGAGAGAAAGAGAGAGGACACAGGGAGAGAGAGAGAGAGAGAGAGAGAGGTCACAGGGAGAGAGAGAGAGAGAGAGGACACAGGGAGAGAGAGAGAGAGAGAGAGGTCACAGGGAGAGAGAGAGAGAGAGAGAGGACACAGGGAGAGAGAGAGAGAGAGAGAGGTCACAGGGAGAGAGAGAGAGAGAGAGAGGTCACAGGGAGAGAGAGAGAGGTCACAGGGAGAGAGAGAGAGAGAGAGAGGTCACAGGGAGAGAGAGAGAGAGAGAGAGGTCACAGGGAGAGAGAGAGAGAGAGAGAGAGAGGTCACAGGGAGAGAGAGAGAGAGAGAGAGGTCACAGGGAGAGAGAGAGAGAGAGAGGACACAGGGAGAGAGAGAGAGTGAGAGAGGTCACAGGGAGAGAGAGAGAGAGAGAGAGGACACAGGGAGAGAGAGAGAGAGAGAGAGAGGTCACAGGGAGAGAGAGAAGACACAGGGAGAGAGAGAGAGGACACAGGGACAGAGAGAAAGAGATAGAGAGGGCACAGGGAGGGGTAGAGGCAGAGAGGGGACAGGGAGGGGTAGAGGCAGAGAGGGGACAGAGGGAGGGGTAGAGGCAGAGAGGGGACAGGGAGGGGTAGAGGCAGAGAGGGGACAGGGAGGGGTAAAGGCAGAGAGGGGACAGGGAGGAGTAGAGGCAGAGAGGGGACAGGGAGGGGTAAAGGCAGAGAGGGGACAGAGGGAGGGGTAAAGGCAGAGAGGGGACAGGGAGGAGTAGAGGCAGAGAGGGGACAGGGAGGGGTAAAGGCAGAGAGGGGACAGGGAGGGGTAGAGGCAGAGAGGGGACAGGGAGGGGTAAAGGCAGAGAGGGGACAGAGGGAGGGGTAAAGGCAGAGAGGGGACAGGGAGGGGTAAAGGCAGAGAGGAGACAGAGGGAGGGGTAGAGGCAGAGAGGGGACAGGGAGGGGTAAAGGCAGAGAGGGGACAGGGAGGGGTAGAGGCAGAGAGGGGACAGGGAGGGGTAAAGGCAGAGAGGGGACAGAGGGAGGGGTAGAGGCAGAGAGGGGACAGGGAGGGGTAAAGGCAGAGAGGGGACAGGGAGGGGTAGAGGCAGAGAGGGGACAGGGAGGGGTAGAGGCAGAGAGGGGACAGGGAGGGGTAAAGGCAGAGAGGGGACAGGGAGGGGTAGAGGCAGAGAGGGGACAGGGAGGGGTAGAGGCAGAGAGAGGGGACAGAGGGAGGGGTAGAGGCAGAGAGGGGACAGGGAGGGGTAAAGGCAGAGAGGGGACAGAGGGAGGGGTAGAGGCAGAGAGGGGACAGGGAGGGGTAGAGGCAGAGAGGGGACAGGGAGGGGTAGAGGCAGAGAGGGGACAGGGAGGGGTAAAGGCAGAGAGGGGACAGGGAGGGGTAGAGGCAGAGAGGGGACAGGGAGGGGTAGAGGCAGAGAGGGGACAGGGAGGGGTAGAGGCAGAGAGGGGACAGAGAGGGGTAAAGGCAGAGAGGGGACAGAGGGAGGGGTAGAGGCAGAGAGGGGACAGGGAGGGGTAGAGGCAGAGAGGGGACAGAGGGAGGGGTAGAGGCAGAGAGGGCACAGGGAGGGGTAGAGGCAGAGAGGGGACAGGGAGGGGTAGAGGCAGAGAGGGGACAGGGAGGGGTAGAGGCAGAGAGGGGACAGGGAGGGGTAAAGGCAGAGAGGGGACAGAGGGAGGGGTAGAGGCAGAGAGGGGACAGGGAGGGGTAGAGGCAGAGAGGGGACAGAGGGAGGGGTAGAGGCAGAGAGGGGACAGGGAGGGGTAGAGGCAGAGAGGGGACAGGGAGGGGTAAAGGCAGAGAGGGGACAGGGAGGAGTAGAGGCAGAGAGGGGACAGGGAGGGGTAAAGGCAGAGAGGGGACAGAGGGAGGGGTAAAGGCAGAGAGGGGACAGGGAGGAGTAGAGGCAGAGAGGGGACAGGGAGGGGTAAAGGCAGAGAGGGGACAGGGAGGGGTAGAGGCAGAGAGGGGACAGAGGGAGGGGTAAAGGCAGAGAGGGGACAGAGGGAGGGGTAAAGGCAGAGAGGGGACAGGGAGGGGTAAAGGCAGAGAGGAGACAGAGGGAGGGGTAAAGGCAGAGAGGGGACAGAGGGAGGGGTAGAGGCAGAGAGGGGACAGGGAGGGGTAAAGGCAGAGAGGGGACAGGGAGGGGTAGAGGCAGAGAGGGGACAGGGAGGGGTAGAGGCAGAGAGGGGACAGGGAGGGGTAAAGGCAGAGAGGGGACAGGGAGGGGTAGAGGCAGAGAGGGGACAGGGAGGGGTAGAGGCAGAGAGAGGGGACAGAGGGAGGGGTAGAGGCAGAGAGGGGGCAGGGAGGGGTAAAGGCAGAGAGGGGACAGAGGGAGGGGTAGAGGCAGAGAGGGGACAGGGAGGGGTAGAGGCAGAGAGGGGACACAGCGAGGGGTAGAGGCAGAGAGGGGACAGGGAGGGGTAGAGGCAGAGAGGGGACAGAGGGAGGGGTAAAGGCAGAGAGGGGACAGAGGGAGGGGTAGAGGCAGAGAGGGGACACAGGGAGGGGTAGAGGCAGAGAGGGGACAGGGAGGGGTAGAGGCAGAGAGGGCACAGGGAGGGGTAGAGGCAGAGAGGGGACAGGGAGGGGTAGAGGCAGAGAGGGGACAGGGAGGGGTAGAGGCAGAGAGGGGACAGGGAGGGGTAAAGGCAGAGAGGGGACAGAGGGAGGGGTAGAGGCAGAGAGGGGACAGGGAGAGGTAGAGGCAGAGAGGGGACAGAGGGAGGGGTAGAGGCAGAGAGGGGACAGGGAGGGGTAGAGGCAGAGAGGGGACAGGGAGGGGTAAAGGCAGAGAGGGGACAGGGAGGAGTAGAGGCAGAGAGGGGACAGGGAGGGGTAAAGGCAGAGAGGGGACAGAGGGAGGGGTAAAGGCAGAGAGGGGACAGGGAGGAGTAGAGGCAGAGAGGGGACAGGGAGGGGTAAAGGCAGAGAGGGGACAGGGAGGGGTAGAGGCAGAGAGGGGACAGGGAGGGGTAAAGGCAGAGAGGGGACAGAGGGAGGGGTAAAGGCAGAGAGGGGACAGGGAGGGGTAAAGGCAGAGAGGAGACAGAGGGAGGGGTAAAGGCAGAGAGGGGACAGAGGGAGGGGTAGAGGCAGAGAGGGGACAGGGAGGGGTAAAGGCAGAGAGGGGACAGGGAGGGGTAGAGGCAGAGAGGGGACAGGGAGGGGTAGAGGCAGAGAGGGGACAGGGAGGGGTAAAGGCAGAGAGGGGACAGGGAGGGGTAGAGGCAGAGAGGGGACAGGGAGGGGTAGAGGCAGAGAGAGGGGACAGAGGGAGGGGTAGAGGCAGAGAGGGGACATGGAGGGGTAAAGGCAGAGAGGGGACAGAGGGAGGGGTAGAGGCAGAGAGGGGACAGGGAGGGGTAGAGGCAGAGAGGGGACAGGGAGGGGTAAAGGCAGAGAGGGGACAGGGAGGGGTAGAGGCAGAGAGGGGACAGAGGGAGGGGTAGAGGCAGAGAGGGCACAGGGAGGGGTAAAGGCAGAGAGGGGACAGAGGGAGGGGTAGAGGCAGAGAGGGGACAGGGAGGGGTAGAGGCAGAGAGGGGACAGAGGGAGGGGTAGAGGCAGAGAGGGGACAGGGAGGGGTAGAGGCAGAGAGGGGACAGGGAGGGGTAAAGGCAGAGAGGGGACAGGGAGGAGTAGAGGCAGAGAGGGGACAGGGAGGGGTAAAGGCAGAGAGGGGACAGAGGGAGGGGTAAAGGCAGAGAGGGGACAGGGAGGAGTAGAGGCAGAGAGGGGACAGGGAGGGGTAAAGGCAGAGAGGGGACAGGGAGGGGTAGAGGCAGAGAGGGGACAGGGAGGGGTAAAGGCAGAGAGGGGACAGAGGGAGGGGTAAAGGCAGAGAGGGGACAGGGAGGGGTAAAGGCAGAGAGGAGACAGAGGGAGGGGTAAAGGCAGAGAGGGGACAGAGGGAGGGGTAGAGGCAGAGAGGGGACAGGGAGGGGTAGAGGCAGAGAGGGGACAGGGAGGGGTAAAGGCAGAGAGGGGACAGGGAGGGGTAGAGGCAGAAAGGGGACAGGGAGGGGTAGAGGCAGAGAGGGCACAGGGAGGGGTAAAGGCAGAGAGGGGACAGGGAGGGGTAGAGGCAGAGAGGGGACAGGGAGGGGTAGAGGCAGAGAGAGGGGACAGAGGGAGGGGTAGAGGCAGAGAGGGGACAGGGAGGGGTAAAGGCAGAGAGGGGACAGAGGGAGGGGTAGAGGCAGAGAGGGGACAGGGAGGGGTAGAGGCAGAGAGGGGACACAGGGAGGGGTAGAGGCAGAGAGGGGACAGGGAGGGGTAGAGGCAGAGAGGGGACAGAGGGAGGGGTAAAGGCAGAGAGGGGACAGAGGGAGGGGTAAAGGCAGAGAGGGGACAGAGGGAGGGGTAGAGGCAGAGAGGGGACAGGGAGGGGTAGAGGCAGAGAGGGGACAGGGAGGGGTAGAGGCAGAGAGGGCACAGGGAGGGATAGAGGCAGAGAGGGGACAGGGAGGGGTAGAGGCAGAGAGGGGACAGAGGGAGGGGTAGAGGCAGAGAGGGGACAGGGAGGGGTAGAGGCAGAGAGGGCACAGGGAGGGGTAGAGGCAGAGAGGGGACAGGGAGGGGTAGAGGCAGAGAGGGGACAGGGAGGGGTAAAGGCAGAGAGGGGACAGAGGGAGGGGTAGAGGCAGAGAGGGGACAGGGAGGGGTAGAGGCAGAGAGGGGACAGAGGGAGGGGTAAAGGCAGAGAGGGGACAGGGAGGGGTAAAGGCAGAGAGGGGACAGGGAGGGGTAGAGGCAGAGAGGGGACAGGGAGGGGTAAAGGCAGAGAGGGGACAGAGGGAGGGGTAGAGGCAAAGAGGGGACAGGGAGGGGTAAAGGCAGAGAGGGGACAGAGGGAGGGGTAAAGGCAGAGAGGGGACAGGGAGGGGTAAAGGCAGAGAGGGGACAGAGGGAGGGGTAGAGGCAGAGAGGGGACAGGGAGGGGTAGAGGCAGAGAGGGGACAGAGGGAGGGGTAGCGGCAGAGAGGGGACAGGGAGGGGTAGAGGCAGAGAGGGGACAGGGAGGGGTAAAGGCAGAGAGGGGACAGGGAGGAGTAGAGGCAGAGAGGGGACAGGGAGGGGTAAAGGCAGAGAGGGGACAGAGGGAGGGGTAAAGGCAGAGAGGGGACAGGGAGGAGTAGAGGCAGAGAGGGGACAGGGAGGGGTAAAGGCAGAGAGGGGACAGGGAGGGGTAAAGGCAGAGAGGGGACAGGGAGGGGTAGAGGCAGAGAGGGGACAGAGGGAGGGGTAAAGGCAGAGAGGGGACAGAGGGAGGGGTAAAGGCAGAGAGGGGACAGGGAGGGGTAAAGGCAGAGAGGAGACAGAGGGAGGGGTAAAGGCAGAGAGGGGACAGAGGGAGGGGTAGAGGCAGAGAGGGGACAGGGAGGGGTAAAGGCAGAGAGGGGACAGGGAGGGGTAGAGGCAGAGAGGGGACAGGGAGGGGTAGAGGCAGAGAGGGGACAGGGAGGGGTAAAGGCAGAGAGGGGACAGGGAGGGGTAGAGGCAGAGAGGGGACAGGGAGGGGTAGAGGCAGAGAGAGGGGACAGAGGGAGGGGTAGAGGCAGAGAGGGGACAGGGAGGGGTAAAGGCAGAGAGGGGACAGAGGGAGGGGTAGAGGCAGAGAGGGGACAGGGAGGGGTAGAGGCAGAGAGGGGACACAGGGAGGGGTAGAGGCAGAGAGGGGACAGGGAGGGGTAGAGGCAGAGAGGGGACAGAGGGAGGGGTAAAGGCAGAGAGGGGACAGAGGGAGGGGTAGAGGCAGAGAGGGGACAGAGGGAGGGGTAGAGGCAGAGAGGGGACACAGGGAGGGGTAGAGGCAGAGAGGGGACAGGGAGGGGTAGAGGCAGAGAGGGGACAGAGGGAGGGGTAAAGGCAGAGAGGGGACAGAGGGAGGGGTAGAGGCACAGAGGGGACAGGGAGGAGTAGAGGCAGAGAGGGGACACAGGGAGGGGTAGAGGCAGAGAGGGGACAGGGAGGGGTAGAGGCAGAGAGGGGACAGAGGGAGGGGTAAAGGCAGAGAGGGGACAGAGGGAGGGGTAGAGGCAGAGAGGGGACAGGGAGGGGTAGAGGCAGAGAGGGGACAGGGAGGGGTAGAGGCAGAGAGGGGACAGAGGGAGGGGTAAAGGCAGAGAGGGGACAGGGAGGGGTAAAGGCAGAGAGGGGACAGGGAGGGGTAGAGGCAGAGAGGGGACAGGGAGGGGTAAAGGCAGAGAGGGGACAGAGGGAGGGGTAGAGGCAGAGAGGGGACAGGGAGGGGTAAAGGCAGAGAGGGGACAGAGGGAGGGGTAAAGGCAGAGAGGGGACAGGGAGGGGTAAAGGCAGAGAGGGGACAGAGGGAGGGGTAGAGGCAGAGAGGGGACAGGTAGGGGTAGAGGCAGAGAGGGGACAGAGGGAGGGGTAGAGGCAGAGAGGGGACAGGGAGGGGTAGAGGCAGAGAGGGGACAGGGAGGGGTAAAGGCAGAGAGGGGACAGGGAGGAGTAGAGGCAGAGAGGGGACAGGGAGGGGTAAAGGCAGAGAGGGGACAGAGGGAGGGGTAAAGGCAGAGAGGGGACAGGGAGGAGTAGAGGCAGAGAGGGGACAGGGAGGGGTAAAGGCAGAGAGGGGACAGGGAGGGGTAAAGGCAGAGAGGGGACAGGGAGGGGTAGAGGCAGAGAGGGGACAGAGGGAGGGGTAAAGGCAGAGAGGGGACAGAGGGAGGGGTAAAGGCAGAGAGGGGACAGGGAGGGGTAAAGGCAGAGAGGAGACAGAGGGAGGGGTAAAGGCAGAGAGGGGACAGAGGGAGGGGTAGAGGCAGAGAGGGGACAGGGAGGGGTAAAGGCAGAGAGGGGACAGGGAGGGGTAGAGGCAGAGAGGGGACAGGGAGGGGTAGAGGCAGAGAGGGGACAGGGAGGGGTAAAGGCAGAGAGGGGACAGGGAGGGGTAGAGGCAGAGAGGGGACAGGGAGGGGTAGAGGCAGAGAGAAGGGACAGAGGGAGGGGTAGAGGCAGAGAGGGGACAGGGAGGGGTAAAGGCAGAGAGGGGACAGAGGGAGGGGTAGAGGCAGAGAGGGGACAGGGAGGGGTAGAGGCAGAGAGGGGACACAGGGAGGGGTAGAGGCAGAGAGGGGACAGGGAGGGGTAGAGGCAGAGAGGGGACAGAGGGAGGGGTAAAGGCAGAGAGGGGACAGAGGGAGGGGTAGAGGCAGAGAGGGGACAGAGGGAGGGGTAGAGGCAGAGAGGGGACACAGGGAGGGGTAGAGGCAGAGAGGGGACAGGGAGGGGTAGAGGCAGAGAGGGGACAGAAGGAGGGGTAAAGGCAGAGAGGGGACAGAGGGAGGGGTAGAGGCACAGAGGGGACAGGGAGGAGTAGAGGCAGAGAGGGGACACAGGGAGGGGTAGAGGCAGAGAGGGGACAGGGAGGGGTAAAGGCAGAGAGGGGACAGGGAGGGGTAAAGGCAGAGAGGGGACAGGGAGGGGTAAAGGCAGAGAGGGGACAGGGAGGGGTAAAGGCAGAGAGGGGACAGGGAGGGGTAGAGGCAGAGAGGGGACAGGGAGGGGTAAAGGCAGAGAGGGGACAGAGGGAGGGGTAGAGGCAGAGAGGGGACAGGGAGGGGTAAAGGCAGAGAGGGGACAGAGGGAGGGGTAAAGGCAGAGAGGGGACAGAGGGAGGGGTAGAGGCAGAGAGGGGACAGAGGGAGGGGTAGAGGCAGAGAGGGGACACAGGGAGGGGTAGAGGCAGAGAGGGGACAGGGAGGGGTAGAGGCAGAGAGGGGACAGAAGGAGGGGTAAAGGCAGAGAGGGGACAGAGGGAGGGGTAGAGGCACAGAGGGGACAGGGAGGAGTAGAGGCAGAGAGGGGACACAGGGAGGGGTAGAGGCAGAGAGGGGACAGGGAGGGGTAGAGGCAGAGAGGGGACAGAGGGAGGGGTAAAGGCAGAGAGGGGACAGGGAGGGGTAAAGGCAGAGAGGGGACAGAGGGAGGGGTAGAGGCAGAGAGGGGACAGGGAGGGGTAAAGGCAGAGAGGGGACAGAGGGAGGGGTAAAGGCAGAGAGGGGACAGGGAGGGGTAAAGGCAGAGAGGGGACAGAGGGAGGGGTAGAGGCAGAGAGGGGACAGGGAGGGGTAGAGGCAGAGAGGGGACAGAGGGAGGGGTAGAGGCAGAGAGGGGACAGGGAGGGGTAGAGGCAGAGAGGGGACAGGGAGGGGTAAAGGCAGAGAGGGGACAGGGAGGAGTAGAGGCAGAGAGGGGACAGGGAGGGGTAAAGGCAGAGAGGGGACAGAGGGAGGGGTAAAGGCAGAGAGGGGACAGGGAGGAGTAGAGGCAGAGAGGGGACAGGGAGGGGTAAAGGCAGAGAGGGGAGAGGGAGGGGTAGAGGCAGAGAGGGGACAGAGGGAGGGGTAAAGGCAGAGAGGGGACAGAGGGAGGGGTAAAGGCAGAGAGGGGACAGGGAGGGGTAAAGGCAGAGAGGAGACAGAGGGAGGGGTAAAGGCAGAGAGGGGACAGAGGGAGGGGTAGAGGCAGAGAGGGGACAGGGAGGGGTAAAGGCAGAGAGGGGACAGGGAGGGGTAGAGGCAGAGAGGGGACAGGGAGGGGTAGAGGCATAGAGGGGACAGGGAGGGGTAGAGGCAGAGAGGGGACAGGGAGGGGTAGAGGCAGAGAGGGGACAGGGGGAGGGGTAGAGGCAGAGAGGGGACAGGGAGGGGTAAAGGCAGAGAGGGGACAGAGGGAGGGGTAGAGGCAGAGAGGGGACAGGGAAGGGTAGAGGCAGAGAGGGGACACAGGGAGGGGTAGAGGCAGAGAGGGGACAGGGAGGGGTAGAGGCAGAGAGGGGACAGAGGGAGGGGTAAAGGCAGAGAGGGGACAGAGGGAGGGGTAGAGGCAGAGAGGGGACAGAGGGAGGGGTAGAGGCAGAGAGTGGACACAGGGAGGGGTAGAGGCAGAGAGGGGACAGGGAGGGGTAGAGGCAGAGAGGGGACAGAGGGAGGGGTAAAGGCAGAGAGGGGACAGAGGGAGGGGTAGAGGCAGAGAGGGGACAGGGAGGGGTAGAGGCAGAGAGGGGACACAGGGAGGGGTAGAGGCAGAGAGGGGACAGGGAGGGGTAGAGACAGAGAGGGGACAGAGGGAGGGGTAAAGGCAGAGAGGGGACAGAGGGAGGGGTAGAGGCAGAGAGGGGACAGAGGGAGGGGTAGAGGCAGAGAGGGGACACAGGGAGGGGTAGAGGCAGAGAGGGGACAGGGAGGGGTAGAGGCAGAGAGGGGACAGAGGGAGGGGTAGAGGCAGAGAGGGGACAGGGAGGGGTAAAGGCAGAGAGGGGACAGAGGGAGGGGTAGAGGCAGAGAGGGGACAGGGAGGGGTAGAGGCAGAGAGGGGACAGAGGGAGGGGTAGAGGCAGAGATGGGACAGAGGGAGGGGTAGAGGCAGAGAGGGGACAGGGAGGGGTAGAGGCAGAGAGGGGACAGGGAGGGGTAGAGGCAGAGAGGGCACAGGGAGGTGTAGAGGCAGAGAGGGGACAGGGAGGGGTAAAGGCAGAGAGGGGACAGAGGGAGGGGTAGAGGCAGAGAGGGGACAGGGAGGGGTAGAGGCAGAGAGGGGACAGAGGGAGGGGTAGAGGCAGAGAGGGGACAGAGGGAGGGGTAGAGGCAGAGAGGGGACAGGGAGGGGTAGAGGCAGAGAGGGGACAGAGGGAGGGGTAGAGGCAGAGAGGGGACAGGGAGGAGTAGAGGCAGAGAGGGGACAGGGAGGGGTAGAGGCAGAGAGGGGACAGGGAGGGGTAAAGGCAGAGAGGGGACAGGGAGGGGTAGAGGCAGAGAGGGGACAGAGGGAGGGGTAGAGGCAGAGAGGGGACAGGGAGGAGTAGAGGCAGAGAGGGGACAGAGGGAGGGGTAGAGGCAGAGAGGGGACAGAGGGAGGGGTAGAGGCAGAGAGGGGACAGGGAGGAGTAGAGGCAGTGAGGGGACAGAGGGAGGGGTAGAGGCAGAGAGGGGACAGAGGGAGGGGTAGAGGCAGAGAGGGGACAGGGAGGAGTAGAGGCAGAGAGGGGACAGGGAGGAGTAGAGGCAGAGAGGGGACAGGGAGGGGTAGAGGCAGAGAGGGGACAGGGAGGAGTAGAGGCAGAGAGGGGACAGGGAGGGGTAGAGGCAGAGAGGGGACAGAGGGAGGGGTAGAGGCAGAGAGGGAACAGGAAGGAGTAGAGGTAGAGAGGGGACAGAGGGAGGGGTAGAGGCAGAGAGGGGACAGAGGGAGGGGTAGAGGCAGAGAGGGGACAGGGAGGAGTAGAGGCAGAGAGGGGACAGGGAGGAGTAGAGGCAGAGAGGGGACAGGGAGGGGTAGAGGCAGAGAGGGGACAGAGGGAGGGGTAGAGGCAGAGAGGGGACAGGGAGGGGTAGAGGCAGAGAGAGGACAGAGAGAGGGGTAGAGGCAGAGAGGGGACAGGGAGGTTGGAGGGGTAGAGGCAGAGAGGGGACAGGGAGGGGTACAGGCAGAGAGGGGACAGGGAGGGGTAGAGGCAGAGAGGGGACAGGGAGGGGTAAAGGCAGAGAGGGGACAGGGAGGGGTAAAGGCAGAGAGGAGACAGAGGGAGGGGTAGAGGCAGAGAGGGGACAGAGGGAGGGGTAGAGGCAGAGAGGGGACAGGGAGGGAGGGGTAGAGGCAGAGAAGGGACAGGGAGGGGTAGAGGCAGAGAGGGGACAGGGAGGGGTAAAGGCAGATAGGGGACAGGGAGGGGTAGAGGCAGAGAGGGGACAGGGAGGGGTAGAGGCAGAGAGGGGACAGAGGGAGGGGTAGAGGCAGAGAGGGGACAGCGAGGGGTAGAGGCAGGGAGGGGTAGAGGCAGAGAGGGCACAGGGAGGGGTAGAGGCAGATAGGGGACAGGGAGGGGTAGAGGCAGAGAGGGGACAGGGAGGGGTAGAGGCAGAGAGGGGACAGAGGGAGGGGTAGAGGCAGAGAGGGGACAGGGAGGGGTAGAGGCAGAGAGGGGACAGGGAGGGGTAGAGGCAGAGAGGGGACAGGGAGGGGTAGAGGCAGAGAGGGGACAGAGGGAGGGGTAGAGGCAGAGAGGGGACAGCGAGGGGTAGAGGCAGGGAGGGGTAGAGGCAGAGAGGGCACAGGGAGGGGTAGAGGCAGAGAGGGGACAGGGAGGGGTAGAGGCAGAGAGGGGACAGGGGGGGTAGAGGCAGAGAGGGGACAGGGGGGCTAGAGGCAGAGAGGGGACAGGGGGGAGATACTGATGTGTTTGACCTAGAAATTCCTCAGTGCAGCGGGAGAGACTGAAAACAAGAGGCCGAGATAAAGGAACAGGGGCCGGGTGAGGAGAACAAGTCTATTCATGGAGGAAAACTGGCAGTGTGTGAAGCACAGTGTGTGCCATTGTACTAGGGGGCATGGCTGGGCATCCGCTGCATCCTCAAACCAGACAACAGCAGTGCCAGCATCACACACACACACTTACACACACTCACTGATACTAACACACACTTACACACACTTACACACACACACACAGACACTGACACACACACTCACTGACACACACATACAAACACACATACACAATGACACACAAAAATTCATACTGACAAATGCACACACACACTACTACACCATGACATATATACACAGCACAGGTACAGTGCAGGCAGTGGCAGTGCCAGTCTCCTCACACACACTACTACACCATGACATGTATACACAGCACAGGTACAGTGCAGGCACTGGCAGTGCCAGTCTCCTCACACACACACTACTACACCATGACATGTATACACAGCACAGGTACAGTGCAGGCACTGGCAGTGCCAGTCTCCTCACACACACACTACTACACCATGACATGTATACACAGCACAGGTACAGTGCAGGCAGTGGCAGTGCCAGTCTCCTCCTCACACACACTACTACACCATGACATGTATACACAGCACAGGTACAGTGCAGGCAGTGGCAGTGCCAGTCTCCTCACACACACTACTACACCATGACATGTATACACAGCACAGGTACAGTGCAGGCGGTGGCAGTGCCAGTCTCCTCACACACACACTACTACACCATGACATGTATACACAGCACAGGTACAGTGCAGGCAGTGCAGTGCCAGTCTCCTCACACACACTACTACACCATGACATGTATACACAGCACAGGTATAGTGCAGACAGTGGCAGTTCCAGTCTCCTCACACACACACTACTACACCATGACATGTATACACAGCACAGGTACAGTGCAGACGGTGGCAGTGCCAGTCTCCTCACACACACACTACTACACCATGACATGTATACACAGCACAGGTACAGTGCAGGCAGTGGCAGTGCCAGTCTCCTCACACACACTACTACACCATGACATGTATACACAGCACAGGTACAGTGCAGGCACTGGCAGTGCCAGTCTCCTCCTCACACACATTACTACACCATGACATGTATACACAACACAGGTACAGTGCAGGCAGTGGCAGTGCCAGTCTCCTCCTCACACACACATTACTACACCATGACATATATAAACAGTACAGGTACAGTGCAGGCATTGGCAGTGCCAGTCTCCTCCTCACACACACTACTACACCATGACATGTATACACAGCACAGGTATAGTGCAGGCAGTGCCAGTCTCCTCCTCTCACACACACTACTACACCATGACATGTATACACAGCACAGGTACAGTGCAGGCAGTGGCAGTGCCAGTCTCCTCCTCTCACACACACTACTACACCATGACATGTATACACAGCACAGGTACAGAGCAGGCAGTGGCAGTTCCAGTCTCCTCACACACACACTACTACACCATGACATGTATATACAGTACAGGTACAGTTCAGGCAGTGGCAGTGCCAGTCTACTCCTCACACACACTACTACACCATGACATGTATACACAGCACAGGTACAGTGCAGGCAGTGGCAGTGCCAGTCTCCACACACACACACACTACTACACCATGACATGTATACACAGCAGAGGTACAGTGCAGGCAGTGGCAGTGCCAGTCTCCTCCTCACACACACACTACCACACCATGACATGTATACACAGCACAGGTACAGTGCAGGCAGTGGCAGTGCCAGTCTCCTCACACACACACTACTACACCATGACATGTATACACAGTAGAGGTACAGTGCAGGCAGTGGCAGTGCCAGTCTCTTCCTCACACACACACTACCACACCATGACATGTATACACAGCACAGGTACAGTGCAGGCAGTGGCAGTGCCAGTCTACTCCTCACACACACTACAACACCATGACATGTATACACAGCACAGATACAGTGCAGTCAGTGGCAGTGCCAGTCTCCTCACACACACACTACTACACCATGACATGTATACACAGCACAGGTACAGTGCTGGCAATGGCAGTGCCAGTCTCCTCACACACACACAACTACACCATGACATGTATACACAGCACAGGTACAGTGCAGGCAGTGGCAGTGCCAGTCTCCTCCTCACACACAACTACACCATGACATGTATACACAGTACAGGTACAGTGCAGGCAGTGGCAGTGCCAGTCTCCTCACACACACTACTACACCATGACATGTATACACAGCACAGGTACAGTGCTGGCAGTGGCAGTGCCAGTCTCCTCACACACACACACACTACTACACCATGACATGTATACACAGCACAGGTACAGTGTAGGCAGTGGCAGTGCCAGTCTCCTCCTCACACACACACTGCTACACCATGACATGTATACACAACACAGGTACAGTGCAGGCAGTGGCAGTGCCAGTCTCCTCCTCACACACACATTACTACACCATGACATGTATACACAGCACAGGTACAGTGCAGGCAGTGGCAGTGCCAGTCTCCTCCTCACACACACACTACTACACCATGACATGTATAAACAGTACAGGTACAGTGCAGGCAGTGGCAGTGCCAGTCTCCTCACACATACACTACTACACCATGACATGTATACACAGCACAGGTACAGTGCAGGCAGTGGCAGTGCCAGTCTCCTCACACACACACTACTACACCATGACATGTATACACAGCACAGGTACAGTGCAGGCAGTGGCAGTGCCAGTCTCCTCACACACACACTACTATACCATGACATGTATACACAGCACAGGTACAGTGCAGGCAGTGGCAGTGCCAGTCTCCTCCTCACACACACACACTACTACACCATGACATGTATACACAGCACAGACACAGTGCAGGCAGTGGCAGTGCCAGTCTGCTTCACACACACACTCTACTACACCATGACATGTATACACAGCACAGGTACAGTGCAGGCAGTGGCAGTGCCAGTCTCCTCCTCACACACACTACTACACCATGACATGTATACACAGCACAGGTACAGTGCAGGCAGTGGCAGTGCTAGTCTCCTCACACACTACTACACCATGACATGTATACACAGCACAGGTACAGTGCAGGCAGTAGCAGTGCCAGTCTCCTCACACACACACTACTACACCATGACATGAATACACAGCACAGGTACAGTGCAGGCAGTGGCAGTGCCAGTCTCCTCACACACACTACTACACCATGACATGTATACACAGTACAGGTACAGTGCAGGCAGTGGCAGTGCCACTCTCCTCCTCACACACACACACTACTACACCATGACATGTATACACAGTACAGGTACAGTACAGGCAGTGGCAGTGCCAGTCTCCTCACACACACACTACTACACCATGCCATGTATACACAGGACATATACAGTACAGGTACAGTGTAGGCAGTGGCAGTGCCAGTCTCCTCCTCACACACACACTTCTACACCATGACATGTATACACAGCACAGGTACAGTGCAGGTAGTGGCAGTGCCAGTCTCCACACACACACACACACTACTACACCATGACATGTATACACAGTACAGGTACAGTGCAGGCAGTGGCAGTGCCAGTCTCCTCACACACACACTACTATACCATGACATGTATACACAGCACAGGTACAGTGCAGGCAGTGGCAGTGCCAGTCTCCTCCTCACACACACACACTAATACACCATGACATGTATACACAGCACAGGTACAGTGCAGGCAGTGGCAGTGCCAGTCTGCTTCTCACACACACACTACTACACCATGACATGTATACACAGCACAGGTACAGTGCAGGCAGTGGCAGTGCCAGTCTCCTCCTCACACACACACACTACTACACCATGACATGTATACACAGCACAGGTATAGTGCAGGCAGTGGCAGTGCCAGTCTGCTTCTCACACACACACTACTACACCATGACATGTATACACAGCACAGGTACAGTGCAGGCAGTGGCAGTGCTAGTCTCCTCACACACTACTACACCATGACATGTATACACAGCACAGGTACAGTGCAGGCAGTAGCAGTGCCAGTCTCCTCACACACACACTACTACACCATGACATGAATACACAGCACAGGTACAGTGCAGGCAGTGGCAGTGCCAGTCTCCTCACACACACTACTACACCATGACATGTATACACAGTACAGGTACAGTGCAGGCAGTGGCAGTGCCACTCTCCTCCTCACACACACTACTACACCATGACATGTATACACAGTACAGGTACAGTACAGGCAGTGGCAGTGCCAGTCTCCTCACACACACACTACTACACCATGACATGTATACACAGCACATATACAGTACAGGTACAGTGTAGGCAGTGGCAGTGCCAGTCTCCTCCTCACACACACACTTCTACACCATGACATGTATACACAGCACAGGTACAGTGCAGGTAGTGGCAGTGCTAGTCTCCACACACACACACACACACACACACACACTACTACACCATGACATGTATACACAGCAGAGGTACAGTGCAGGCAGTGGCAGTGCCAGTCTCCTCCTCACACACACACTACCACACCATGACATGTATACACAGCACAGGTACAGTGTAGGCAGTGGCAGTGCCAGTCTCCTCCTCACACACACACTTCTACACCATGACATGTGTACACAGCACAGGTACAGTGCAGACAGTGGCAGCGCCAGTCTACTCCTCACACACACTACTACACCATGACATGTATACACAGCACAGGTACAGTGCAGGCAGTGGCAGTGCCAGTCTCCACACACACACACACACACACACTACTACACCATGACATGTATACACAGCAGAGGTACAGTGCAGGCAGTGGCAGTGCCAGTCTCCTCCTCACACACACACTACTACACCATGACATGTATACACAGTACAGGTACAGTGTAGGCAGTGGCAGTGCCAGTCTCCTCCTCACACACAGACTTCTACACCATGACATGTATACACAGCACAGGTACAGTGCAGACAGTGGCAGTGCCAGTCTACTCCTCACACACACTACTACACCATGACATGTATACACAGCACAGGTACAGTGCAGGCAGTGGCAGTGCCAGTCTCCACACACACACACAACTACACCATGACATGTATACACAGCAGAGGTACAGTGCAGGCAGTGGCAGTGCCAGTCTCCTCCTCACACACACACTACCACACCATGACATGTATACACAGCACAGGTACAGTGCAGGTAGTGGCAGTGCCAGTCTACTCCTCACACACACTACAACACCATGACATGTATACACAGCACAGGTACAGTGCAGGCAGTGGCAGTGCCAGTCTCCTCACACACACACACTACTACACCATGACATGTATACACAGTACAGGTACAGTGCAGGCAGTGGCAGTGCCAGTCTCTTCCTCACACACACACTACCACACCATGACATGTATACACAGCACAGGTACAGTGCTGCAGTGGCAGTGCCAGTCTCCTCACACACACACAACTACACCATGACATGTATATACAGCACCGGTACAGTGCAGGCAGTGGCAGTGCAGTCTCCTCCTCACACACAACTACACCATGACATGTATACACAGCACAGGTACAGTGCAGGCAGTGGCAGTGCCAGTCTCCTTACACACACACTACTACACCATGACATGTATACACAGCCCAGATACAGTGCAGGCAGTGGCAGTGCCAGTCTCCTCCTCACACACACACTTCTACACCATGACATGTATACACAACACAGGTACAGTGCAGGCAGTGGCAGTGCCAGTCTCCTCCTCACACACACTACTACACCATGACATGTATACACAGCACAGGTACAGTGCAGGCAGTGGCAGTGCCAGTCTCCTCCTCACACACACACTACTACACCATGACATGTATACACAGTACAGGTAGAGTGCAGGCAGTGGCAGTGCCAGTCTCCTCACACACACACACTACTACACCATGACATGTATACACAGTACAGGTACAGTGCAGGCAGTGGCAGTGCCAGTCTCCTCACACACACACTACTATACCATGACATGTATACACAGCACAGGTACAGTGCAGGCAGTGGCAGTGCCAGTCTCCTCCTCACACACACACACTACTACACCATGACATGTATACACAGCACAGGTACAGTGCAGGCAGTGGCAGTGCCAGTCTCCTCCTCACACACTACTACACCATGACATGTATACACAGCACAGGTACAGTGCAGACAGTGGCAGTGCCAGTCTACTCCTCACACACTACTACACCATGACATGTATACACAGTACAGGTACAGTGCAGGCAGTGGCAGTGCCAGTCTGCTTCTCACACACACACTACTACACCATGACATGTATACACAGCACAGGTACAGTGCAGGCAGTGGCAGTGCCAGTCTCCTCCTCACACACACACTACTACACCATGACATGTATACACAGCACAGGTACAGTGCAGGCAGTGGCAGTGCCAGTCTGCTTCTCACACACACACTACTACACCATGACATGTATACACAGCACAGGTACAGTGCAGGCAGTGGCAGTGCCAGTCTCCTCCTCACACACACACACTACTACACCATGACATGTATACACAGCACAGGTACAGTGCAGGCAGTGGCAGTGCTAGTCTCCTCACACACACTACTAATACACCATGACATGTATACACAACACAGGTACAGTGCAGGCAGTAGCAGTGCCAGTCTCCTCACACACACACTACTACACCATGACATGAATACACAGCACAGGTACAGTGCAGGCAGTGGCAGTGCCAGTCTCCTCACACACACTACTACACCATGACATGTATACACAGTACAGGTACAGTGCAGGCAGTGGCAGTGCCACTCTCCTCCTCACACACACACACTACTACACCATGACATGTATACACAGTACAGGTACAGTACAGGCAGTGGCAGTGCCAGTCTCCTCACACACACACACTACTACACCATGACATGTATACACAGCACATATACAGTACAGGTACAGTGTAGGCAGTGGCAGTGCCAGTCTCCTCCTCACACACACACTTCTACACCATGACATGTATACACAGCACAGGTACAGTGCAGACAGTGGCAGTGCCAGTTTCCTCCTCACACACACACTACTACACCATGACATGTATACACAGTACAGGTACAGTGCAGGCAGTGGCAGTGCCAGTCTCCTCACACACACACTACTACACCATGACATGTATACACAGCACAGATACAGTACAGGTACAGTGCAGGCAGTGGCAGTGCCAGTCTCGTCACACACACACTACTACACCATGACATGTATACACAGCACAGGTACAGTGCAGGCAATGGCAGTGCCAGTCTCCTCCTCACACACACACTTCTACACCATGACATGTATACACAGCACAAGTACAGTGCAGGCAGTGGCAGTGCCAGTCTCCTCCTCACACACACTACTACACCATGACATGTATACACAGCACAGGTACAGTGCAGGCAGTGGCAGTGCCAGTTTCCTCCTCACACACACACAACTACACCATGACATGTATACACAGCACAGGTACAGTGCAGGCAGTGGCAGTGCCAGTCTCCTCCTCACACACACACTACCACACCATGACATGTATACACAGCACAGGTACAGTGCAGGCAGTGGCAGTGCCAGTCTCCTCCTCACACACTACTACACCATGACATGTATACACAGCACAGGTACAGTGCAGGCAGTGGCAGTGCCAGTCTCCTCCTCACACACACACTTCTACACCATGACATGTATACACAGTACAGTTACAGTGCAGGCAGTGGCAGTGCCAGTCTCCTCCTCACACACACACTACCACACCATGACATGTATACACAGCACAGGTACAGTGCAGGCAGTGGCAGTGTATACACACACACACTACTACACCATGACATGTATACACAGCACAGGTACAGTGCAGGTAGTGGCAGTGTATACACACACACACTAGTATACCATGACATGTATACACAGCACAGGTACAGTGCAGGCAGTGGCAGTACCAGTCTCCTCACACACACTACTACACCATGACATGTATACACAGCACAGGTACAGTGCAGGCAGTGGCAGTGCCAGTCTCCTCACACACTACTACACCATGACATGTATACACAGCACAGGTACAGCGCAGGCAGTGGCAGTGCCAGTCTCCTCCTCACACACACACTACTACACCATGACATGTATACACAGCACAGGTACTGTGTAGGCAGTGGCAGTGCCAGTCTCCTCCTCACACACACACACTACTACACCATGACATGTATACACAGCACAGGTACAGTACAGGCAGTGGCAGTGCCAGTCTCCTCCTCACACACAGTACCACACCATGACATGTATACACAGCACAGGTACAGTGCAGACAGTGGCAGTGCCAGTCTCCTCCTCACACACACACACTACTACACCATGACATGTATACACAGCACAGGTACAGTGCAGGCAGTGGCAGTGCCAGTCTCCTCCTCACACACTACTACACCATGACATGTATACACAGAACAGGTACAGTGCAGGCAGTGGCAGTGCCAGTCTCCTCCTCACACACTACTACACCATGACATGTATACACAGTACAGGTACAGTGCAAGCAGTGGCAGTGCCAGTCTCCTCCTCACACACTACTACACCATGACATGTATACACAGCACAGGTACAGTGCAGGCAGTGGCAGTACCAGTCTCCTCCTCACACACACACTACTACACCATGACATGTATACACAGCACAGGTACAGTGCAGGCAGTGGCAGTACCAGTCTCCTCCTCACACACACACTACTACACCATGACATGTATACACAGCACAGGTACAGTGCAAGCAGTGGCAGTGCCAGTCTCCTCACACACACTACTACACCATGACATGTATACACAGCACAGGTATAGTGCAGGCAGTGGCAGTGCCAGTCTCCTCCTCACACACACACTACTACACCATGACATGTATACACAGTACAGGTACAGTGCAGGCAGTGGCAGTGCCAGTCTCCTCCTCACACACTACTACACCATGACATGTATACACAGCACAGGTACAGTGCAGGCAGTGGCAGTGCCAGTCTCCTCACACACACTACTACACCATGACATGTATACACAGCACAGGTATAGTGCAGGCAGTGGCAGTGCCAGTCTCCTCCTCACACACACACTACTACACCATGACATGTATAGACAGCCTTGGATTCCCCCACTGCAGACGTCACAATCTGCCTGCTCTGGAGCGCTGGGTCCTGTTTCTAGGATAAACACTTGTGTGTTATTGCAGAGATTCCAACTTAACAAAAAATCCCATCAATCTCTCTCCCAAACACGGCCCCTACAGACTGGGAAACCCAGTAACACACACACCCCGCGCCTCTCACACTGTATAGAGAAATCCCAAATAAAATCTACCCTGTGTTATGGGCTAATCCTACAGAACTTTGTATTTATTCCACTGAGCACTGTGCAGACACCTCTCGGGTGGAATTGTGTGGATAACACATGGGGGGGGGCAGTTATTTTGGCTGATGGTTACATCTCTATTAAAAAAACATGATTTAGAGGACTCAGTCTCCAGTCGGAACAAAGAATAATGCATCCATCCAATATCTATCTATCTATCTATCTATCTATCTATCTATCTATCTCATATCTATCTATCTATCTATCTATCTATCTATCTATCTATCTACCTCATATCTATCTATCTATCTATCTATCTATCTATCTACCTACCTCATATCTATCTATCTATCTATCTATCTATCTATCTATCTATCTATCTGTCTATATCATATCTATCTATCTATATATCTATCTACCTCATATCTATCTACCTCATATCTATCTATCTATCTATCTATCTATCTATCTATCTATCTATCTCATATCTATCTATCTATCTATCTATCTATCTATCTATCTATCTATCTATATCATATCATATCTATCTATCTAGCTATCTAGCTATCTATCATCTATCTATCTATCTATCTATCTATCTATTTCATATCTATCTATCTATCTATCTATCTATCTATCTATCATGTATCTATGTATCTATCTATCTATCTATCTATCTATGTATGTATGTATCTATCTATCTATCTATGTATGTATGTATCTATCTATCTATCTATCTATCTCATATCTATCTATCTATCTATCTATCTATCTATCTATCTATCTCATATCTATCTATCTATCTATCTATCTATCTATCTATCTATCTAGTATCTATGTATGTATGTATGTATCTATCTATCTATCTATCTATCTATCTATCTATCTATCTAGTATCTATGTATCTATGTATCTATGTATCTATCTATCTAGTATCTATGTATCTATGTATCTATGTATCTATGTATCTATGTATCTATCTATCTATCTATCTATCTATCTATCTATCTATCTATCTATCTATTTCATATCTATCTATCTATCTATCTATCTATCTATCTATCTATCTATTTCATATCTATCTATCTATCTATCTATCTATCTATCTATCTATCTATCTGTCTATCTAATCTATCTATCTTGTATGTAGGTGTATGTGTATGCATGTGTGAATTACAAGTTGTGCTACTTACACAAAAAGAATCAGTCATGGTTATCTTGGCAGGGGAAGAATGATACATAGTATCAGTGGGGTACTTTATTGGACACTGTAACAGTGTTGAGCTTTGTGTTACATTATACCTGTGTTGCCTTTTGTATTGGAGTTGTGATGTGTGATACATTACATTAGTCAGTGTTGTGATGTGTGATGCATTGTATTAGAGTTATACTTTATGACATATTGTACCAGTGCTGTGATACATTGTATCAGTGTTAAGCCTTGTGATGAAATGTATCTTTCTACCTCTCCAGAGAAGTGATAGCTGTCTCTGTGGAGCACTGATGTGTGTGCACAGACCAAGGCTGGCTGTAATTTTTGGTGCTAAATCATTCTTTTGTTCTCTATTTTGTTACTATTTCTTGTTATATAATTGATACAGACGTCTCCTATGAGGGTCATTTCTGCACCTTCTGGAAGTTCAGTTTTGATCTGTCACTAATTGTACATTTCTGTCATTATTTATTTCAATAACGGATTAAGTCAATCACTACTGTATTTGTAACGTACCTGTGACACATTGACAGATGCCTGTAAGTGTGAACATAATGAACTGAGGTCACTTGATGACCGTCTATCGGAAAAGATCGTTTCTAATATATTTTGGGGCTTATGCACCTAAAAAATTATTTTTTTTACAAACGCTGGTTTAGGATTATGTGGGATTAAACCCTTTGAGTGACACAGAGATATTGAAGTTTTGCACTGCAAGGTGTTGGATACCTCCCTCGCACGGAAAGGGATAAAAGAGCACAAAATTCATGTATTTCTAGTTGAAAATGTCCCATTTTTTTTTAATAAAGGAGATTGATACGTTTGCTGGTCTGACCTCTGTCTGTTCTAGAGCTGTTCCACAATACAGACTGCTGGGAAATTGTTAGGTAGGACAATAGGTTCTTTATAATAAAGAGCATACCAGGGAAATCTCCTGATTTCCTGAGATTCAGACTTTTGAGCCAAATTTCAGGGTGTCAGGGACAGGTGAAGGCCCCAGTTCTCAGGGTGAGTTCATTGTTTCCTATTACATGATATGAACCCATGAACCGCTTGTTTCATCTCAACATTGGTGCCATTTGTACCAGAAAATAAGACATCCTGCTTGAATTGTGTGTATACAGGCAGTGATATATCAATGGTGTAGTATGTTAAACCTTTGAGTGCTAGAGCTCTGACACTCATAGGGTTAAATGGATAGTAATGTTTCACAATAAAAGCAGCTCCAATAATCTTTGTAGTACTTGGACCATGGAGAGTGTTATATCAATACTGTCAGAGTTGTAATACAAGAGTAACTGAATGATAAAGTATCCCCCTCCCGTCCCTTTTACTGATGTAACACTGCTCACCTCAGAGCAGCAAGACTGTCCGGATGGATCACAGAGAGGGACAATCTTCAGTGATCATAAGGAAAAAACTGAAAAACCTGTCAAGGGGGCAGGGTTTCCTTATGGTCACAGTAAGACGATTGACCCTTGCTGCGAACTGTCCGGTCAAGTGACCATATTCCACAACTGAGGTGAGCAGTGTTACACTAGGTAAAAGGGTCGGGAGGGGGATACTTTATCATTCAATTACTCTTGTACTACAACTCTGAAACAACACTCTCCATGGCTCAAATACTATGGAGAGTAATTGGAGCTGCTGTTTTTATGAAACATTACTGTCCCTTTAAGACTTCCTTGAGGGCCGACTGAACGTCACTGGGTTAGAGCAAGCAGGCCCATATCGCTTAGAATCTGTGTTCTCTGGAGCTTTAAGGGTTAATATTTCAACAATCTCAAGATCAGCACATTTTGACAGCTCCCGGTGTATGATAATGAGGAATCATGTATTAAAGGGTTACACACAGCCTGGAATTTCCCCGTAACATCAACAGAGATACAATCACGGTTCTCGCAGTGTTACAGATGGACTAACCAGTTTTACATGCACAATGTCTTATCCAAGACATCAGCACAGAAAGGGTTCCGAGTCCTACCCCCCCTGCAGGTCAGGCGCGGCCACACAACATGTAATCTTATTAGCACAAGCGGTGCCACACGCCCTCCTGTAAATAGGGATTCAGGGCCTAGAGGTCCAGATTTTGAGGGGCGGTGCCTCATCTGTGCTGGACACACCCACATTCTGAATTGTGGGTGTGGCCAGAGCAATCTCAATGCATCAGTTTTATACACCTTTACAGGTTATTATTTAACCCCTTAGATGCTAGTGAGATCTTTAGCAACCAAGGGTTTTTGGGGTTTTTTGGCTTTGCTTATTACAGGCCAATGGTATTTTCTGTGCCGGGGGGAATAGCAGAGATGCAATGCGTTGGAGATCTATCTTGCACTAAATTAGTTAACGCTTTAAGTGCCAGAGGGGCATCCGACACATTGCTTCACAATGATTTGCACCCCCTTGCACTCAAAGGGTTAACAATTCCCTTGTCCCCTGTTGTGTAGATGCTTTGCCCCAGAACTGATTCATTTAGTTATCTGAATGCTGCCCAGTCATACCTCCCAACATTTCAAAAGGCCAAAGAGGGACACTTTTGTTTTCAGTGGTGCTGCTGGGGGAGTGGCTGGTGGGCGGGGCATTACTGAGCATTTTTATGTCATTGCATGAGCTATTGAGACCTTTTGGTCTTAATCTAAATCATTTATTCAGTTACAAAAAAGTATTTTATTTGCACAGATTCCTTTATAAACACATATCCTGACTTTTAAATACATAGTAATGTGAGTGTTATTGCTGTGGAGCAATGTGATACACTTATATACTCACCACACAGTCTAATCTCCTAAAAAAGAGGGACATCAGGATGGGAAAGAGGGACAGAGGGATTTGGTTCTCAAAGAGGGACACTTGGGAGGTATGCCCAGTGATGGGTGAAATGTGCAGACATTCAGACCTCAGGAGGCTCTTTACTAAGTAGTTATCTATGTGAAGAAGAGCCCAATGAGATCTGAATGTCTCCATCTTACCAATTATAAGTCACTAATTCTACTAACTGCCTTTGTGTCCAGTGCAACTGGGCACGTCAGAATCAGATGCATAGTGCTGCTGCCACCCAGTGTCTGAACTTTGGTATTACACATATAAATACAAAACGTTTAAATTCTTGGGCATACAAGAAAAAAAAAAAAACAGATCGATTACAGTGGGGATTGTACCCCCCTTGAATGCAGGAGAGGTCTCCAATGTATAGTATATGTATTGGGGCATAGGTATAAGGGGAAAATTGTATCCATGCGTTGTATTCAAGGAGGTTAAAATCTAAATTTAAATACAATGATTATTTGTTTCCTATGATAAAGTTAGTTTGTTCCCAGATTCCTTCACTTTTCTTTATGAGTGTGAACTGAAGTTTTTCTGGCAACATGAGATCACAGAGAGACAAGTTTATCCCCATGTCTCATGGAAGAGCTCTAGCGTAAAAATCAGGCCAGTGCATTCCCCCACCCCACCACTTGGTGTCACTATAACAATCCTATTCATGCCCTTGTGAGTGACTAGGAGGGATGATCCCACTGGGTACCCACCACCACTGAGTTGAACGACTCCTGATCTACGTTATTTTTGAAAGATACATTCATAGTTTGTCTTGAACAATGAGTACACATTCTGCATAAAAACAAAGTGTTTATAAATTAGCAGTTTACTTTTCACTTATATTAATTTAACGTGAAAATAATATTTTTATTCTGAAAACAAAGAAAACAGAAGACACTCCCCCTACTCTACTTCCTCTAAAATGCTTAAGGGTGAACCTGTATAAATCATAATTTACTGCCCTTAGCTACCAGGTACTACTGTGGAACAGTCACAAATAACCAATTCTGAACGTGCTTTCAAAAGCAATCGATATTTCAAATTATAACGCATGAGAAATGTATCTTTACTTATCTGTTAGTTATTAGTTAGTAGTTCCTGGTAGGTAGCGGCAGTTGGGATGGAGAGCAGTGCTGCAATCTCTGCCAGATTTTCACTATCTGACAAATGAATAAAACTAAATATCTTGTAAATAGTTGTTTGAAATAATAAAAAAGACAAAAATAAATATGGTTGCTTTGGAAAACTCTTTCAGAATCACCTATTTGTTACACTCACTTGTGAGTGCCGGTATTGCTCTGCTGGTCGTTAAGGGGTTAAGCTGGCTTGATTTTATTTCTCTTTATTTATTTATTCATTCATATACTTATTTATGATAATTACAGGGGCTCATGCAAGATTTCCAGAGACGGGGTGTCCAAAAACTAAAACCACTCTATGTAAGAAAAAACAGGACCGGATTTCACAATAGGCAGAGTAGTGACATATTTTAAGGGGAGGTGCTGAGCTGTGCTGGCCACTCCCACATTCTGAATTATGGGTGTGGCCAGTGCAATCTCAAAGTCCCTACACCAGTTTTACACCCCTTTATGGGATATTATTTAACCTCATTCAGGGAACGATGCGTTGGAGATCTCTGTACTTGGCAATGCGTTGAAGAGCTCTGCAGCAACCAAGGGGTTAAAGTTTTTTTTTTTTCCTTGCTTGTTATAAGACAAGGGTATTTTCAGTGCCAGAAAAAAGTGGATGGGACAAGTGGGCGGGGTTATATGAGGACTGGGGGTGCGGTCATGGGTGGAGCTAAAGGTGAGTTGAGATGTATATTCTAACCCTGAAGAAATATGCAAAAATGTTCGCGAAATTCTGCATCCAGACGTCATTACAGCTGTTTAACCCCTTAAGGACCATTGATGTGCCTGGAACAGCACTTAACCCTTTATGGACTCTTGACAGTCCTGGCATGTTATGGGTTGGCGAGCCATAAGGACTCATGATATACCAGGACCATCACGGAATTCAGGGCTCCCCGCGAGGCTGCACATCATTCGGCGAGCCCTAAAACGGATGCGCAAAAAAAAAAAAACAGTTTGTGGTCCTTAAGTGCCGACCGCATGCGCAACCGGCCAGTCCTTAAAGGGTTAAGAACCGGTGATGGTCCCGAGACATCATGGGATTTCAGGTTCGCCACTGAAGGGACCCCAGAATCCATTGTAAGAAAAAAAAAATGTACATGGTCTTTAACAGCCAGCCGCGCCTCGTTGGCAGGTCGTTAAAGAGTTAAGTATAGACCAGTGATGGAGAACGTGTCCATCGTCCAGTTGTTAGTGAAGGATATGTCTTGGGCCATGTGCATAAAGTAAATATTGGAGCAATTCGATGGCTAACCATAGGGAACAAATTCATTCCTCAACAACACATTGCTTTGCATTCAAGAGATTAACATCAAATGATTCATTGATTCTTATGGTGCAGAGGATATTCCCCAGAATTCCTCCACTTTTGTCTTTGTGTGCATGGTTCATGCCTGGGAGCATTGAAGGGGTCAAAAGTACCATTTCAATCGGTGGGAAGTTTTGGTAAATTTCAAGTGTCCTCTCTGATGTCATTGATTTACACCAGAATTCACCAAGGTGCCAGTCCTGGTTCTGGTTCCCAAGTGATCAGGTGTAGCGTCTCATCCAATCAGAACACAGGGCTGGGCCCTTTCAGTCCAAGTGCAGGGGATTTGGAGATGCAGTCAGGCCTCTGGCAGTGAAAGGGTGAAGTGTTTTCTCTTTGATACGATGCTGTGTGGGATTAAGGGATCAGCACTATTTCAGCATCTCGCTGCTGGTCCTCAGAGCCCATCTGTCTCTGTATCTCTGCCTCCGATGGAAGATTTCATCCATCATGGATTCCTCTCCGGTGCACCACGGCTATCTCAAGAAATATGGTAAGTGCCACCAGGGAGCCCTTCTGTACAGCCGCTCACCTTCATATTGGACAAGATCCGCCACCTTCCTCTACCACTTTTATATTACACTAGATCCGCCACTTCCCTCTCCACCTTTATATTACACTAGATCCGCCACTTCCCTCTACCACCTTTATATTACACTAGATCTGCCACTTCCCTCTACCACCTTTATATTACACTGCATACCTCCATCACCTGTCATTTTCCTCTCCTACCTGTATATTACACTAGGTCCGCCACTTTCCTCTACAACCTTTATATTACACTAGATCCGCCACTTTCCTATCCACCTTTATATTACACTAGATCTGCCACTTTCTTCTCCACCTGTATATTACACTGCATACCTCCATCACCTGTCACTTTCCTCTACCACCTTTATATTACACTAGATCAGCCACTTTCCTCTCCACCTTTATATTACACTAGATCAGCCACTTTCCTCTACCACCTTTATATTACACTAGATCCGCCACTTTCCTCTCCACCTTTATATTACACTAGATCAGCCACTTTCCGCCTCACACCTTTATATTACACTAGATCAGCCACTTTCCTCTCCACCTTTATATTACACTAGATCCACCACTTTCCTCTACCACCTTTATATTACACTAGATACGCCACTTTCCTCTCCACCTTTATATTACACTAGATCCGCCACTTTCCTCTCCACCTTTATATTACACTGCATACCTCCATCACCTGTCACTTTTCTCTCCTACCTGTATATTACACTAGATCCGCCACTTCCCTCTACCACCTGTATATTACACTAGATCCGCCACATCCCTCTACCACCTGTATATTACACTAGATCCGCCACTTCCCTCTACTACCTGTATATTACACTAGATTCACCACTTCCCTCTACCACCTTTATATTACACTGCATACCTCCATCACCTGTCACTTTCCTCTCCTACCTGTATATTACACTAGATCTGCCACTTTCCTCTCCACCTTTATATTACACTAGATCCGCCACTTTCCTCTCCACCTTTATATTACACTAGATCCGCCACTTTCCTCTCCACCTTTATATTACACTAGATCCGCCACTTTCCTCTCCACCTTTATATTACACTAGATCCGCCACTTTCCTCTCCACCTTTATATTACACTAGATCTGCCACTTTCCTCTCCACCTTTATATTACACTAGATTCGCCACTTTCCTCTCCACCTTTATATTACACTAGATCAGCCACTTTCCTCTCCACCTTTATATTACAGTAGATCCGCCACTTTCCTCTCCACCTTTATATTACAGTAGATCCACCACTTTCCTCTTCACCTTTATATTACAGTAGATCCGTCACTTTCTGCTCCACCTTTATATTACAGTAGATCCGCCACTTTCCTCTCCACCTTTATATTACACTAGATCAGCCACTTTCCGCTCCACCTTCATATTACATTAGATCAGCCACTTTCCTCTCCACCTTTATATTACACTAGATCAGCCACTTTCTTCTCCACCTTTATATTACATTAGATCTGACACTTTCCTCTCTACCTTTATATTACACTAGATCAGCCACTTTCTTCTCCACCTTTATATTACACTAGATCAGCCACTTTCTTCTCCACCTTTATATTACATTAGATCTGACACTTTCCTCTCCACCTTTATATTACACTAGATCAGCCACTTTCTTCTCCACCTTTATATTACATTAGATCTGACACTTTCCTCTCTACCTTTATATTCCACTACATCAGCCACTTTCCTCTCCACCTTTATATTACAGTAGATCCGCCACTTTCCGCCTCACACCTTTATATTCCACTAGATCCGTCACTTTCCTCTCCACCTTTATATTACAGTAGATCCGTCACTTTCCTCTTCACCTTTATATTACACTAGATCAGCCACTTTCCTATCCACCTTTATATTACACTACATCAGCCACTTTCCTCTCCACCTTTATATTATAGTAGATCAACCACTTTCCTCTCCACTATTATATTACAGTAGATCTGCCACTTTCCTATCCACCTTTATATTATGCAACATCCTGACATCACAGGTCACTTTGGTCTCCTACCTGTATATTACATTAGATCCCAACATCACCAGTCACTTTCCTCTTCACCTTTATATTTTACACTACATCCCTACAGTACCGGTCACTTTGCTCTCCGACCTGTATTTTACACTAGCGGTGTGGGACAGAGTTGCCCATCTTTTTTTATTGTGTTACACAGACACACACACATACAGAGGTCATGATTGGGGAAAGATAGATGGAAATGTGTAAAAGACATGAAGGAGGTTGAGGAAGAACTTAAAAGAGGGTTCATGGATCTACAGAGAGACAGACTGAGAGTCACAGGAATGGGGTGGGAGACAGTGCAGAGTCACAGGAATGGGGTGGGAGACAATGTAGAGTCACAGAAGATCCAGATAGTTTTGAGACTGCAGTGCTGTACTGAACATAAAATTCTTAACCCTTTGAATGCCAAAGGAGTATGCAGTACATTAGAGAGCAATGCATTCAGTACCCCTCCGGCATGTGAGGATCAGGTAGGTGCAGCATGAACAAGTCTAATACTGTTTATAGGAAGTGGAGTAGATAGTCCATTGGAGGTGATGTGATGAAGACACAGGAGGAGGCAAAAACAGGTGCTTCCTACCCAGACTAACTACCGTGTCTCCATGTTTATAAGAATAAGAAAGTCGTGTCTCCTGCGTGCCTCACAGTGGGGTCCATGAATTAGGATGTCGGTAGGGTGGGAGGGGATAGATTATGGGTAAAAACAGCAGCAGAGACTTAAGACAGGGATAATACCATAATCCTTTGTGTGCCAGAGAGGTATCCAATACAACGAAAAAAAATGTGTTGTGTACCTCCCTGGGACTCAAAGGGTTGACCCATAAGATCTCGGTTTGTGTGTGTGTTGACGGTCAGGCAAGCAGGGGCATAACGCAGGGTACATAAAGTAAAGAAGATGCTAAAGCAGTGAGCAACAGCAGGAGAGAGAGCGTAGGGTTTATATCACAAGTCGGGATGTTTGATCCTGTGGGGAGGACACTACTATAGATGTCATGAAGGGTCAGTCTTCCTTTCTTGCACTGACAATAGTCGCTGGGCCTTGTTACTCACCGGGAAGCAATGCACAGTAAGAAAAATTCTGGACCTAATTGCAGCTACACGAAGTAAGCTACTTTCAACTTCTCTAGAAACAGACAGGGCAGATATATAGTAACAGTTAGTCCCAATTGTGAAAGAAATTGAATACCAATCGGTCCTTCTAATATCAGTCTATAGGGAGTCCTCTCCTAGATCGATCTGCTGCTGTGTTTTGATCACTCGGTCATGTGATCTCTTGGAATCAAATATAGACACTGAATTACAAAATAAACACAGAGCAAAGAAACGCATCTAAGAGCAACCTGTATGTCAAAATCGATCAGTGGCTTTTCTTAAGTGAGTCGCCCCCTGAAGATGGGTACTCACTAGATATGGAGGCTAGATACAGCCTCTGGGAATTGTCTCATGTAGTATCTTAATAGCCCGGCTATGGCTCCTATCATCCAAGTGTTTCTAGACCACCATGGACTTCTCCTGGACTCCAGGAGAAGTCCATGGTAGTCTAGAAACACGTGGATGACATGAGACAATTCCCAGAGGCTGGATCAAGCCTCCATATCTAGTGAGTACCCATCTTCAGGGGGGGACTCACTTAAAGGGATAGTAATACTTTGTTTTAACTTTATTTTATTTTGTAGGCATTAAAAAAACATGAAGAATGATGTAAGTCTTATCTCTCAAACCTTTATGGTTTAAGAGATATTCACAAGCAAAGTGTCCCCCTCCCTCCCCTTTTACTGATGTCACACTTCTTAGCCAGGGCAGAAGGGAGCTGCCCAGGTAGACTGCAGAGAGGGACAATCTTCAATTAAGATAATGGAAAAACCTGAAAAGCTTGTCAAGGGGGGAAGGGCTTTCATTGTTTTCATAGGAAAAAGAGTGTCCCCTTCTGTTATCTGTCCAGTCTATGGACTGCATTCCACATCTGAGAAGAGATTGTTTACAGTAGGTAAAAGGGGGGCAGGGCTTTCATTGTTCTCATAGGAAGAAGATTGTCCCCTTCTGTTATCTGTCCAGTCTATGGACTGCATTCCACATCTGAGAAGAGATTGTTTACAGTAGGTAAAAGGGGCGGGAGGAGGAAACTTTGCTTGTGAATATCTCATAAACCATAAAAGTTTGAGAGATAAGACGTATATCATTCTTCGTGTTTTTTTTAATGCCTACAAAATAAAATAAAGTTAAAACGAAGTATTACTATCCCTTTAAGAAAAGCCGTTGATCGATTTTGACATACAGGTTGCTCTTAGATGCGTTTCTTTGCGCTGTGTTTATTTTGTATTTCAGCAATGCACAGTAGGTGCTCTGTGGGACTTGTTTGGCTTTTAAAAGGTTAGTAGTAATGTCTGCTTTTAATAAAATGTAAAATTGTAGATATTAAAAAAAATAAATTAACTGGTGCAAGTCCCGTCTCTCAGACATGTGTAGTTTGAGATATATACAATGATAACATTCGCCCCTTTCACAGATGTCAGCGTCTAGCTGACAGAAGTAGATTTGGGTCATGCAACCTGCAGTGACTGTTCAGCAGAGCCGAAATAGCCCTATCTAAAAATAAATATTTAATTTGAATGGCATACAAAGTGTAACTGGTTTGGAAGCACACTTTGTAGATCGTTCCACTGAAGTATTTTTATTTTATTTTATTTTATTTTAGATAGGGCTATTTCGGCTCTGCTGAAGAGCCACAGCGGGTCGCACAACCCAAATCTCCTTCTGTCAGCTAGACGCTGATGTCTGTGAAAGGGGAGGGAGTAGGGAACTTTATCATTGTATATCTCTCAAACAACAAACGTCTGAGAGACGGAACTACACAGGTCTGAGAGACGGAACTACACAGGTCTGAGAGACAGAACTACACAGGTCTGGGAGACGGAACTACACAGGTCTGGGAGACGGAACTACACAGGTCTGAGAGACGGAACTACACAGGTCTGAGAGACGGAACTACACAGGTCTGGGAGACGGAACTACACAGGTCTGAGAGACGGAACTACACAGGTCTGAGAGATGGAACTACACAGGTCTGAGAGACAGAACTACACAGGTCTGAGAGACGGAACTACACAGGTCTGAGAGACGGAACTACACAGGTCTGGGAGACGGAACTACACAGGTCTGAGAGACGGAACTACACAGGTCTGAGAGATGGAACTACACAGGTCTGAGAGACAGGACTACACATGTCTGGGAGACGGAACTACACAGGTCTGGGAGACGGAACTACACAGGTCTGAGAGACGGAACTACACAGGTCTGAGAGATGGAACTACACAGGTCTGAGAGACAGGACTACACAGGTCTGAGAGACGGAACTACATAGGTCTGAGAGACGGAACTACACAGGTCTGAGAGACGGAACTACACAGGTCTGAGAGATGGAACTACACAGGTCTGAGAGACGGAACTACACAGGTCTGAGAGATGGGACTTGCACCAGTTAATTTCTTTTTTTATTATCTACAATATTACATTTTATTAAAATCAGACATTACTATCCCTTTAAGAAATGTGCTGTGTTTAACCCTTTGAGTGTCAGAGGGGTATGCAACAAATTGCAAAGCACTGCATTGTGTAACCCTCTGGCACTCAAAAGATTAAGGGGTTACTAGAGGCGCTGGCTCTGGTTCTGTTTCCTTCCTTATTCTGTGACCCTTTGAGAGCCAGAGCGATAGGCAAGACATTGCAAAGCGACCTGCCTGTGAGTTAGACCCTCCCATTATGTGCTGCGTAGTCCTCTGACACTGAATGGGTTAACGTCCCACGGGGCGTATTTGAAGGGCAAGATAGTGAGTTGTATGGAAGTAGATGTAATGGGTTTAGTAAGTGTGTGTGACCGAAAGGGTTAAATGTTGCAAGTGTTGTGACGGAGAAAATTGAAAGAGGATGAGAGGTAAGCAAGGCTTTCATTATCAGACTGGAATGTAAGTCACTGTAATGGTCTGTGTCTGACTGTGTGAGGCAAAGAGTGAAATATCACTTACATGGAGAAATGAAGGCGTATGGTAGAGCAAGAGGCATGAGCAGCAGCACCCATGAATTGTATCTGTTCCTTGAATGGTATGTTAGTGGGAGAGCCTCCCATAGACTTGCAGTAGGACATTTGGACGTGCAATTTCTCACATTGTGTTGTGGCCAAGCAAGAGCATTACCAAAAACTGGGGCAACAGCATACCAAAAACTGGGGCAACAGCATACCAAAAACTGGGGCAACAGCATACCAAAAACTGGGGCAGGAGCATAGCAAAAACTGGGACAAGAGCATACCAAAAACTGGGCCAACAGCATACCAAAAACTGGGCCAACAGCACTGGCAAAAACTGGGACAAGAGCATAGCAAAAACTGGGACAAGAGCATACCAAGAACTGGGACAAGAGCATTGCCAAAAACTGGGACAAGAGCATAACAAGAACTGGGACAAGAGCATACCAAGAACTGGGACAAGAGCATACCAAGAACTGGGACAAGAGCATACCAAGAACTGGGACAGGAGCATACCAAGAACTGGGACAAGAGCATACCAAGAACTGGGACAAGAACATACCAAGAACTGGGACAAGAGCATACCAAGAACTGGGACAAGAGCATACCAAGAACTGGGACAGGAGCATACCAAGAACTGGGACAAGAGCATACCAAGAACTGGGACAAGAACATACCAAGAACTGGGACAGGAGCATACCAAGAACTGGGACAAGAGCATACCAAGAACTGGGACAAGAGCATAACAAGAACTGGGACAGGAGCATACCAAGAACTGGGACAAGAACATACCAAGAACTGTGACAAGAGCATACCAAGAACTGGGACAAGAGCATTGCCAAAAACTGGGACAAGAGCATACCAAGAACTGGGACAAGAGCATACCAAGAACTGGGACAAGAGCATTGCCAAAAACTGGGACAAGAGCATAACAAGAACTGGGACAAGAGCATACCAAGAACTGGGACAAGAGCATTGCCAAAAACTGGGACAAGAGCATACCAAGAACTGGGACAAGAGCATACCAAGAACTGGGACATGAGCATAACAAGAACTGGGACAAGAGCATACCAAAAACTGTGACAAGAACATACCAAGAACTGGGACATGAGCATACCAAAAACTGTGACAAGAACATACCAAGAACTGGGACATGAGCATACCAAAAACTGTGACAAGAACATACCAAGAACTGGGACATGAGCATACCAAGAACTGGGACAAGAGCATATCAAGAACTGGGACAAGAGCATACCAAGAACTGGGACAAGAGCATACCAAGAACTGGGACAAGAGCATACCAAGAACTGGGACAGGAGCATACCAAGAACTGGGACAAGAACATACCAAGAACTGGGACAGGAGCATAGCCAAAAACTGTGACAAGAACATACCAAGAACTGGTACAAGAGCATACCAAGAACTGGGACAGGAGCATACCAAGAACTGGGACAAGAGCATACCAAGAACTGGGACAGGAGCATACCAAAAACTGGGACAAGAGCATACCAAGAACTGGGACAAGAACATACCAAGAACTGGGACAAGAGCATAACAAGAACTGGGACAAGAGCATACCAAGAACTGGTACAAGAGCATACCAAAAACTGGGCCAACAGCATACCAAGAACTGGGACAAGAGCATTGCCAAAAACTGGGACAAGAGCATACCAAGAACTGGGACAAGAGCATAACAAGAACTGGGACAAGAGCATTGCCAAAAACTGGGGCAAGAACATACCAAGAACTGGGACAAGAGCATAACAAGAACTGGGACAAGAGCATACCAAGAACTGGGACAGGAGCATAACAAGAACTGGGACATGAGCATACCAAGAACTGGGACATGAGCATACCAAGAACTGGGACAAGAACATACCAAGAACTGGGACAAGAACATACCAAAAACTGGGACAGGAGCATACCAAGAACTGGGACAAGAGCATAGTAAACAGGTTTTCTATTTGGCCAGAAAGTCCTTTGTGTGCTCAGATCAAAGGGAGATAGAGCTTTAGGAGGAGAAAATGATAAATGTCTTTACTAAGGGGAGAGAGTTTTCAGCACTCCTGGGGGAGATTCACTAAACAGTGATAAAGATGTGATAAAGTGGAGATGACTTCTCCAAGGATATCACTTTCATAGTTCCTATGTTATTCTATGGAGCCAATGCACTAAGATTTCTTCAGATTTGGAGTCTTAATGAATAGGATCCATAGAATAACATAGGAATTGGAGAAGTGATATCACTGGAGAAGTTATCTCCACTTTATCACCTCTGTATCACCGCTTAGTGAATCTCCCCCCTGATGTTGTTGGTCTACAACTTGTGTCATCATCCACTAACAATCGGCTGGAGTTGATGAAAACTGTAATTCAGAAGCAGTGGTAAAGGCAAAAATTGTCCATCATCAGTCTGTTCACCTCCAGCTGTAATTGGTTTTGTTGCACAAATATGTATGTTATTGCATGTTTTTTAATCCTTTCTGTACAGATGTTGGGTTTCCCTTGCTATGAGATATGGACCAGCGGGTTAAGTGAGTGACTATGAAGACAAGACATTGAGTATGAAGCTGGGAAAAGCTGGTTTGATTCACGTATTAGATTATTATATTTCAAGACCAGATGTTCGTAAAAGTCTTAAAGGGATTGTAATGTTTCATAATAAAAGCAGCTCTAATTAATCATCATAGTATTTGGACTTTGGAGAGTGTTATTCCAATACTGTCAGAGTTGTAGTTCAAGAGTAATTGAATGATAAAGTATCCCCCTCCCGCCCCTTTTACTGATGTAACACTGCTCAGCCAGAGCAGAAGGGAGGTGCCCAGGTAGACTGCAGAGAGAGACAATCTTCAATTAAGATAAAGGAAAAACCTGAAAAACGTGTCAAGGGGGGCAGGGCTTTCATTGTTCTCATAGGAAGAAGATTGTCCCCTTCTGTTATCTGTCTGGTCTGTGGACTGGATTCCACATCTGAGAAGAGATGGCTTACACTAGGTAAAAGGGGCGGGAGGGGAAACTTTGCTTGTGAATATCTCTCAAACCATAAAGGTTTGAGAGATAAGACTTATATCGGTCTTCATGTTTTTTTAATGCCTACAAAATAAAATAAAGATAAAACGAAGTATTACTATCCCTTTAATCATCAGTGACCTGACGAGCCCTTATGTACATAAACCCACATCCATACATCAGTATTCCTGACCCCTGGCACACATCGGGGGAGAGTCACTAAGACATGAGAAAGAGGTGATAAAGTAGAGATAACTTCTCCAGTTTATCACTTCTCCAATTTCTATGTTAATCTATAGATTCTTTGCAGTAAGACCTCCAAAGCTGAAGAAATCTTAGTGCACTGGCACTATAGAATAACACAGGAATTGGAGAAGTGATATCACTGGAGAACTTATCTCCACTTTATCACTTCTTTATCACCACTTAGTGAATCTCCATCTTGTATTACCCACAGACCGTATCGAATTGCTGTGGGCTGGACTGGGGCTGATTACAGACAGCTGCTCTCTTCAGGCAGTCAGTGGCATTACTAAACAGAACGCTTTGGTAGGAAGGCGTGATAGGCGACGTAAGCAAGATCACGTGATATATGAGAAGTTGTTTATTACGTACCTTGCTGTTACCTGGTGCACTGGGTTCTGTAGAAGAGAAGGAATTAACCTTTTGATTGTCAGAGACAAAATGCAAATCCCTGTGTGCCCCTCTGGCACTGAAGGGACATGATATTGATCACAGAACAGCTCTATAAAGAGGACTGTCAGTGACCTCATTTACACCTTGCTGAACATTGTAATGTAAAAGTCCTATAAGATTATATACTGTTTAAAGATAAAGTAAAATGTAATTTTGGCTCATTACCTTACTGTGGTCATTGTAATTGCATATGTGAATTTTAACTTCACCCTGGAATGTAGATGTTGCCCTCAATGACCCAGAAGAAGGTAAGATGTATTAATATAAGTTGTGTATGTTCGTTTTGGGGATCGGCCCTCGTAGTGTCGCTCCTCTCACACATTCCCCCTCCCTTCTTGGCCATACTATCTCCTTCTACAGCATAATAGTCACATATAGCTTGAATGTACATGAGCCCTCGGCAATGATTTAACCATTTGCAGCTTGTGTGCTTCCATGTTTCATTTAACCCTTTGAGCGGCAGAGGGGGTATGCAGTGCCTTGCAATTCCTTGCTTACCCCTTTGGCAAGCAAAGAGTTAAGATGTCTCAATTTGAGCTGCTTTGCAATGAAAGCGACCCGTTAGACCCTCCTGTATTGGTGTATGTAGAGCAGTCGCTGTGGGGTCCATTGGTAGGTCATCAATGCATGGATGTTGTAAGTGCCCTCTCCGGGGACCTAACACTGGTTCAATGGCGTTCTTTGAAGGGGAACAGCAGGGTGTAAGGATCCAGGAGGGGAAAAGCAATGCCAGAGAAGATGGTATGCAGGCGAATGTTGCTGCCATTGTAGGTTGGTCATCTTTTTATTTTGTTTAAAAAAATCACACCCCCTTGTATCACAAGGACTGGCAGTATACAGAAGGTATGAATAACCCCTTCTTACTGCTTCCTCTGGGTGTGTGTGTCAGCCTCATGCAGTGTGGAGGAGATATGCTGCCCCGGGGTATGTCAGGCACCTATGTGTGTATGTTGTCCTCAGCCAGAGTGTCCTCCTAGCTCCCGCTCCTGAGTGTGTCAGTGCTCATGGATATGTTGGCTTCAGACAGTGTGTCCTCCTAGTTTCCACCCCGGGTGAGTCAGTGCTCGTGGGTATGTCGGCCTCAGGCAGTGTGTCCTGCTAGCTGCTGCCTCGGTGTGTGTCAAGCACGGCCATAGAATTCCTGGTCACGTGACTACATTCTCTTTTATAGTATAGATTAGTATTTCTTTAACTTTACGAGTGCCAGAGAGGTACGCAGTGCATTGCTCTGCAATGCGTTTCCCATCCCCCTGGCATTCAAAGGGTTAATAATCCTGCCCTGTGCAGCCACCTCTAAAGGTAGAATGGAATATAATCATTGTGCTTCTCCTGGGAGATTAGAATCATGGATACAGATATAATTGCTTTTTAATCCCAGGAACGGCTAGAAGCCTGGATTCCATTGCGGCTGATGTGTTTTATCTGTCACTTCCCCATTGCAGTCCATGAAGAACATTGCAGATAAAGTTATCCACTGCAATGCAATCCAGACCATAATCACCAGTACATGTCTGGGACCAGGGGTCAAACCAGAAATAGAGACCAAGGGTGGCTGGGCGAGCAGAGACTTTCTCTTTAATATCACAGGTTTATGTGGTCCCTCTGCACAGCCAGGCAGCTAATGAACCAAGATAATTTAACCCTTTAATGACCAGCGGGGTGTGCAGTGCATGTCCTCACACTGTGTTGTATACCACTAAAGTTATATTGTTGGAAAATGGGGAAACGTATAATGTTACAGAGGAGTGGATGACCCAGCAATGCAGTGAGACTGGAGGTCATACACAATGTGTCCACAGGCAAGTGCAGGGTTAATCTGTGACTTGTAGAAGGAAGAGTCAAACAAATGAATGGATAAATTATATGGGGTAGACATTGCGGCAACCATCGGCTCCCGGTGTCGAAACCCGGACATCCACCAAATCAGCTGGTCATGGCGATAAACCTAATGGGATTAAATCAAATGATGGGGACAGTCTGAAGAAACTGGTGAAATGTTGTGACCAGGTGTTCTACTGAAGATATACATAACAGAAGGTCAAAACAGTGCAATCCACTGATTATCTTAACTGGTCTAGGGTGCTTGGTATGCTCCATCATGATAATAACGAAGTAAATTAGGTTGAAAAAACATACAAGTCCATCAAGTTCAATCCTTGCCTGATTAACCAGAAATGAGAATTAAATAAGCTTTCCTGCTACCAAATTAGTTAGTCTTGATCAGACCTTCCTGATTTTTCTACTAATGTACAGTATAACCCTGTATGTCCCCTTTTGAAAGAAATGTGTCTAATCTTCTCTTAAATGTATCCATTGTATCTGCCATAACCTCCTCCTTGGGCAAGGAATTCCACAAACTAACAGACCTTACTGTAACAAAAACCCCTTCCTCTGCTGAAGTCGAAACCTCCTTTTCTCTGATCTCAAGGAGTGACCCCCTCATTATTTGATCAGGCCTTGGAATGAACAGCTCACTAGATAAATCCTTGTATTGAAGTCTCATATACGTGTACATTGTGATAAGAGCTCATCTTAGTTGTCTTTTCTCTAGAGTAAATAAACCATGTTTGTCTAGTCGTTCCTCATACGTCAAGTTCTCCATTCCTTTAAAGGGATAGTAATGTTTCACAATAAAAACAGCTCCAATTAATAGTCATAGTATTTGGGCCATGTAGAGTGTTATTTCAATACTGTCCAAGTTGTGGTACAAGAGTAATTGAATGATAAAGTATCCCCCTCCCATCCCTTTTACTGATGTAACACTGCTCAGCTCAGAGCAACAAGACTGGATCACAGAGAGGGACAATCTTCAGTGATCATAAGGACAAACCTGAAAAACCTGTCAAGGGGGGCAGGGTTTTCCTTATGATCGCAGTAAGAAGATTGTCCCTTGCTGTGATCTGTCCAGTCAATAGACCAGATTCCACATCTGAGGGGAGGAGACTTACACTAGGTAAAAGGGGAGGGAGGGGGATACTTTATCATTCAATTACTCTTGTACTACAACTCTGACAGCAATGAAATAACTCTCTCTATGGAGGTTAAATGGAGCTGCTGTTTTTGTGAAACATTACTATGCCTTTTATTAATTTTGTTGCTATTTGCTGTTCTCTCTCCAGTTCTAGACTATCATTTTTCAGAACTGGTGGCAAAAACTACACTGGATATTTGAGGTGAGAGCTGAGGACGGTGTTATTACGGTCCCCGTGATCCTTTCTGTCACTCTCAACTGTGCTGCTCCTGGATTGGTTGAGCTGTGTTGGCCCGCCCCTGGTTATCCGTTATAATCCGGTCACTGGCACCTGTCAGGTGCCCTTTCGTGGTGTTTCCTGCTAGCGTTGCTATTTCCCCATTGTCCTGCTCCTGCTTTGCCAAGGAGCAGGACAAGAGTGCTCGGTAGTCAGCCAGGCCGGATCAGGATACACAGGAGATTCACAGACAAGCCGGTTCGGTAACGGAGAAGGGTCGTCAGCCAGGCCGGGTCAGATGCCGTAGGAGATTCGCAGACAAGCCGGATCAGGAACAAGCAGGAAGTCAGCCAGGCCGGGTCAATCACGGAACAGGAACACAGGAACGTCGTCGGTCAAGCCTAGTCGGTACACGGTGGATCAGGATACAGAAACAGCAACGCTAGCAGGAAACACCACGAAAGGGCACCAGACAGGTGCCAGTGACCGGATTATAACAGATAACCAGGGGCGGGCCAACACAGCTCAACCAATCTGGGAGCAGCACAGTTGAGAGTGACAGAAAGGATCACGGGGACCGTGATAGGTGTGCAGAATATGATCCTTTAATATTTCATATCTTATTGTTGTGTTGTGCAGTATTGTTTACACAAATGTGTTGACATGATTTGCAGCGTGATTTGTTGCGCGGTTCATTCTGTTCGTTGGTCAGTTTTCTATTGATCAGTTTTTGTTTCAGGTTTGGTGGTTGGGGGGAATACGTCTTTTAACACCATATCGTCTGTTAGCAGAGGCTGTAGCTCTTTGATGTTGTGTATTTCTTTTAGTGTGGGGTATGGGGTATACGTGTAGAGCCTTCCCTCTCTTTGTATTGTAACAGGTGCTCATGTGGTGTTCTTAATGACTATACACAACACAACAACAAGATATACAACATTAAAGGATCATATACATGTAACAAACGAAGAAAGAAGAGTGCAAACCACCAGACCGATATTTCTATCCACAACCCGATATCAAATAGGACTCAATACGATACTCACAATTGGAGATACAATAGCTGGTACTCCATACAACCAGCTAAAGCAAATGGGGATTGAGTGAGACTCCCCCGTTACAGTCAACCAATATCTGCAAATGAAGCTCAGGGTCCTCCAAGGATAATATGAAATTTATTTACGATGCATAGATAAAAAATAACATGCCGTGCATAAAGAAACGTATCAAATTAGCTATTATAGCTCAACATATGGATGATTTTAAAAGATTTCTATTAGCGCCAGTGTTATTTGATAAAGGGGCATGTCCCCGAAACGCGTCATATGTTGAGTTATAATAGCTAAATAGCTCAACATATGGATGATTTTAAGAGATTTCTATTAGTGCCAGTGTTATCTAATAAAGGGGCATGTCCCCGAAATGCATCATATGTTGAGCTATAATAGCTAAATTGATACATTTCTTTGTGCACGGCATGTTATTTTTTTATCTATGCACCTTAAATAAATTTCATATTATCCTTGGAGGACCCTGAGCTTCATTTGCAGATATTGGTTGACTGTAACGGGGGAGTCTCACTCTATCCCAGTTTGCTTTAGCTGGTTGTATGGAGTACCAGCTATTGTATCTCCAATTGTGAGTATCATATTGAGTCCTATTTGATATCGGGTTGTGGATAGAAATATCGGTCTGGTGGTTTGCGCTCTTCTTTCTTCGTTTGTTTCTTGTTTTTAAGGCCTTCCATCCAGAACTGAGGAGTTCTTTTAGAACACGCAGCATTCACCTTTCCAATTGACTGAATGGGGGCAATCAGATTCCTCCGTCTATGTATGCTGATCACTATTAGTGATTTGGAACACTGTGAGTATGGCGTTTATTGGTGGTGGTCCTTTATTGGCAAGACTTATTGCACTAGGGAGCGCCCTTCTCTTTCTTCTCGTTTGTCTTCAGATACATGTACATCAGCAAACCTTATAAAGTGGTAGAATGCGTTGCTCACTGTGAGCCATAACTGCACATGCGCAGTACAGAGTCTCTACTATGCATGTGTGGTTTCGCACACAGAGAGCTTCTCTGTGAGCCGTCTGGAGCTTCCCGCTAAGGATCAGAGTGTTCGGCGAGTCTCTACCGTGCATGTGTGATTTCGCACACAGAGAGCTTCTCTGTGAGCCATCTGGAGCTCCCCACTAATGATCAGCACGTTCGGTGAGTCTCTACTGAGCATGACTTCATTGCACAGTAGAGACTCGCCGAACATGCTGCCCCGCTCCGGAAGGCTCACGTCATGTCTCTGCTACCGGCTCCGGGGCAGCAGCCGGGGCAGATGGGTGCACTTTAGCCCGTGTATATGGGCTTTCATACTAGTGATGTTTATATGATACAATTTAGCTATTATAGCTCAACATATGGATGATTTTAAGAGATTTCTATTAGTGCCAGCGTTATCTGATAAAGGGGCATGTCCCCGAAACGCGTCATATGTTGAGCTATAATAGCTAAATTGATATGTTTCTTTATGTGGATGTGGATCTAGATGTTACATTGGTGAAACAGGCCTACCACTAAACCTAAGGATGAATACACACAATCTAAGGAGAAATACGATAAAACTAAGAACAATACCCCAGTCATTCTTCATTTTACAGAAGGGAATCACTCCACCTGTAACCTTAAAATCTTAATATTTAAAGGGGACTTCAAAAATACACAGGAGAGAAAGACATCTGAACTTAAGATGATCAGTCACTTCAACAACAAACACACTGGACTTAAAGGGATAGTAATACTCCGTTTTATCTTTATTTTATTTTGTAGGCATTAAAAAAACATGAAGAACGATATAAGTCTTATCTCTCAAACCTTTATGGTTTAAGAGATATTCACAAGCAAAGTTTCCCCCTCCCACCCCTTTTACCTAGTGTAAGCCATCTCTTCTCAGATGTGGAATCCAGTCCATAGACCAGACAGATAACAGCAGGGGACAAACTTCTTCCTATGAGAACAATGAAGGCCCTGCCCCCCTTGACAAGTTTTTCAGGTTTTTCCCTTATCTTAATTGAAGATTGTCCCTCTCTGCAGTCTACCTGGGCACCTCCCTTCTGATCTGGCTGAACAGGGGGGGGGGATACTTTGCTTGTGAATATCTCTTAAACCATAAAGGTTTGAGAGATAAGACTTATATCGTTCTTCATGTTTTTTTAATGCCTACAAAATAAAATAAAGATAAAACGAAGTATTACTATCCTTTTAATAAGGACTTGAGCTTTCTTGCATATTACCAAAATGTGATATAACCTTTCCTTCTATTTATTTTGTTTTGGTACATATTTAACCATTTCTCTCACAATATGTTTCTACTTGTATCTGTGAACTGTGATTCTGTCTGTCTCTCCCATCTCTCTTGCAGCTACCCTCCTCCTCCCCTCGCACTCCTATCAAGGGATTCAAATCAGTGTTAAACTTTCATTAACACGGGTTTTCTTCTCTTTTTCTCATATTACCAATATGCTTTAGACTTGATAAAGGGAGCATCACTCTTGAAAGTTTTATTCCATATAACTGAATGATAATCCAATAAAAAAGGTGTTATTAAATAATACAATACCCATTAATTTGCCACACACACATATATATATTTGACCCAGAATTTCACCCCTATTTTCTCAATACATGAGCCTCAGTTGTCCTTTCTCCCTACAGGTGGATTAATTTTTAAGCAGTGGAAGGAGCGATTCCTGAACCTCACCCAGGACGGGAGACTCCTTGTGTCCAGGGACTCGTTCTCTCCTCCGGAGCTGCAGATCTCACTTCTGTCCCGGTGCCAGGCCGTGCTGGAGGGCACAGAGCTGGGGGAGGTTCCACGGCTGCCTGCAGGGTCACAGAAGGACAGCTGCCTGGGACTGTCCCTGATTGATGGGAGGACATTGCTCCTACTGGCCCCTGATTCACAGGAGTGCAGGTACCTAGAGACCAGGCTAGGCACAAACACACCGGGTACCTAAGTACCAGGCCTTGCACAAATATACCATGTATCTAGGTACCAGGCCTGGCACAAATATACCATGTATCTAGGTACCAGGCCTGGCACAAATATACCATGTATCTAGGTACCAGGCCTGGCACAGACAAACCAAGTACCTAGAGATCAGGCCTGGCACGGACAAACCAAGTACCTAGAGATCAGGCCTGGCACAAATATACCATGTATCTAGGTACCAGGCCTGGCACAGACAAACCAAGTACCTAGAGATCAGGCCTGGCACAAACACACCAGGTACCTAAGTACCAGGCCTGGCACAAATATACCATGTATCTAGGTACCAGGCCTGGCACAAACACACCATGTACCTAGGTCCCAGGCCTGGCACAAACACACCAGGTACCTAGGTCCCAGGCCTGGCACAAACACACCATGTACCTAGGTCCCAGGCCTGGCACAAACACACCAGGTACCTATAGGCCAGGCCTGGCACAAACACACAGGAGTGCAGGTACCTATAGACCAGGCCTGGCACAGACACACAGGAGTGCAGGTACATATAGACCAGGCCTGGCACAGACACACAGGAGTGCAGGTACCTATAGACCAGGCCTGGCACAGACACACAGGAGTGCAGGTACCTAGAGAACAGGCCTGGCACAGACACACAGTACCATAAGAATAGGCTGGATATACCTCTAGAGCTCAATGGGCTTTGTGCCTTATTCATCAGGTTAAAGACAGCAATTTTGGGCAGATGAGGTGCATAGTAGGCCACCAAGCAATCATTTCCTTTGAATTAAATGAAGATTTTACTGACTGCTCCGGGCGGTTCCCTTACATCGCTTGGGTGCATCTGATTTGCACCAGTTTTCTTAGTAAATTAGTCTCATTGCAATGAAAAATGTATATTATTCTGAAAAAAAATGAAAAGAAAAACACCTTTAACAGCACAAGACCCAACACCTAAAAAGCACGAATGGGGCAACTCTGATCTAATTATGGGGCCAAAGGCAAGGAAAAACAATAAAACGTAACCTTTATTTTTAAAACTATTAAAAAAGGGTAAAAAAATATATAAAAACTCAGCAAATTAACAGTATGTGATTAATTCATAGCGAATTGCCATGAAAAATATAGATAGTTTCCAGTGTTGGGGGTCCAGTGCTGGATTCCCCCTATTACCCTTGTGGTGACTAATCCGAAGGGTAATTTGCATATGTAGATTGGTAGTTAGAGACGCTCAACTAGGAACGAGCCTGTAATACAAATTTAGAAGTCTCTATAGCAGTGGTGTCCTACCCAGGGAGCAGTCTCTTTTAGCCAAATAGTGCCTTTCACATTGGTCCTGCCATTACAGCAGTCCATCCACAAAATGCCAATCAATTCCTCTCTGAATAAGAGAAGCAACCAACCCCAGACGTACGTTTCAGCCTCATAGGGCCTCATCAGTAAGGTGTAAGTGGACTTTCTATGCACTGTGAGCAAGGGGTCCAATGCGGGATTCCTCCTATTACCCTTGGGATGACTAATCCCAAAGTGGTGTCCTACCCAGGGTGCAGTATCCTTTAGCCCACTAGTGATTTTCATACTGGTCCTGCCAAAAAAGCAGTCCAACCACAAAATGCCAGGCAGTTCCTCTCTGAACAAGAGCAGCAGCCGACCCCAGACGTATGTTTATGCCTTGTTGGGCCTCATCAGTGGGCCACTGATCATAGTGGTTAAAGACCATTGACGTGTCGGGACTGTCACCAGTGTCCGTGCCTTAGGAACCGGTGATGATCCTGGCACATCTTGGCTCTTATGACCACAGTGCTACTGTGGGTGCGCTGTGATCACTAGGGGAGTCTGAAGCTGGCTGTCTGAAGCCCAGAGCGGTCATTTTCGTAGTCTTGTTCCGCTAGTCGATACAAGTGATCTCTCACGCATTCCGGCTCTCTGAATGACGACTATGATGTACTTAAGGGTGATCCTACCCCCAGGAACGCTGGACATTAAGGGGTTAATGCCAGTTTGCTTTGAGTTCCTCTGTTCTTGGAATCTAGGCCCATCGTTATAAAAATGGGCGTTATTCTGGACTAAACCAACAGCACCATAGGGGACAAATAAAAAAAAATCCATGTAAAATTAAATTGGTGTTTTAATCCCGTGAAGCTATGCATTAGAGATCACTCTGGCATTCAAGGGGTTAAAAAGCTCCTTTCAATGCATGCTAATTTAGGAATTTTGATTTGACCCCTATGGTACAGTTGTTTTAGTCCAGAATTACTCCAGTTTTTCTCTAATAATTATGGGTTTAGGTTCCTTAT
>CM074726.1:195031416-195053916 GCA_037306005.1 Rhinophrynus dorsalis | reverse complement strand
AATGTCCAAAAAAATAACTCTGTATACGATTCTTCATATTTATTTGGTAAAATGTATAGCATATTTTAAAATCGTGTTACCTTCATAATCTTCCTCAAATTCAATTTAACAAATTCCACCTTCGGCCTTTTCAATTACATCAATGAAGGTCATACCTGAAAACGAGAGAAATCTCAATGGATTCTTCCTGGTAAAACATTTTTCTAAATAAAGACTGAAGAAGTTCCAAAATCTGGTCCGAACGGATCGCAATGAGGGACAACATCGTGTCAGTATAAGGAAAACTCTGCCCCGGTTCATCAAGGGGGGAAGGGTTTAACCCCTTAACGATCCTTGACGGTCATAGCACGTCATGGGTAGATCTGACTTAACGACCCATGAGTAGAGTACTATGACCGTCATGGAATTCCAGGCTCCCCCCGTGGAGTCCCGAACCAGAAAAAAAAAAAGTTCCGTGGTCCTTAAAGGGATAGTAATACTTGAAAATATTTGTATTTTATATTGTAGCCCTTAAAAAAACATGAAAAATGATATAAGTCTTATCTCCCAAACCTTTATGGTTTGGGAGATATTCACATGTAAAATATAGTAAAATGCTGTTTTCCTGACTGTTTCAGCCAAGTCTGCCATCTAGTGGACAGATTTGGAATTCGGTCCACATAGCAACCGGCAGCTCTTTAGCAGTGGGGAGATCACAATCTTTGAAAATAACTACTTAATTGGAACTATCTACAAAGTGTGCCTGGCTTGAAATCACACTTTGTAGACCATTCCAATTAAGAAATTCTTTTTAAAGATCATGATCTCAGCCCTTCTGGAGAGGCACAGCCGGTCCGGGGACTGGATTCCAAATCTGAAGGGTGGAGCAATGACGTCACTCCAGGGGAAACTTTACTTCTGAATATCTCCCAAACCATAAAGGTTTGGGAGATAAGACATATCATTTTTCAAGTTTTTTTTAAGGGCTACAATATAAAATAAACTTATTTTCAAGTATTACTAACCCTTTAAGTGACCGCCGTGTGAATCACGGCCAGTCCTGAAGGGGTTAACATACACTGACACACAAATATTGTCCCTCATCCCAATCTGTCCGGTCAAGTGAGCGGCTTTTGGATTTGAATGATCTCTGCCTGACGTAACTGAAAGGGGAAGGAAGGAGAATCTTTTAAATCAAATTTCTAGGAGAATATGAAGGTAACGCAATTTTAAAGGGATATAATTACTTAAAATGTAAAAAAAATATATGTTGTAGGGTTTATCCCCCCCCCCCGTGTAAAACAAGGGTACTCCCACTGCTGAGAGATATTTTATTAAAAAATTATAACAGCTCAAACTTGAATTTTTTAGGGGCAATATCACAGTGGCCTGAAAATTTACAGTGGTGCTGTTGCTACACCATCCTATGGAGATTTTTGGTCTACAGACCAGAGCAGTAAATAGGATGGTGTAGCAACAGGGCACTGTGATATTGCACCTAAAAAAATTAAACTTTGAGCTGTTACCATTTTTTAATAAAATATCTCTCAGCAGTGGGAATACCCTTGTTTTACTAAGGGGGATAAACCCTACAACATATATTTTTTACATTTTAATTATTACTATCCCTTTAAAATAGGCTATACATTATAACAAATCACAATGATCAATCCTATTCAGAGTTTGTTTTTGGACATTACTATCTTTTTAAATAATTAAAATAAAAGGAGGAACAGGTCATCTAACGGTGATTGCGCTTTTACCTTTCATAGCAAAAGTCCAACTCGAGTTACTCTTTGATAAACAGATGTAATCTAAAGTCATATGAGCGCAATCTTCTAAAAGTTGTGGTAACAAATTGTGGTTGATGAGTCTGAAAAAGTTCTTATGCCGTAGTCCATCTATTCTCAGACATATTACTGTCATTTTTTTCATTTAAAGGGATAGTAATACTTCATTTTATCTTTATTTTATTTTGTAGGCATTAAAAAAAACATGAAGAACGATATAAGTCTTATCTCTCAAACCTTTATGGTTTGAGAGATATTCACAAGCAAAGTTTCCCCTCACTGACCAAAACGGTCAAGTCTGCCATCTAGCTGTCAGATTTGGAATCCGGGCTGCAGATCAACTAATGGCTCTTCAGCAGAGCTGAGATCACAAGATGTAAAAATAACTATTTCATTGGAAGGGTCTAAAAAGTGTGCTTGCAAACCAGGTGCACTTTGTAGACTATTCAAATGAAGTAGTTCTTCTTACATCTCGCAATCTCGGCTCTGCTGCAGAACCACAGCCGGTCCGCAGACCAGATTCCAAATCTGACAGCTAGAAGGCAGACTTGACCGTTTTGGTCAGTGAGGGGAAACTTTGCTAGTGAATATCTCTCAAACCATAAAGGTTTGAAAGATAAGACTTATATCGTTCTTCATGATTTTTTAATGTCTAGAAAATAAAATAAAGATAAAACGAAGTATTACTATCCCTTTAAAGAGGAACTTTCAGATAATAGCCAGTCTCCATACAAAAAAAAAATACTTGTGTGTAAAGGAATCCGTACCGTTTCGGGACTGGCGGGCAGGTTAGTGCGGTCTGTGATGGAGACCGGGACTGATGGCGCATGCACACAGTCAAGATGTCTGCGCTGTATCATCAGTTCCGGTCTCCAAACGGGACGGATTCCTCTAGAAACAAGTAGTTTTTTTTTTTTGTAAGACATACATTTTCAAGCTAGTCGCCATGTATTTAATGACTGCATGGAGACTTGCTATTATCTGAAAGTTCTGCATTAAAAATAAAAAATGGAAGTAATCTAATCGAAGGTATTTACAAAAAAAAAATCTTACAGAAGTAATTTTTGTTGTCTGATTTCCATAATCCCCCCCAAAAAATAAAAATTGTATAAATATGGAAGTAAAGACATTTTAAAGGAATATTACCAGAAAAAAAGTTACTTCTCTTCCTGCAGTTCTTAATTCTTTATAACACATTTTCAAAAGTGAGATTTATTTCTGAAAATATTATTGTTCTTTCATCACTAATCCAGGATCCTACATTCTTTATGTAATTACACTGATTTTTTGAACATTGAGCGCTATAGTGTAGCTGATGTACAAAGTGCAACAATTCTGACACAAACCAATTACATCATCCTGTATAATAATTCGCTAAGGATGTTTGTCAGAAGCCGTCATGCTCAGTAGAGACTGCACGCGTTCGGCCTGTCTCTACTGTGCATGATTGCATCGCGTTAGTGAGGCTCATTAGTGAGGTGACGCAAGGCTTCATCTGGTGGAGCAGTGAGGTAGCGGCCGCTTAACATTTTGAGTGCCAGAGGGATACGCAACCCATTGCAAAGCAATGCGTTGCGTACCCCTCTGGCACTCAAAGGGTTAACATTACCCAGACCTTGGCCCGTGTACACGAGCTTTTACACTAGTAGGGTGATAAATAAACATTACTGCTGATTTAAATGAAATTAAATGCCCCATTTAAATCAGTTGAAAGGTTGGGAATTCCTGGTTCCTGTTTCTGTTGCCTCAGCCTCTGTGTGTTAATAAGTAATCCCAATTATCATTTCATTCTCATAAAACATCTCCTTTTTATTTTCTTTGCAGCAAATGGATTAACATTCTCCGGAAAGTCAAAGATGTGAGTAGAAGCTCCAAATACAAGATACTTACTGTGGCACCTTAAAAAATTCCGTCCACATGTTGAAGTGTCCAATGAGGTTTCTGTAATTTTCCTTTAAAGGAGAACTCTCCATCTATTAAAGTACATCTTATCTTAAAGTCCTCTTTCATCCTTTTTTTTTTCTTTTTTTTAACGTAATGCTGTTAATGCCGAGATATAACCTTTTAAAAATGAGCTGGCTGGGGTGTCACACAGTTTATGTGTGGTTCTGTGACTACCCGAGGACAGTGGAACAAGACTGGGGTGTCCGACAGTGTATGTGTGGTTCTGTTACTATCAGTGGACAGTGGAACAAGACTGGGGTGTCAGACAGGGTATGTGAGGTTCTTTTACTATCAGTGGACAGTGGAACAAGACTGGGGTGTCAGGCCATGTAGGTGTGGTTCAGGAACTACCAGTCAGTGCATGGAGGATTGAAATATTTCATTTGTGTTTTCTATTACATTTCACTTGCATTAAACACTGTAATCCAGTCCCTACTGGATCAATTACCTGATCCAAGTTACCCAAAACGTTTTATTCTTATAACGTTATCTGAAGCATCTGGTATTGACTATTATTCTCATAAATGTGATATTGATATATTAATTAATTTGGGACTAGAGAGTTCTGCATGATATGGTGAAGTCTTGTGCTGGATACCTTTAACGTCGAAGGAGTTAAAATATTTGATTGTTTAGGTTCCTTTGGGATTTAATTTGATAAAAAAATGGTTCTGCCACCACAAAAAGTCTGAGAACCACTGATTTAACACAATATTGTCTGTTTCCTTGAAATTGTAGGGCCTTTCCCAGCCTCCGCTCTCCCCAAACAGCTGTAGACTCCACCCCACCTCCCCCATCAGAAGGTGTTGTTGGAGGGACATCTCCGCTCAAACCAAGGACAAGACTCAAGTGAAGGATGGTGGGTAATACTTTATTAATTGAGAAGTGACTCCTCCTAATATCACCCCACTTACCTTACTATGTCCATAAAATCCTAATAGCCCATAAGAAATTTGAACATGTGCCATTTTTCAAGAAATAACAGCTTCCATCAACTCTGATGTCATGTGTATGGAGGTGGACTTGACAGTTGCTAGAAGGACAACAGGAAAGGAACTCCGCCCACTGCACATGATAATCTTAATTCTTTAATGATTCACTGGTCCTTAAAGAGTTAAGCAGGATCATACACTCTGCCTGCTTCATTTTGGAAAAAAAGTCTAGTTACTGTCATGTCCACCTCTATGGAGATGATATCCTCAACTGAAGGAAGATGTTGGGGGTTATGTACTTAGAGTTGATAAAGAGGTGATAAAGTGGAGATGACTTTTCCAGTGATATCACTTCTCCGGTTCCTATGTTATTCTATGGAGCCAATGCACTAAGATTTCTCCAGCTCTGGAGATCTTAGTTTATAGCCTCCACAGAATAACATAGGAACTGGACAAGTGATATCACTGGGAAAGCCATCTCCACTTCATCACTTCTTTATAACGTCTTAGTGCATAACCCCCATTGTCTCTTGAACAAAGGTGCAAGGACAAAATTCACAGGGGCCATTAGGATTTTTTGATCGTAGTAAGGTAAACAGGTTAATATTAGTAGGTGTTAGTTTTTCTTTAATCTTTACTTCTTGTGCTGGAGACTGCAAGATCCCTCCACCAAGACTAACAGTTTCTGGTCTCCTTCCCCAGGCAAACTGGCTCATTGTAAGGAGAAATGCACTCCTCACTGCCTGCGCCATGGCTCCCAGCTCCATCGTGGAGTGAAGACGGCGTGTATTCTCATGGGGGGAGCTGCGGCTGGTCCAACCCTCGGTCACATGGTTACCTCTGGTCATGGTGCTCACTCTGCTGACTCTGGTGCTGCCCCAGACTTCAGAGAACTGGGGTACCACCCATCTGCAGACACCGAGGGCTGCCAGTACAATGTGGATTTCGAGGGCATGGACCAGGATTACAATGCCTTCGATTTTGGTGGCTTTGCCTTCTAGACCTCCTCAGCTGCCCGTGAATGGGTCTCCAGACTCTCCACCTCTGTTTGGTTACATAGGATGTAGAAAGGAATCTCTGTTGTGATCTGTCCTCAAGGCAAAAATGGAAGATGGAAAAGACACCCTAAAATATTATCGTCATATGTACAAAGGAAGTGGAGCAATTCTGAGACAAAAACTGGGGGGACAAATAAATGATCACATTGAGTGAAATGAGCAGTATACTGTTTTGTCAGTATAAAACATTACGTAACTGTGACATTAGGTTTTCCCAGCTGAGAAAACAGGTACTCCTACTGGAAGATTTTTCATTTGAAAACTTCAGCTCAGATTTTTAAAATTAAGTTTTCATTTGTGGTTACCTGGAAATGCTGTCCTATCACTTGGAATAGTCTCTGACTCAACCTCTCCCATGAAGTTAATTACAAAATATGGGGTTTGAACTCTAGTAAATTCTGTTGCTATCGGTTTCAATAAAGAATTATTTTGGGCTTTAGCAACATTTGAATGAAATATCTTCCAGAAGTGGGAGTACTCTTGTTTTTGTGAATTGCTGTGTATACAAAGCCCTGTAATATGTGTATATATATATTTATGGAAGAAACCTTCATGCCTGGCACTCACACACAAACACACACCCAGGGGAAGCAGTAATGAGGAGATATTCAAATTCCATCTGTACTGCCTGTCCAGGACATACAGGGGGGAGTGATTTTCTCTGCAAAGAGTTGGCCCACCCCCACTATCTCCTCTTCTAAAAAACAAGCATGCCCTTTCCACCCACTGCCACTCCTGTTATAATATCTACAAGATTGTGTTTGTTTAGTCATGCGTACAACTGCATGAGACTTTTGTTTTTTGCAGGTGGGGTTATACATTTTATTTATTGCATGGGCAAAGCCGTGTCAATATTGCTAGTATATATATAATTCCAGATCAGGTTTTGGTAAGCAGAAACAAACACATTTAAAATTGCTGGCGCTCAACCAATTTCTAAGAGAAGAGCTCAAAGCAAAAACACCAAATATTGGTGCACATCCTTATTTAATCAGTGTTCATCCTTTACTCTGAAGCATATTACTGCTTATCACCATCCACTATAGGCAAGTTCTAACCTCAAGATAAATTATGTTACGGTCAGGACTTGTCTATAATGTGGTTCATAGGCATGGTGGCAAGCTTGGCATACTAGGGCCATATTGTGTGACTAAAACCTCATATTTACTAGTGAGAAGTGGGCAATGTGCTTGAGAGTAAGGAGATAATGCTAATTAAATATGGATGTACATCATATGTTCTACATATGCATCTGAGAAAATAGTTTTTGTCACGGGAACCCCATGGCCCTTGGCTCCTGGAGGGGCCTGGGGGTCAGCCCGCTCCCTACAGATCATGGATTCCACTCACAGGGAAGCACTTTTGCCAGCTTACCAGATTGGGTCCCAATATGGGTGGATGACTTGTTATGTGTGTATTTAAACCCTGTATGTTTCACAATAAAGCAGTTCTTGTCTTAACCTACACTGGTGTTGTCTGGTGGGGTAAGCTTACTGTATCCAGAGTGCGTTCTCCCTACACTGAGTCCTGCCTAAGTGACTGGGTGAATGGAGCTATGATCCTGGTTCCTGGTGGTCCCTGTGACAGTTTTGTGTTAGAGGCCCAAATCATTGTTTACAATATGGCAGTCCAAAGAGTAGTTACACCACCGAAGCACAAGGCTATGCTTGGCAGCCCCACAACTGCTATTATCAGTGTTTCAGGGGTGTCAGGAAACTGTCCCACTGAGCTAGAAGAGAACTTGGAAATCTGTGGTTCATAGCTGCTGTAGCAATTCAATCTTGGTAATGCAAGATTGTGATCACACCTGACGATGAGTGGCGTTGATGGTTGCCAAGGCAGCCTGACATGTGCTATTCAGGCGCCAGGTTTGAAAAGGTATTTTATCCGGGTGTGAGACATACCTTGTGATGTGAATGCCCCTGATGAAAGTCCGATGGAGGACTGAAACGTTGGGTTTTAAATGGTTGAATAAAGATAATTTTTATTGATAAAGTGTGCTCGGCTATATGGAATTGAATTGTTATATTGATCTAAGCCAGAAGCGCCTAACTTTGAGAAACGAGTGCAGCAGCTTATTTGAGAATTGAGTCATAGCTGCTGTAGACCAACTGTGCTGGACTTTCAGGCCAGAAGCAGAGGATCCATGTGAGTTGCATCATGCAGACTAGAGACTGGACTGTGAGATTCAGTCTCTTGGTTTAGTCTCTTCCTGTGAGACCAACAATGAAGCTCTGGGAGTCTCCGTTCAGACCTCCGTTCTGCTCTTCTGTTGATCTGGCAATACTCATAATGCAGCCACCAGCTTCATTAGTGATCACAAGGGATCAGATCCGCTGATGGGGATCTGTCCTGGTGATAGTTACCATTTAAATGTTTTTTTAACCTTTTAAATACTACAAAGGGTTAACAGTCTGATATAAATAATGCATATTTTGCAAACCTGTATTTGTTCCCTATTATGCAGTCGGTTTCTCCTAGAATGAGTCCACTATCCTTTGTACATATTAATTATCTGGATTGTATAAGGGGATTTCTGCCTGGATAAATCCTGGGCCAGTTCCACTCATAATGTCTGCCCTATAAAGGAAGCATTTTGCCCACTCGTCAGCATAACAGGGAACATTCTGGATCCACTCCCACCATGCAACTCCCACTTCTCCAACCATTTAAAGGGATAGTAATACTTCGTTTTAACTTTATTTTATTTTGTAGGCATTAAAAAAACATGAAGAATGATATAAGTCTTATCTCTCAGACCTTTATGGTTTATGAGATATTCACAAGCAAAGTTTCCCCTCCCGCCCCTTTTACCTAGTGTAAGCCATCTCTTCTCAGATGTGGAATGCAGTCCATACACCAGACAGATAACAGAAGGGGACAATCTTCTTCCTATGAGATCAATGAAAGCCCTGCCCCCCTTGACAAGTTTTTCAGGTTTTTCCCTTATCTTAATTGAAGATTGTCCCTCTCTGCAGTCTACCTGGGCACCTCCCTTCTGCTCTGGTTGAACAGGGGGGGGGATACTTTGCTTGTGAATATCTCTTAAACCATAAAGGTTTGAGATATAAGACTTATATCATTCTTCATGTTTTTTTAATGCCTACAAAATAAAATAAAGATACAATGAAGTATTACTATCCCTTTAAAGAGATAGTCATGTGTTCATCTTAAGACAATGTCGATGATTCAGTATACTTACCATTCTAACAGTCCATAACTTTGTTGTCTTTGTTTTATTTTATATTAAAGTGATAGTAATACTTGAATTCATCTTTATTTTATATTGTAGCCATTAAACAACCATTAAAACCGATAAGAGTCTTATTTCTCAGCTCTGTATCAGCCGCGGCGCGGGCAGTCTCTACTGCGCATGACTGCCCCGCGACCGGCTGGCATTGGCACAGTGTCCCGTGTAACGGGCTCTTCAAGTAGTATTGAATAATTGATGCTGCCTTAATAACATTACTTAACATTACTATCTCTTTAAGTGCAAAAGCTGCCTCTCAACTCACCAACTCTGCGTCACCTTGATTAAGCCCCTCCCACATTAGGATGTGAATAGCATCATTTGGAAACGCCCATGCCCAGCCCTCTGTCTTTTTATGGAGCCCACGAATAAGATGGATCCCAGGAATGTTCATAAGTCATTTTCATATATGTTTAAAGTCATTTTAATATCTGTGGTTTGTGGATATTTATTGACACCCAATGAATCCTATTAAACTTCATACTTATCTACAAAGAGGTATTTTTTTAACATTTTCAATTCAATATACATTTGATCTTTAAAGCATCAATTACATTTTATTATTAAAATAGATGAATGTTAGGGATTTTTCTGCTGAATGCAACAGGGCTACACCCAAAGCTGAGAAATGTTTCACCCAAATGTTATTACAGTTCAAAGTGTCATGAAGTGATGTAGTATCAAAGTCTATAGAGAACTGAAGCTTGAGATTCAAATCCTATAACATCAAAAGGCCAGATATATGCTTGTCATGCACAGTAGAGACTGCTGGAACGCAGGCCGATACAGTTATGCGCAGTAGAGACTGCTGGAACGCAGGCCAATACAGTTATGCGCAGTAGAGACTGCTGGAACGCAGGCCAATAGTTATGCGCAGTAGGCACTGCCCGAATGCACAGAATCATGGTAGATGTAGTTCTGCAGTAGTACAGCTGCCGTTACATAGCCGTTTAACTTTGTCCCATGTACACAAGCTTTTACACTTGTCTCCAATAAAATGCATAGAAAAACTGTCAAGATACAAGGTGAACTGTCTAGTCAACAGGTGGCACTGTTGCTAAAAATAAATAATCTATAGCAAATGTAATATGTTTTGGAGAACACATCTTCCAGTAGTAGCTTTAACCCTTTGAGTGCCAGAGGGGTACATGCGTAACCTTGTTTAACTCAACTACAAAAGCCCAACAATATGTTTTTTTTGTTTTTTTTTCATAATAAATGGGTACTGCTCCTTTGAGAAACAATTATTTATTTTTATTTGAATGCAACGAGTTGTAGAAAAATTTTTCCACTTGCTTTCTGCTGAACCGGGTCAGCACTTTCAGATAGTGAAATGCTATGTCCTGCTCTGGACTGATTTCCAGCGCAAAAAAAACCCACATATAGATAAACTTGACTCATTCAGTCAATGGACTATGAGAGTTGTTGTCTGGCAGCAGCCAAAGGTTGTCCATCCTTAGTTAGTTAGCGGAGAAGATAGAGTGCCCTCTATCTGCACTCTGTAAAGATAGTCTGGGGGGATATGTTTAAAGGACAAAATGGAACAATTTTATGGCAAATCAAATCAACTGTGTTATAAAGAACAAATAAATCCTTCACTAATTTAAATGGGGTGTTTGAGCCCATGAATGCTTAACCCTTTGAGTGCCAGAGGGGTAAGGAACGCATTGCTTTGCAAAGCGTTCCACATGCCTCTGGCACTCAGAGAGTTAAAAGTGTCATTTAAGCAAATATCCAGTATGATAGTGTTACGTTAACCCATGATTTGGCCTACTTCTCTTTCTACGTGCCCCTATTACTCACTGCAATTGCAAAGGATTTACCAATCTAACTCACTCTACAGTGCATTAAAGAGGCAGTAATCCCTTTCTGTGAAATTATTTTATATTTAACCCTTTTTTTTTTTTTTTTTTTTTTACAGTTTGAGTTCAAGGTTTTGTAGCCACCAGGTGGCGCTGTTGCCTTTATTGCCTTTGAAAAGCTGAGTGTTGCAGACACAAGCTTTCCATACATGGATGTAACCACAGCGCCACCTTGCTGCTACAAAACCTTGAACTCCAGCAATCATAAAATTGTTATTTCTGTAATAATATTTGAAAGACTCAACACCCAGCATTGTGCATACCCTTGTTTCACTCAGTAAGAAAAGCCCTATTGGATATTTTCTTTTCGTAATTAACATTTACTTTACCATTAATTAAATCATTACAGTACAAAAGACATTCACAATAAAGAGACTTTTTATTAGTATAAACTATTCACAAAATACAAATATTAATTTAATGTAATAGCAACACAGTAACATAGCAAATGAGGTTGAAAAAAGACACAAGTCCATCAAGTTCAACCCTTGCCTGGGTATATGCACACTGTACAAGGGTAGCAAAGAATTCTGGGAGCTGTGGTATTACCGTTCACTGTGAGGATGGGGCAGAGAGAAAGGCCCATATTGTCGCCATGAGCAGAGGGTGTCATACCGGGAAGTATTTTGTAGATATTCATGGGTAGAACTACTGCCAGTACAAAACAAGAAAATCGTCAGGGCACAAAATAGTTTAGGTGCCCAGTGACCTCAAGGGGTTATAGAGAGAGTAATGGAGAGATATGACTGCAAGCCTTATTCTTCAATATACAATTTTCTAATTAAACATACCTTTCTAAATGCTTCTAAAAGTGTTGATTTTATTTTAATTAAAAGTGTGCCCCTCCCGCCCCTTTTCAATACATAACATTGCCTCTCGTCAGAGAAGCAAGCCGGTATGGAAGGATCATCATGACGAGGCACAATCTTGTGTCGGTGTAAGGGAAAAACCTGCCCTCTCCTTCATCAGGAGAAAATAGGGTTTTCTTTACACTGATAGAAAGAAGACTGTACCTTTTTGTGATCTGTCCGGTTAAACAATCAGATTTTAGATTTTAGGGGAGGCAGTGTTACACATTTAAAATGGTGTAGGAGGGGGACACTTTTAAAAGGATAGTAATGTTTCATAATAAAAGCAGCTCTAATTAATCATCATAGTATTTGGACCTTGGAGAGTGTTATTTCAATTCTGTCAGAGTTGTAGTTCAAGAGTAATTCAATGACAAAGTATCCCCCTCCCGTCCCTTTTACTGATGTAACACTGCTCAGCCAGATCAGAAGGGAGGTGTCCAGGTAGAATACAGAGTGAGACAATCTTCAATTAAGATAAGGAAAAAAACCTGAAAAACTTGTCAAGGGGGGCAGTGCTTTCATTGTTCTCACAGTAAGAAGATTGCCCCCTTCTGTTATCTGTCTGGTCTTACAACCAGATTCCACATCTGAGGGGAGGCGGTTTACACTAGGTAAAAGGGGCTGGAGGGGGATACTTTATCATTCAGTTACTCTTGAACTACAACTATGACAGTATTGAAATAACACTCTCCATGGACCAAATACTATGAAGATTAATTGGAGCTGCTGTTTTTGTGAAACATTACTATCCCTTTAACTAAAATAAAACAAAAAACGACAACGTTATAAGCATTTAGAAAGGTACTATTAGATCTGACTTTGAGATCTGTCTCTTTAAATCTATATTAACATTAAAAACCGTCTCCATTTGTAATGCACTACTAAGTCAGCTGTGATGCTAGCTGTCATCATTAGTAAAGAATAGCCAGGGTCCTGCCTCCATCATGATCTCGGGATGTCTCAATTCCATGAAATCTATTATTGGATATTCATATAGCATAGCATGTGATTTCTATAGATATTGCTAATTACATATTCATGACTAGCTGAAGAGCGAGTGTACACGGGCCACAGAGCTGGCTGGTCCTGGTGCAGTCATGTGCGGTAGAGAATGCTGGTGATGAGGCGGGGCGCTCCGAATTCAGGCCATGGTCACTCTCTGTGCAGGTGCACAGAGAGTGACCACTGTCTGAATTCGGATCGTCCCTCCACATCACCTGCATTCTCTACCGCACATGACTGTGTCATTACAAACCTTTAGCGAATTATTATATAGGATGTAATGTGTGGCTCCGCACTGTACAAGTTTATGTATGTCATTCACTCTGTACAACTTGCCATGTTTAGAGAATATAAACTGTATATAAGCCATCAATCGGCAATGTAAGAGTTAAAGGGATAGTAATATTTCAAAATAAAAGCAGCTCCAATTAATCTTCATAGTGTTTGAGCCATGGAGAGTGTTATTTCAATTCTGTCAGAGTTGTAGTAAGACCGCTTATACCATCATGCTGTAAACTTCAATAAAGATCAAGCTTCCTGTAAATCCTGCCATCATGCTGAATTAAAGGGACAGTAACAGCAGAATAAAAATGCAGCTCCGATTGATCCTCATATAACGAGAATCATGTAGAGCTCTATTTCAATACTTTATATTTTGTAGTTCAAGAGTAAGTCAGTTCTAAAGGATCCCCTCCCTTCCCTTTCACCTACGTACCGCTGCCTCGCTGAGCTGGCCAGATGGAGTGCAGCAAGAGACGATCTTCATTGAGCATAAGGAAAATCCTCCTTCATCAAGGGGGGGGGGGGGCAGGGTTTTCCTTATACTCAGTAGATGAAGATTGTCCCTCGCTGCGTGCTGTCCGCTCCCACGACTGGATTCCACAGCTGAGGGGAGGAGGCTAAGGGTAGGTCAAAGGCACTGGTGGGAGAACCTTTAGAACTGATTTACTCTTGAACTACAAGACATAAACCTTTGAAATAGAGCGCTACATGATCCACGTTATATGAGGATCAATCGGAGCTGCATTTGAATTCTGCCGTTACTATCCCTTTAAAGAAAAGCAAGAATTTACTACCATCAGATGCGTACTAACAGATACGTTTCGTTAGAAAAATGTTTATGGAAGACTAAGTCTTGCAGTCATATCTAACCGTTACTATCTCTATGTTTCTATAGTTCATAGTGAACTGGGATTCCAAAATATTTCACCCCAGGGCCCCCAAGTCTTACCTCTGCCATAGAGATACAAGGAGGGTGCATTTACTGCTTAAAGGGGAAGTATCATCCACTCTATATTGAGCCCAAAATCCTAATAATAAAAGTGATTTGCATCTATGTACTTGTAATCTCAAGAATAATTGTGGCATTAGTGAAAAATAGACCTTTTTAGGCAGACAGGCATCCGCAGGGATCTTGCCTTAGGTGCTTTATATACTTGTGCCATCAGTCCCTTCCAGTGCCTTAAAAGGATAGTAATACTTGAAAATAATTTTATTTTATATTGTAGCCCTTAAAAAAACATTAAAAATGATATAAGTCTTATCTCCCAAACCTTTAGGGTTTGGGATATATTAGCAAGTAAAGTTCCCTTTTACTGGCTGTTTTAGCCAAGTCTGCCATCTAGTGGACAGATTTGGAATCCGGTCCACAAATCAGCCTGCAGCTCTTTAGCAGTGCCGAGATCACAGTCTTTAAAAAGAACTACTTAATTGGAACTGTCTACAAAGGGTGCCTGGCTTGCAAACACACTTTGTAGACCATTCCAATGAAGAAATTATTTTTAAAGATCGTGAACTCGGCACTGCTGAAGAGCCACTGCTGGTCTGCGGACCGGAATTCAAATCTGACAGCTAGAGCAGTGACGTCACTCCAGGGGCAACTTTACTTGCTAATATCTACAGGGCTACAATATAAAATATAATTATTTTCAAGTATTACTATCCTTTTAAGGTAACCAGGCACTGAACTCTCCAATCATGGAGATGAAGGGAACGGACAGCGCAGACGCAGAGATGCCTTCTCTGCAAGATGTCTGCGCTGTTTCCCGATGCCTGTCTGCGTATAAAGGTCTATTTTTCACTAATGCCGCAATTACATAGATGCATATCGCTATTATCATTAGAACTTGGGCCTCAATATAAGGTGGATGATAGTTCCGCTTTAAGAAACAGAATTAATTCATGTGTAGACATCCATTTAATTACCCTGGTTCCATATCAGCGTAACATGCAGCCCAATCGCACATCACTAGAAGGGAGATTAGCACCACTACATGCCTCAATCTGGCAACAAGTCCTGGGGATTTGGGCAAGAGACCGGGTGGCTTTGCACAGTTCAGCCTGTACCAGCAAGTCCCCTTCTGCAGGCGGTACGATGATTCAGTGCTATTGTCTGGGGAGGACACACAGTTTGTACTTGCGGGGGAGATGACCAGAACTGCTGATGTCAGGGGTCAGGTCAAGGTCTTCGGAGGGCACGACGGAGGTCAGGTTGAATTTCTGGAGCAACGAGGTGAAAAAGAGGAAGAGTTCCATCCGGGCGAGGCTTTCCCCTAGACACATGCGCTTCCCTGCAGGAGAATGACACATTGTAGCAATGAATGTCTGAAACGAGAAGTGACTCCTCCCAATATTAACCAACCAATTACCATATTGTGGCCAAAAAATCCTGATGGCCCCAAAGAATTTTGCCCTTGTGTCTTTGTTCAAGAGATAACATGTTCAGTCGGTCCTGGATGCGAGATTCACGGGAGCCGACATTTTTTTTTTTTAACTGAAGCGTACAGAGAGCACAAGCCTACTTAACCCTATGAGCACCGGAGGCATGTGCAACACATTGCCAAGGGCTCCTCTGATCCTTACAGCTCTAAGATTACCATGGGCAGTGGGCGGAGTTTGCGTCCTACTTAGCAGGCATCATGTCCGCCTCCGTGGACTTGATTTCCAACCCTGATTGAAAATGTGGACTAAAGGAGCAAGGGGAAAAGCTCAGAGCGGCATTTAGTATTTTTTGGGCATAGTAAATTAAGCGTGTATGCGGGGGGGGGGGTTTATTATTAGGATGAGTTATTTCATCTTTAAAGGGATAGTAATACTTAAAGTAAAAAAAAATGTGTTGTAGGGTTTATCCCCCTGAGTAAAACAAGAGTACTCCCACTGCTGAAAGGTGTTTCATTCAAAAGTTATTAATTTTCAAAGGTGAATTTTTTAGGTGCAATATCACAGTGGCCTGAAATTGTACAGTGGCGCTGTTGCTACACCATCCTATGGAGATTTATGGTCAACTGACCAGAGTTGTCCATAGGATCGTGTAGCAACAGCGCCACTGTACAATTTCAGGCCACTGTGATATTGCACCTAAAAAATTCACCTTTGAAAATTAATAACTTTTGAATGAAACACCTTTCAGCAGTGGGAGTACTCTTGTTTTACTCAGGGGGATAAATCCTACAACATATTTTTTTTTACATTTTAAGTATTACTATCCCTTTAACAATGTCTCATTTTAACCCTTTGAACTCCAGAGGGTTTGGCAAACTTACATAGCAACATAGCTGATGAGGCTGAAAAAAGACATACACGTCCATCAGTTCTAACCCACTGTTAATCCAGAAGAAGGCAAAAAACCCTATTGAAGCCATTTCCAATTTAGCCACAAATGGGCAAAAAATTCCTTCCTGACTCCAAATGGCAGTCAGATATTTCCCTGAATCAACAAACTATCTGCATTGAAGCCAACTGTCATAATTTTCAATATTGTTTTGTGCTACCATGCGTGCTAGCTAATTAAGTAACATATTTTATTGTTAGAAATCTGCTGCGGGTCACACGCTGAGTTCAAGCAGTCTGAATTTGTCCCACGGGCCACATATTGGAAGCAAGTGGTATAAAGTCTGCAGTGGTGGGTAGAGGATCATGGGAGCTGATGTGAAATAACAGATAAAGAGCCAGAACTTGCCCAGTCCTGCTATACAAGATGTTCTGATGATGTTACCTGTAGAGAAGGGCAGGAAAGCCTGGTTCTTCTTCACCAACCCGCGCTCATCTAGGAACCGATCTGGGCGAAACTCCTCTGGGTTTGGGAACTGGTCTGGATCCTTCAGCACTGTAGTCAGCAGGGGGAAGATATCTGTGCCCTGAGAGGTGAGGAACAAAAAGACTACCATGAGCGGAGACCTAACAGTTTCATACCTTTACTAGACTAGGAGCTGTGTAGTGTCAGATATTCTTTAAAAGGGGGTTTTAAACCCTTGACTCTTAGAGTATTCTACAATGTATTGCAAAAACCCCTCTAGCATTCAAGTGGTTAATAACGCCATACAAATCAATGGGAATGTTTATTTGCATCTATAGTACACTTGTTTTGCTTCACAATTGCTCCAGATTTACTTAGCACATCCACCTCATTGACATACACATAAAGAGAAGCATACCCCAACACCTAAATCTGATACTAAACCATAGAAGCGTTGTCTTCACTCCTCCACAATCGGCTCACCTTAGGGATAGTGTATCCTTTAAATGTGATGTCCTGGGATGCTGAGTGGGGCAGCCCTGTAGGGACAATGTCACTAAACCTCTGGATCTCGTGGATGACAGCGTCAGTATAAGGCATCTTGGTCCTGTCTTCAACCTTTGGACAATTCTGGCGACCTATCACTTGGTCTATCTCCTCCTGGATTTTTCCTGGTCAACACACCACATGACATTTACAATTATTTTGGTGAAGCACTCTATGGATGAAAATGATGATAGGGCAGAGGTGTGGAGGAGACAATTAAAGAAATAATTATAATAGCCCTCATGTAACTTAATCTGGACAGATAATCCTAATGTCCGCTATCAATAAGTTCTGTGTGGATTGGTTCTCTAAAATCAATCCATCATTATTACTGGATATATGTCAGCAGTGGAAGGAATGATTCTTTTCGTAGGACTCCAGGGGGAAGATGTACTAAGGTGTGATAAAGATTTCTTCTCCAGTGATATCACTTCTCCAGTTCTTATGTTATTCTGAGGAGCCCATGCACTAAGATCTCCAAAGATCAAGATATCTTAGTGCATTGGATCTATAGAATAACATAGGACTTGGAGAAGTGACATCATCATCTCCACTTTATCACCTCTTTATCACACCTTAACACGTAATCTCAAGATCTCAAATTCCACCTACTGGAATTTGAAAACACTTCAGTGTCAGGATTTGGCAAAACTACTTTGGGAATCCTTGGGGGTTATGCTCTAAGGTGTGACAAACAGGTGATAAAGCAACTTCTCTAGTGATGTAACTTCTTCTGTGTTATTCTGTAGAGCCTATGCACTAAGATCACCAAAGCTGGAGAAATGTTACTGCATTGGCTCCACAGAAAAACATAGGAATTGTGGAAGTGATATCACTGGAGAAGTTATCTCCTCATTATCACATCTTTATCACACCTTAGTGCATCTCCCTAGGGGTATAGAAAGATTTAGGAGAGATTTTAGAGATATTAGAGGAGTTTCCACCAATATTCCTGTGGGGAAAAATCGAATTTTTCGCCAATCCCTACTTCTGTGGTTGTCTATCACCCAAGGGGTTTTATGATAGTCAATAAAGGGGTATATACACTAGTGATATTAATACCAAGGGTTAACAATATGCATCATACAATAACAGCAAGGAAAGGGTTAACAAGAACACCTGCAGCTACAGCAGAAACTCAAGGCCCCTTATCCATAACTCCCCCTTTCTCCTTTATCTGCTCTAAATACAGTTCTGTTACAAAATTAGTTATCTGCACATTTTTGTGGTTTTCCACAGAAACTTACATTTCTCTCCCACACCTTCCCATCTTATTGATAGGACATTTCTGAAAGCTATGGACTAGTGGGTGGGATAGTACAATAATTGGGTGAAAGGTGAATAGACGTGATTGGGTGGATAATAAATGATCATGTGGGATAGATGCTAAGGGGTGGGAATGTAATAATGTAGATTTGCTATTGGACTACAAATGTACAATGCTTGTAGTTTTGTTTTAGACCATAATGCATCATGTTATTACCCAAAATGCTTTATGTTTCAGGGTGTGGTACTAGAGTATTATGTACCACCTCTGGCTAGACTTTTCAGAACAATATTTTCTAGTTTGAGCCTCTATTCTCCTTTATTCAAATAAAGAGGATTCCTGTTTGTCACTCTTCCATTCTTCTTCATTGAACCAGGAGACAAGAGGTTAAAATAATTTTGCTAACACTATTGCAGGGCCTGTAACCCTTTGAGTGTCAGGGAGGTATACAACACATGGCGTTGTTAAGATTGCACTGGTCACACCCAGAATTCACAATGTGGGTGTAACCAGCACAACCTAGGCTCCTCCCCCTGAAAATGTTGCACTCTAGTCAGCTGGCTCCTTTGCCTAATGGGGAACCCCACCCTGGGAAAGGTGCCGCTCAGTGTTTACTACCTTGTATATCTGGGTGTTTGATCAGAATGAGGATCCCGTATCGCAGAGTGGTGCTGACTGTCTCTGTCCCAGCAAAAAACAGGTTAACAGCAGATACCACCAGGTTCTCCATGTGAAATTGTGTCTCAGGATTTTGCTGCTCCTGTGGAAAAAAAGAGGATTTTAGTCTCACCTGTTAAATCCTTTTCTCTTAGTCCATACAGGTTACTGGTAACTTTGGGTAGGCGATCCACTCCTTTAAGTAGGCAGGAACAATACTAGAAGTGAATGCAGGGGGTGGATCCTACCTTCCCTCCTTGGTTGCAGCTAGCCAATCAGCTCCAGTAAGATTTGAGACACTAACTATTGACTAGATAGTAGAAGGGAAAGAAGACTCCTGTGAGCATGACCCCGAAGGACCCCCATGGTCTGCCACAGGAGAGTCAAGCATTGTCCCTTGACAGGGTGGGAGACCGGTAACCTGTATGGACTAAGAGAAAAGGATTTAACAGGTAAGACTAAAATCTCATTTCTCTGTCGTCCAATACAGGTTACTGGTAACTTTGGGATGTCCAACCATTGAGTTTCCCAGAGGCGGGAAGTAAGGCAAGGACCAGGCACCCAGAGTCACCAGAGCATATTTGAACCATCAGATCAAAGATAGCCCAACAAAAACAAATGAAGTGTCAACGGACACTGAGCAGGGGAAAAACACCCTAGGAGCTGTCACAAAGCACACTGAACTAGAGCCAACAGGGCTCAAAAGTGAAGGAAGCACCAAAGAACCGAAGAAGATCCTAGACGGGCAAAACTGCCTCCAGGATCTTCCTCCCAAGAATGGGATGACAGCCACCGTCCTTCTTGGAGACCACAAAGAGGTTTGAGTAAAACCCAATACCTCTGTCTTGAACTGGAACAGGTTCCAGAACATTCTTGCCCAGAAGAGCCCGGATAGCACCATTGAACAGACAGTGTTTCTCTACAACCTGGGGAGTATGAAAGGGGAAAAACCGAAAAGGAGGAAGAGAGGCGAAAGGGATCCTGTACCCTTCTGCCACCACCTGCAAAACCCATGGGTCATCCACAGAGTAATCCCAGACACTGTGGTAGTGACACAGACGGTCACCCACAGCCGAGTAGGGACCTGGGTTTGGCGAGTCATGCCAAAGAAGACTTGGAAGCCTTGGGATTGGAGACCTTGGGCTTCCATTGTTGTTTGGGCTTGGAGGAGGAAATCGGAGCTGAGGGAACCGCCTGGTTCGCCGGACGCGTCTCAGTCTGGAGGGACGAAAAAGCCGATTACTCTTGATATGCGTCTTCTTCCTGGGTACCATAGGCAGAAGGGTACTCTTGCCCCCTGTGGCCTCAATAATCAGATCCTTATGTTCTGGCCCAAACAAAGAAGTGCCTTGAAAAGGCAACGAGAGAAGAGCTTTCCTGGAAGCAGTGTCAGCAGACCAGATCTTGCGCTAAAGAGCTTGTCTGGCAACCGCAGACAGGGTGGAAACCCTTGCCACCAAACGGATGGCATCAAATAAGGCAGCAGAGACATAGTGCTGAGTCTCAGAAATGTTGGCAAGAAGCCGTAACATTTCTGAAGTAGGAGCACCCTGACAGACAGCGAGGGTGAGCTGTTCAGTCCAGACCGCAATGGCCCGGTTCACCCATGCCGCTGGACGCATGGAAGTACCAGCAGTAGCAAAAAATGGACTTAAGGGAAACCTCAGGTTTCTTGTCAGTCTAGTCTTTCAGAGCAGATGCATCAGCAACTGGCAAGGCAGTGGACTTCGATAGCCTGGAGACAGGTGCATCCACCTTGGGGTGATGAACCCACTGAGCAAGCGTCACCTCAGAGAAGGGGTAAAGCTTGGCAAACTTCCTGGAAACAGAAGGTTTCCTTTCCGGAGACTTCCACTCATCAGACACAAGATGGTCAAGAGTGGGGTTGGGTGGAAAACAAGTGTGGGGCCTCAGGCTCCTGAAATACATCAGTGGAATCCGAAGAAACCTCTTGAACCAAGGGAATGTTTAGGGAGATTAAGACAACCCTGATCAGGCCCTCAGCTGAGGGATCAGGATCAGCCTCAAAGTGGTCCCCAAAAAACTGAGAGGAGCCCACAAAAGAACATTCTTCAATGTCCGAATCCACCAACAGTTCCTCCTCAGAGGAATCTGATATGTCAGGTAATCCCTGCGGTTTCGGCAGGGAAGATCTGACAGAAATGGGGGTCTGTCAGGAGTGGAAGACCCCCTGTAACTGGGATGGAAAAAGTTGCAATGTAGACCGGAGGCCTCTAGTAGCAGCCTTAAAGTCTTGCACCCAAACTGGCTCTGATGCACGGCTGGAGGTCCCTGGGGGAGACTCAGGGACATCAGAACATGCTGGGCATAAATGACCTGAGAATTCTCTAGGTAACCCTGAATGACATGAGGAGCAATGCGCAATAGGGGACATAGAGACCCCAGCGTCCATAGTCTTAGGTCTGGCCCCAAGCTCTAACGGATCAGACATTCTCACAGTGTCAAAACGTTTAAAGTACAAGGAATCATCCAAATACAGTGTGTAAGACTAAAAGTTCACCCCAGAAATCGCTAAAATGCACTAATCTGGCAGGCGAAGGGTTAATCTGCAGAGGAGAGAAGGAGAGTCCAAGCCCTGTGTAGGATACTCGTTCAGGAAAAGGCACAAAATGGTTGCCATGGCGGGAGCCAATCAGAAATGGGCGTGCAAAACAAGCGCTCATGGGAAATGTAGTTTTCTCAGAAAAAGTACCCCAACAGTGTCCGAAGTCCCCTGAGCCCCCCAACACACATAAAACATTAACCGGACAACAAAGCAAGGGCACATGATTAAAATGAAGTCGCTACGATGAACAGTTGCAGAGATATGTCCCAAACTGTAAAGTCCCATAGAAGTGAATGGAGCAATGGTGTCAATGCGGTAAAAGCGCACCTTTATTTTGAAAAAGTTTAACTAAGAAGTAATTTTGCACCAAACATCGCTAAAATGTGTCACAAGACCCAATAAACACTGAACCCAGTACGGAAAGAGACAACAACCCCCCAAAAGATGCAAAACCAGCAGCTAAAGGGTTGTTACCACAGAAACTTGCTCCAAAACACCCTACAGACATACAGATAAACCCAATGAGTGCAGGAGTGTGCAATAGGAACCCTAAAGGAAAACCCCTGTGCGGAGGGGCAGTGTGGGACAAGTGGACCTCAGCACTCAAAGGGTTGCTCACCTTTCCTGCAGATCATCTGTCTTCAGATTACCATGTATTAAAAAGAAGCCTCGTGGGAAACTCCTGGTGAAAGAAATTGCAATGAAGATTTTCCCCCCAGGGCTTAAGGTCCACAGAAAGCACCTGGATACTGAGCTTGCCACATCTAAGGGCATTGTCAGT